>CAUOFW020003747.1:262386-287104 GCA_963454935.2 Ilex paraguariensis
TAATCATCAGTATCATTGAGGAAAAGAAAAAAGATAAGAAAGTGTGGTGCTTTTTAATGTCCCCCACATTTATATAATAGGGTCTTTTAGAAGTCGGTACACTAAATTAAACATAATTATAAAAAAGTATACAAAAAAAAAATGTGTTGTGAAGAAGTATATTGCTGAGATATAAAGACTTTAACTATCCATTTTCTAATATTTACTTTCTTAAAAAACGGTTTTAAGAATATATCTTAACATTAATTATGTACACAGGCTTAATCATTAGATTTTAAGAACATTACTTTCTTAAAAACGGTTTTAGGAATATATCTGAAAATTAATTACAGCTTCAAGAATATATCTTAAAAATAATTAGGTACACAGTGATAAGGTTTAACCACTGATTTTTAAGAAAATTAATTCACCAAAGTTAACATTTCTTCTTCCTATCTAAAAACTTTTTCATCTTCCTCGGCGAGAAGCCCTAAATCGTCCTCTGAATATCCACAGGGTTTCGCATTTGAAAGGAAAATACTATTGGTCTGCCATTGTAGATATAAATTTGTCCGTATTTTTCGTATAGTATAACAAAGATAGTGTAACAATACAATGTAATTAGTGTTATCAGAATTGGATCGGACTAGCCGGTCAAACCGATTAAAGAGTGAATCGGAGTCTAGACTGATCCGATTCTTGAGTTGGACTGTATAGGCATGGGGAGTGTTTTTAAACCATTAAACTGAGCGATTTTTATGAAAACCGGTGAACTGGCGGTTTGATTGAACATAAAACCAATTTGCTAAAACCTTGGGGGGAGGGGGAGGGGGAGGGGGAGGGAGAGACTTAAACCTTGACCTCAAGAAAATAAATTCTTCACAAGATAAGAATTACGGGCAAGACGAGATCTAGCTGGCTCAAGCCCAATTTGTGGGTTAAACCTAATTAGCCAAAAAGGCAAGTCAAGTTCGGCTCATGGCCTCAACCTAGTCTAAAGTTCAAGGGACCTAGAAAAGTCAACGCATGTGGAGAGTAACTATCGGGATAACAGTTTCTCGGAGATAACACCTATCCTTAATTATAGCTATTCTCTCCGAAATACTAGTAGCCTGACTTTCACGCCACCTCCTTAACTAGGGCTATGTGTCTATAAATTAAATGTCCTTTACACATGAGAATATCTCTCACACACCACATCTTGAACTTACTTTTGCTCTTTCCCTCTCTCTCTTTCTCTTTCTCTCTCTCTCTCTCTCTCACACCCATTACTTTATTCTCTCATTAATAAAGTGCTTTGGCCACCACCACCGCCATTAGTGATTAGGTCACCTCAACCTAACCACCCAATCTTATCTTTTATTATTAATTGCTTAATTAATTACCTTGCATCATACACTCGACTGATTTGATTATGCATAACTTGTTTTGTGTATCATCAGTTTGTCACCGTCTATGAAAAATGAATAAAGTTTTCTTGTCATTTGCACTTGACCGCTTTGTAGTTTAAATTGTTGCAGTGAATCACCCTCAACTTGAAATAGAAGTGCCACAATTAATGTCTTACAAAATTTGTAAAAATATTAAAATACCCTCAAATATTCATGTTTGTTTAATGATACTTAGCCACTGATCAAGGATACCTGATGCTTGATTATGATTGCTTGTTATGTGAGAGGTGATCGCTACACAACATGAATTGAGAGACAATAGTATGAATTTGGCTATGAATCAATTATACTTTTTCAGGTTACTAATTTCATCTTCGGTCTATGTGGTACTTACACACGAGATACATAAATTATAAATTTTTGCATGATGCAGCAAACATCGATTGGTACATAATTTTTATATGTTTAATTGCTATTAAAAATATATTTATTTTATTTGTAATTTGTATAGAGATTTTGAATTTATTTTACAAAAATAATAATTTTTAGTGCTACACTAAAATTTATTTCAATATTGCAATATTTTTCCTAATCAAACTATTTAAAATTAGTATCATATCTTGACCTATAATTTGATAGTGTCTACCATATTGGATTAGGTATTACTAAGTTACCAAAATTAAAACTATACTCTAAATACCAACTCTATTGGCATTCCTTTGGGTAAGACAAAAACAAAATTAAGAATAAAATGAAGACCGACTTTCAAGACATGCTTACTTTTTGTTTAGACAATAGTAAAAAAAAATCAAAAACCTAGTTGGTGTAGGTGTGCGTATGTTTGTATGGGGTTACGCAAAAATACATATTTGCAAGGAGTAAGGTGAAAATAAATTTATATGAGATTTCTCTATAAACCCAATTTCTTTCAAACGTGAACACCTTTTCACCTAACTGGCAGACACCAAGGGTAAGACGAAAAATGAAGATTGCAAAAAATTGATCACGAAAAATATTTGTAGAGTTAGTGAATCATCACGTTAAAATGATTGAGATTATGGAAGATTTTGGACCGGATGCCAAAAAATATATCAAAAACAATCTTATCAACAACTGATGTATAAACGCAAATGTGCTAGGGTAGACCTTGATGAGTTTTTTTTTGATCCACCACATTCTAATTGATTGCTATATGTTTTTCAAAAATTTATAAATTTTTGCAAAACTTTACAAAGTTTTATAGAATTTTGTAAATTTTTGTATTATCCACCAAACATCGATTGACACATAATTGATACATCTTTAAATGCTATTGAATACATTTTGATTTTATTAGTAATTTGTATACTGTATTTTGACAGTTCAAATTCATGGTGTGATTCATCGTCGAGAGAAACCCTTGGTGAGTTTTGCATAAAAATTGAATTTGGATAACTAAATGAATGTGGATTCCGTTGAGTAAATGCTTAAATTACATATTCATTTCACACACACACGAGTTTTGAAAGAAAATGTATAGGTGGATACTCTAGAATAGCATTTAAGGCTATGATGTGATTCATGTGTGATTAATTTAGGTGCATTGGACAAAGCTATTTTTGACATCCCAGTGCCATTAATACACCCTCATAAATACCCTCAAACTCCCTCACAAATACAAACACACCCTCAAAAAAACTACCCTCAAACTTCCTCACAACCACACCATCACAAACACTACCCTTAAACTGCCTCATAAATACATCATCACATGCTGACTCAATAGGGAACTTGTATGTTGGATTCAAGCAAAGGGAAGGGCAAAGCAAAGGAAGTGTTGGTGGAGGAAACAAAAAAATATGTGTCTTTCACATAATGCCCAAATGTGAAGATTGAAGACGTCAACCACCAAATTAAACATATTAAGTTCAAAAATGAAAACTGTACTAAGGATACTATTAAATATGTCAATCAAAAGCTTGTACAAAAAGGTGTTCAAAAGCTAGATTGTCACTCGGCAGACAGACTTGCACTTAAACATCCCCAAAGAAAGGGGGCGTGGCACGTGGGAAGGTGCTTCTGGCTTTGAAGGGATAAAAAAGAAAAAGGTGGTGGTGATGAGAGTGAATGATCATTCGGGTTGTCTTTATGCTTAATTGTTAGTATATTCACTCTTGATGTTTCTTCTCCTGCTATGTAATAAAATCCTTCTACCTTTTGTTGGACCAAAAAAAAAATAGTGTAAAAATTGAATTTTTAATCGAATTTGAGCCTAAATTAAAGTGGGACCGATAGTTATTTTGAATAAAATTTTGTGGATTCGGATTCTATTTTGTGAGGAGAATAATGTAGTATATTCACATGCACAAATCGAGTAAGAAATGAATGAGAAAATAGGCTCCAAGTGACCCACTTGAAATATGAAAATAAAGAAAGTGCAATGTGGGATTAGACATCAATCCCACATTGGTTAAGGAAGAAATTCAACATGAGCATATATAGGCTAAGTTTGCCCTATGGGATTGAGCCCCAAGGGGTACCAAAATTTTATGAGCGAAGCGATCACTTACATGCCTTCGGTTTGACTACACACGGGTACTCGGGCCACCCGCCGGGCCGGGCCGGGCTCATGTACGGTTTAGACTAAGTCTTATCTTTTTGGAGAAAATTTATTTAATTAAATGAGCGAGAATTTATGACCCAAAATTTAATTTAGGTATCTTTAGAATCGCACTGGTTCGGATTTTTGCTTCACTCTAATCCAAAATTTTGAGTCCAGTCTGAAATTTTTAAATGGTGTCTATTAATGGAGAAAAGTTACGCAAGGTGTTTACTGGCTGTTGTGTTTTTATTCTGGATTGTGTCTTTTAGTATAGTGACTGTCCGAAAAGTCACTAAAGTGTCTATAAATACCTAATTCATGTAAGCATTTATTCATTCATTCATCAGTCCATTAAGGCATTAAGACAGCTTGCATTTCGTCATTAAGTGCCTTTAGAGAGTACACAACACAATTGTTGGTTCATTAGACGAGTAGATTAGAGTGCTACTTTTGCTTGTGTAAATATCATTGTATCGTTGGAGATAGATGCTCGATATTTCATAAGCATCGTGTGTAGGGGTGAAATCTGTCTTAAGGAAATAGTGTCAAACACTAGCCTTGATCTACATCAACTTCAATAACAATACCTGTTCTAATGTTACTGTTTCGTTAGACTGCTATAACTCTTTCGTTTCTGTGTAACTCTTTACTGTTACTATTTTGTTAGAGTAACTCGTTTCTATGTAATTCTTTACATGGTTCAAATCAAAAATTTCAATAACTGATTTTATGATATTTGGAGTACCACAAACAACAATCTTATGATAGATTTCAGTGTTTGTCAAATTGCTTGTTGACTTTCTTATACATGTTTAACATTTTAAATTGTTCTAAAAATATTGCAAGTTGTTAAAACCTATGTTTACAATCTGTTATATTTTGAAAAAGACTTGGAAATTTTGTGAAACATTGCATGTTTTATTTATGTGTTTAATTCAAACAGTTACACTAAACAGAGACACCATATAGAAACGTTTAAAACAATAACTTCAAAACAGTGACATTGAACAGTAACATAAATTGTCTCTGTTTTAATAACTTGCTTTAAAAAAGTGTTATTGTTTACCTATTTTTGAATAGTTTGTAATTTTTGTTTATCCGAAATGGCTGCAAATGATAGTAATGTTTATGTTAGTACAAATCATGTTGTGTCTATGGTGCGTATTTCTGTTCCTACTCATGTGTCTCATGGGAGAAACCCGAAAACTTCAATGGGAACGATTTCAAGAGATTACAACAGAAAATGTTGTTTTATCTCACTACGTTGAAACCTTCAGGGTTTCTTCGTGAGAATGCTCCTTTTTGTAGTGAGAATGAGACTGACCGCCAAGTTGTTGTTGTAGTAGATGCATGGAAGAATTTTGATTTTTTGTGCAAAAACTATATCCTTAATGGATTGAATAACTTCTGATAAAAAAAATGGATTGGATAACATATTATATAATATATATAGTCCAATCAAGACAACTAGAGAGCTATAGGTCAAGCTATGATACTAATTTAATATATTTTGATTTAAAAAAATATTACGGTATCGAAATAGATTTTAGTGTAGCACTAAAAATTATTATTTTTATAAAATAAATTTGAACCCTTAAAATAGAGTATACAAATTACTAATAAAATTAATATATTTTCTATAGAAGTTAAAAATGTATCAAACACGTAGCAATTGATGTTTGATGGATTATGCAAATATTTACAAAGTTTACAAAACTTTGCAAATTTTTTAAAATTTATATTTTTTTTGTAAAACATGTAACAATCAATCCGAAGGTGGTGGATCACAAAAAACTCACCAAAGTCTATCCTAGTAATTTTCTTTTGTACATCAAGAGGCATCATGATGATGTTCTTGTTTTATCCAAATCTTATTGATACGCTTGCTTTGGATATATTTTCTGAAATGAAGTCCAACGTGATGGTTTTTTTCATCCCTAACTCTACAAATATCTTTCAAGACAAAATTGCTAGCTTTTTATCTTTCCCTTGTTCGCCATTAAGATCAATTGGTCTTTGCTTTTTGAGAGAAATTATATATAATGCAATATGTTTCTATCTATTTAGAGTCAAGTTCCATAAAAATATGTATTTTCACCTTCCCGCATGCGAGTATATGTTTTTTTTNTGTGTTTTCTTTTAGGATTTGAGTCTGATAATGAAGAAGGCACATACTAAAGTTAATTATATTTGTGGTTCAAAATACAATTTTTTTGAAGTCAAATTACAAAAAAAGAAGAAGAAGGATAATTCTAACATTTTGGGATGAATTTTGTACCATTGAATCAAAATATATGAAAATTGGATTAATCTTGACCATTGTTGTATTTTTATAAATTAATAATTTAACTTAATATTAGATAGATGGTGAAAACAATCATTCAGAAAAATTAAAATAGACACATATATGTAGGCTTAATCCATGTAATTTAGGTACCTTTATATAAGACAAAAAAATTAAGTAAAAAACTATAACAATGATTCATGCATTGGATCGGTTATTGCTGTATTAATTAGGGAGATTTAGTGTGCAAATGCAATAATGTGTTGTCTGAGGGTTGGTGGAGCTTAATATATTGGGTATGGCATTTCAGTTTTACCAATCCAAGTGAGGTAGGTACACATGTATAAGATGAAATTTGAAGTGAAAAACTATGACAATGATTCAATTATTTAAAGAGGTTTGGTGTGCAGGTGCAATATTGGGTTGTTAGAGCATCTCCAACAATATTATCCAAAATAACTACTTAAAATATATTTAAATATTACATTATCTACTTTAATTAATCACTTTTTCAAATTCATTCCACTAAAGCTATCTTATTTAGTTAATCACTTCAATTAATTTTAACTAACTTTCAATAATAAAATTCAAAAAACAGTAATTCAACTATACATTATACAAATTTAATCAATTATAGGCTACAAGAGAGAATCGACCTCCCAAAAATTACTACTACCAAACCAAATTCTTTCAAATTAAATCACAAAATTCAAAACAAAATCACTTCAAATTATCAAGATTTTTTAAGGGTTTTGCTGAATTTTTTTGAGGGGGGGATTTTTACTGGATTTTTGGAAGATTTTGTTGGATTTTTAGGAGATTTTATTGAAATTTTTGGGATTTTATTGAATTTTTGGAGGGGTGTTATTGAATTTTTAGAGGGGGTTTTACAGAGCTTGGTGACGAAGACAATGCCACCACCTCTTCCAACAACACCTGCCACCGCCACTCCCAACACCACTTGCCACCACTATCTTCTACACAAGGACATACAGATCCAAACAACACATCACAAAACTGATTCATCAATTGAACAATTGGAGAAGAGGGTATGTGCTATGCTACGTGGCCACAAAACTAATGAACATTGAACTTGTTAATCAGATCCTTCTCCCAATCAAATGTAAACTATGGAACAATCTATACTGGTGGAGCCTTCTGCGATGAAAGTTTAGTAGGTGGTGTTGTAGAGAGGCGGTGGAGCCTTCTGTGCTGAAGCTTTAGTCGGTGGTGATGTGGAGAGCCTTCTGTGATGAAGCTTCAGATGCGATGCGATGAAGCCTTCCGTGTTGTGGAGCTTCAGTGAGAGAGAGAGGGCCAGCGAGGGAGAAATGACTAGCTAGATATAGCCAGTGAAAATGGAGTTACGAGAAATAGAGAAGTGAATAGCTAGTCTCTTGAAGCCAAATTTTAGGAGGAAGCTATCTAAAATAGCTAAGGAGAGGGGTTTACCTAGCCTGTTGGAGATGCTCTTAGAGAGTTGTTGGGGCTAAATTTATTATGGCATTTCGAGTTGTTACAGTAGCGTCTAAATACAAAAAAGAAACCTTTATGACTTTCTCGGTGGTAAGTGACAGTGTGAAACATAAGCTTTATCAATCGTACAAACTCTTCCTCTATAATTTGGGTAAATTATCTATTTCTCAACATCTCTCCCTTGCACAGAAAGCGTGTAAATGACATTGATGAAATAGTTTCTGTTGGGAAGTGAAACAAAGGCTTTATAATCAGGCCAGACCCTTGCTCTCATTTGGGTAAGTTATTTATGTCTCAGCTTCTCTCTCTCTTGTGCAGAAAGCAGTGTAAAAGACTAATGAAATTGTGTTTGGAAAGTGAAAGTGTGAGACAGATGCTTTATCACCTTGACAGACCCTCCCTCTCTCATTTGTGTAAGCTATCTACCTCTTGTGATGTATTTGATAGGAAAGATAGAAAGTAGGAGTGAAACACTCTCTATCATTTGAGAGAGAAATTCTTCCTTCCCTCTTTTGTATTTTGGTAGAAGGGACTGATGAAATGTAAGGAAAACTAAGTCTTTTGTGTTTGGTAGGATGAAAAAGATGAAAAGATGAAAAAAGATATAGATGTGCACGTAATAAATAATAAATATAAAGGATATAAAATAAAATAATATACATTTCAACACATATAATTAACTTATCATTCACTTTTCTTTCAATTTTAGAGGGATATTTTTTTGGTGTGTTGAAAGAAAAATTAATTTTTTATCCTTCATATTTTTCTTCTTTAAAAAATATAATGTTTTATCTATCATTTTAACTTTTTATCATCCAAAATCATTCAATTCTAACATCCCTAAACTTCAGTCTTTATTTTAAATTACACCCTAAACTTTACGCCCTTTCTTCAACCCAACTATACATATTACCTGAATGGATTAAAATGCCCTCCTCTAGTTGCCAACATTAGAGTTTTACCCCCATTTAATTCCAGAATCTAACATAAGGACCAAATTAAAATGACTTACATAGTTTAGGGGAACATTAAAAAAAATTAAAAGTTTTGGGTGTAATTTAAAACAAATAAAGTTCAGGGTCATTTATGTGGTTTACCCTTAAATTTATGTTGTATAGAACCTTTTTTTTTCGCTTTTGGGGGAGGGGGAGGGGGAGGGGGAGGGGGAGACTTAAACCTTGACCTCAAGAAAATAAATTCTTCACAAGATAAGAATTACGGGCAAGACGAGATCTAGCTGGCTCAAGCCCAATTTGTGGGTTAAACCTAATTAGCCAAAAAGGCAAGTCAAGTTCGGCTCATGGCCTCAACCTAGTCTAAAGTTCAAGGGACCTAGAAAAGTCAACGCATGTGGAGAGTAACTATCGGGATAACAGTTTCTCGGAGATAACACCTATCCTTAATTATAGCTATTCTCTCCGAAATACTAGTAGCCTGACTTTCACGCCACCTCCTTAACTAGGGCTATGTGTCTATAAATTAAATGTCCTTTACACATGAGAATATCTCTCACACACCACATCTTGAACTTACTTTTGCTCTTTCCCTCTCTCTCTTTCTCTTTCTCTCTCTCTCTCTCTCTCACACCCATTACTTTATTCTCTCATTAATAAAGTGCTTTGGCCACCACCACCGCCATTAGTGATTAGGTCACCTCAACCTAACCACCCAATCTTATCTTTTATTATTAATTGCTTAATTAATTACCTTGCATCATACACTCGACTGATTTGATTATGCATAACTTGTTTTGTGTATCATCAGTTTGTCACCGTCTATGAAAAATGAATAAAGTTTTCTTGTCATTTGCACTTGACCGCTTTGTAGTTTAAATTGTTGCAGTGAATCACCCTCAACTTGAAATAGAAGTGCCACAATTAATGTCTTACAAAATTTGTAAAAATATTAAAATACCCTCAAATATTCATGTTTGTTTAATGATACTTAGCCACTGATCAAGGATACCTGATGCTTGATTATGATTGCTTGTTATGTGAGAGGTGATCGCTACACAACATGAATTGAGAGACAATAGTATGAATTTGGCTATGAATCAATTATACTTTTTCAGGTTACTAATTTCATCTTCGGTCTATGTGGTACTTACACACGAGATACATAAATTATAAATTTTTGCATGATGCAGCAAACATCGATTGGTACATAATTTTTATATGTTTAATTGCTATTAAAAATATATTTATTTTATTTGTAATTTGTATAGAGATTTTGAATTTATTTTACAAAAATAATAATTTTTAGTGCTACACTAAAATTTATTTCAATATTGCAATATTTTTCCTAATCAAACTATTTAAAATTAGTATCATATCTTGACCTATAATTTGATAGTGTCTACCATATTGGATTAGGTATTACTAAGTTACCAAAATTAAAACTATACTCTAAATACCAACTCTATTGGCATTCCTTTGGGTAAGACAAAAACAAAATTAAGAATAAAATGAAGACCGACTTTCAAGACATGCTTACTTTTTGTTTAGACAATAGTAAAAAAAAATCAAAAACCTAGTTGGTGTAGGTGTGCGTATGTTTGTATGGGGTTACGCAAAAATACATATTTGCAAGGAGTAAGGTGAAAATAAATTTATATGAGATTTCTCTATAAACCCAATTTCTTTCAAACGTGAACACCTTTTCACCTAACTGGCAGACACCAAGGGTAAGACGAAAAATGAAGATTGCAAAAAATTGATCACGAAAAATATTTGTAGAGTTAGTGAATCATCACGTTAAAATGATTGAGATTATGGAAGATTTTGGACCGGATGCCAAAAAATATATCAAAAACAATCTTATCAACAACTGATGTATAAACGCAAATGTGCTAGGGTAGACCTTGATGAGTTTTTTTTTGATCCACCACATTCTAATTGATTGCTATATGTTTTTCAAAAATTTATAAATTTTTGCAAAACTTTACAAAGTTTTATAGAATTTTGTAAATTTTTGTATTATCCACCAAACATCGATTGACACATAATTGATACATCTTTAAATGCTATTGAATACATTTTGATTTTATTAGTAATTTGTATACTGTATTTTGACAGTTCAAATTCATGGTGTGATTCATCGTCGAGAGAAACCCTTGGTGAGTTTTGCATAAAAATTGAATTTGGATAACTAAATGAATGTGGATTCCGTTGAGTAAATGCTTAAATTACATATTCATTTCACACACACACGAGTTTTGAAAGAAAATGTATAGGTGGATACTCTAGAATAGCATTTAAGGCTATGATGTGATTCATGTGTGATTAATTTAGGTGCATTGGACAAAGCTATTTTTGACATCCCAGTGCCATTAATACACCCTCATAAATACCCTCAAACTCCCTCACAAATACAAACACACCCTCAAAAAAACTACCCTCAAACTTCCTCACAACCACACCATCACAAACACTACCCTTAAACTGCCTCATAAATACATCATCACATGCTGACTCAATAGGGAACTTGTATGTTGGATTCAAGCAAAGGGAAGGGCAAAGCAAAGGAAGTGTTGGTGGAGGAAACAAAAAAATATGTGTCTTTCACATAATGCCCAAATGTGAAGATTGAAGACGTCAACCACCAAATTAAACATATTAAGTTCAAAAATGAAAACTGTACTAAGGATACTATTAAATATGTCAATCAAAAGCTTGTACAAAAAGGTGTTCAAAAGCTAGATTGTCACTCGGCAGACAGACTTGCACTTAAACATCCCCAAAGAAAGGGGGCGTGGCACGTGGGAAGGTGCTTCTGGCTTTGAAGGGATAAAAAAGAAAAAGGTGGTGGTGATGAGAGTGAATGATCATTCGGGTTGTCTTTATGCTTAATTGTTAGTATATTCACTCTTGATGTTTCTTCTCCTGCTATGTAATAAAATCCTTCTACCTTTTGTTGGACCAAAAAAAAAATAGTGTAAAAATTGAATTTTTAATCGAATTTGAGCCTAAATTAAAGTGGGACCGATAGTTATTTTGAATAAAATTTTGTGGATTCGGATTCTATTTTGTGAGGAGAATAATGTAGTATATTCACATGCACAAATCGAGTAAGAAATGAATGAGAAAATAGGCTCCAAGTGACCCACTTGAAATATGAAAATAAAGAAAGTGCAATGTGGGATTAGACATCAATCCCACATTGGTTAAGGAAGAAATTCAACATGAGCATATATAGGCTAAGTTTGCCCTATGGGATTGAGCCCCAAGGGGTACCAAAATTTTATGAGCGAAGCGATCACTTACATGCCTTCGGTTTGACTACACACGGGTACTCGGGCCACCCGCCGGGCCGGGCCGGGCTCATGTACGGTTTAGACTAAGTCTTATCTTTTTGGAGAAAATTTATTTAATTAAATGAGCGAGAATTTATGACCCAAAATTTAATTTAGGTATCTTTAGAATCGCACTGGTTCGGATTTTTGCTTCACTCTAATCCAAAATTTTGAGTCCAGTCTGAAATTTTTAAATGGTGTCTATTAATGGAGAAAAGTTACGCAAGGTGTTTACTGGCTGTTGTGTTTTTATTCTGGATTGTGTCTTTTAGTATAGTGACTGTCCGAAAAGTCACTAAAGTGTCTATAAATACCTAATTCATGTAAGCATTTATTCATTCATTCATCAGTCCATTAAGGCATTAAGACAGCTTGCATTTCGTCATTAAGTGCCTTTAGAGAGTACACAACACAATTGTTGGTTCATTAGACGAGTAGATTAGAGTGCTACTTTTGCTTGTGTAAATATCATTGTATCGTTGGAGATAGATGCTCGATATTTCATAAGCATCGTGTGTAGGGGTGAAATCTGTCTTAAGGAAATAGTGTCAAACACTAGCCTTGATCTACATCAACTTCAATAACAATACCTGTTCTAATGTTACTGTTTCGTTAGACTGCTATAACTCTTTCGTTTCTGTGTAACTCTTTACTGTTACTATTTTGTTAGAGTAACTCGTTTCTATGTAATTCTTTACATGGTTCAAATCAAAAATTTCAATAACTGATTTTATGATATTTGGAGTACCACAAACAACAATCTTATGATAGATTTCAGTGTTTGTCAAATTGCTTGTTGACTTTCTTATACATGTTTAACATTTTAAATTGTTCTAAAAATATTGCAAGTTGTTAAAACCTATGTTTACAATCTGTTATATTTTGAAAAAGACTTGGAAATTTTGTGAAACATTGCATGTTTTATTTATGTGTTTAATTCAAACAGTTACACTAAACAGAGACACCATATAGAAACGTTTAAAACAATAACTTCAAAACAGTGACATTGAACAGTAACATAAATTGTCTCTGTTTTAATAACTTGCTTTAAAAAAGTGTTATTGTTTACCTATTTTTGAATAGTTTGTAATTTTTGTTTATCCGAAATGGCTGCAAATGATAGTAATGTTTATGTTAGTACAAATCATGTTGTGTCTATGGTGCGTATTTCTGTTCCTACTCATGTGTCTCATGGGAGAAACCCGAAAACTTCAATGGGAACGATTTCAAGAGATTACAACAGAAAATGTTGTTTTATCTCACTACGTTGAAACCTTCAGGGTTTCTTCGTGAGAATGCTCCTTTTTGTAGTGAGAATGAGACTGACCGCCAAGTTGTTGTTGTAGTAGATGCATGGAAGAATTTTGATTTTTTGTGCAAAAACTATATCCTTAATGGATTGAATAACTTCTGATAAAAAAAATGGATTGGATAACATATTATATAATATATATAGTCCAATCAAGACAACTAGAGAGCTATAGGTCAAGCTATGATACTAATTTAATATATTTTGATTTAAAAAAATATTACGGTATCGAAATAGATTTTAGTGTAGCACTAAAAATTATTATTTTTATAAAATAAATTTGAACCCTTAAAATAGAGTATACAAATTACTAATAAAATTAATATATTTTCTATAGAAGTTAAAAATGTATCAAACACGTAGCAATTGATGTTTGATGGATTATGCAAATATTTACAAAGTTTACAAAACTTTGCAAATTTTTTAAAATTTATATTTTTTTTGTAAAACATGTAACAATCAATCCGAAGGTGGTGGATCACAAAAAACTCACCAAAGTCTATCCTAGTAATTTTCTTTTGTACATCAAGAGGCATCATGATGATGTTCTTGTTTTATCCAAATCTTATTGATACGCTTGCTTTGGATATATTTTCTGAAATGAAGTCCAACGTGATGGTTTTTTTCATCCCTAACTCTACAAATATCTTTCAAGACAAAATTGCTAGCTTTTTATCTTTCCCTTGTTCGCCATTAAGATCAATTGGTCTTTGCTTTTTGAGAGAAATTATATATAATGCAATATGTTTCTATCTATTTAGAGTCAAGTTCCATAAAAATATGTATTTTCACCTTCCCGCATGCGAGTATATGTTTTTTTTATAATTCTAAGTAAAAAGTAAGTATGTTTTGAAATTTAGTCTTTATTTTATCCTATTTTTTCCATAATGTAGTTTCTGCCTTGCACAAAAAAATACCAATAGAGTTAAAATTTGTGTACAGTGTTAATTTTGGAAACGTACTAATACCTAATCCAATATGGTAAACACTAGGTACTTATGAAGACAATGCGTACCTTTAAGCGTGTGCTTATGAATGGTGAAACACTATTTTTTTTCCAGATCCAGATGTGTTGCCTGGTTTTGAATTCAACTCTAATCCAAAATTCGATTTGAAAATATGATGAATTTCATTTTCTCAATTCATATTTAACATTCTTACAAATTGAGAACTTGATATGGTCCGTATGCATGAGGATGAGTTTTTTCAAGTTCCATCTAAATTTCCGTTCAATTTCCTCAAATTATTACTTCATTGTTGCTCTTTAGGTCAAATCCTAACCCGAACTTAAGGATATGACATATTTTCTATGCAGTGTTACTATTTTGCCAAATGATGGGTCGTTGGTCAGGGGAGTAGGGGTGGTGGAAGTAGGCATGTTTGCCTTTGTTTTGAGACTCGGTCAACTACATCAAAATCGTAAGATGTGCACACTTGTACCAAAGATATGCCTTGTCCAAATCTCTACAGGCCATCATCATTTTCCTTGTCCAAATAATATCATATCAACGACTTTTTCTCTGGACAAGTATAGCAACAGCTTCCAGCTCTATCTCTTGGAGTTATTCATTATTAATGAACCTCCAAATTTTCGTCTTGTGTAAGTTCACCAAACCTTATACACAAAGACAAGTTAATAATTGCATACCAAAAACTACCTTGCATGCCTACCAAACCCCACTCAATACCTGCATATTTACCAAACACCATATCAATAACTGTTTAATTGATTTTCTTGGTCACAATAACACATGATCGCTGACCAACGCTCATACAAAACTTATTTTGTGAATAATAATTTTTTTTTTGTAAATAATGAAATTGACATGGAGAAATTTTTCTAACAATTCATTAAACTTGTCCACAAAAGATGGAAGGATGTAAATGCGTTAACAAGTTGTAATTGTTCCTCTACCATACTTATTCCTTAGTGCCTGATTACCAAACCCCATGCACAAGACAAATTAATAATTGTGTACTGAACCTTCTTGTATGTCTAACGAACACAATGAACTACAAACAATTTTTTTTTTAGATCCAGAATTTTTTCAAGTTCCATCTAAATTTCATTTCAATTTTCTCAAATTATTACTTAATTTCGTCATATTCTTGCAATATATATCTAGAAATTTTGTAAAAAATGAAAATGCTAATTAGAAAACATAATCATATTTTCATCCAATGCAGGGACAAATGACTATACCTTAATGCAATTATGAAAATAAAATCTTACAAAAGCCAAATCATGATGAAATACAACCACAACCATTGATGGAACCATGTGCAGACTTAGGGTCCTATAATCCACTATATATGTTTACAAAATTTGATTGCTTTGCATAAGTTTTTAAACAAAATCACCTGCAAGTATTTTGCTTAAGGTATTTAAAAAACTAGTTGGGTGCACACGTGCAATGCACGTGAACTATTTTGAGGGAAATATGGTAAAATAAAGTCGTGTACTACTTTCTCTGAAATTCATATTTTTAGTAAATTATTTTCTTTGAAATTCATATTTTCAATAAATTATTTTATTTGCAATTCATGTTTTTAGTGAATATTGATGATCAATCAATCGATAATCACTTTTGACAAGCAAATCCCAAAACAAAAGTAAAAAAAATACGTACTAAATATAATAGTTGGTTATTTCATGAGTAATTTGATATTTTAATTATTTCTTAATCAAAATTAGATTATTACTCTTGCTAGCAAAATTGAGTCAGATATGAATTTTGAATTTTCTGGTCTAATTTATGGATGAGACTAGACTATTTAACATATAATTTTCTTATTGTGCTTAAGTTTTATAAGGTAAAATTGGTATTGACTTAGAATATTATAAGTTTAGAGTTTGAGCCTCAACTATATCATCAACGTATAAAATATGGAGCATCTTTTATAAAGGCCTTGATAATAATTTATGGTTGAGATATATAAAATAACTAGTTATCGTTTATATCTGAAAGTACATAGTAATAAAAAATAGTAAACAATAAACATATTTGTGTTCGTATCTAAAATTAAATTACAAACATAGATGAGAGATAAGAGAATTTAAACATCGATTGTAGTGGGAGTGAGGTGGTGGGCGGCAGTAGTGATGGTAGGAGACAGTGATAGTTGTAGTGGGTGACAATGACCGTGGTGGCAGTGGTGGCGACGATAACGATGGTGGTTGTGGTGGTGGTGGTGGTGGTGGCAATGATGGTGGTAATGGTGGCGGCGATGACGGTGGTGGTGACGGCGGCGACGATGATAATGGTGTTGGCGGTGGTAATGGTGGTGGTGGCAGCGACGGTGGCGATGGTGATGGTGGGGTGGCAGTGGTGGTGGTGGTGGCGACGATGGTGGTGGCAGTGGTGATGGCAACGGTGGCGGTGGTGGTTGTGGTGGTGGTAAAAGTAGTGTGGTGGTAGAGATAGTGGTGGAACAGTTTTCAATACTATTTTTTTTGAAGTACTTATGAGAAATAATTCTTAGAAATACTTTTAAAAAGTCACTCTAAACACACCCTAAGGGTTCTATTAAATTTAGGGTGTTAATATTAGCCGTTAGATTAACTTTAAAGTAAAATTTAAAGCGATCTGAACTGTGAAAAGCAAAAGTTGTTTTATTTATCTTTTGAAATTTGAATTATAAGTTACTTTATTATATAGATGTGAAATTAGGGTTGTTTAAGTTATTAATGTGATGTATTCAGAAAGGCATTGAGTTAATAATTTGTTATTATGCACTTTAATAAGGTGAATGTAGGGTTGTCCATGGGCCGGGCCGGACTTGGCTCGTGAATTTTTTTTTTTTGGGCCGAACGTGGGTAGTATAGGCCCAAACCTGTACTTAGGTGAGTGGCGGGTCAGGCCGGGCCGGGCTCGGGTAGGGGTAAGCTACTGACAGCCCAGCCCGTCACATATTGGGCGGGCCTGACTAGAGGGGCTTTGCGGGCTTGTTTGGGCGGGCTTTGTTGGGCCTGTTGGAAGCGAACTATTTTAAATTATGGTGGTCATTTAATTATAAAAATTGGTTGAGCAAATTTAAAAAATTAAGCTATAATAAGTAATTTAATGTATTATTGAACATACTCGTAGCATTGATAATCGATTCAAATAAAATGGCTTCTAGTATTACCAATAAACATAACTAAAGAGAATTTATTAAAACTAAAACATAAAAGAGAATAAAATGAAAGTAAGGGTTTTGATAATATTATCCAAATTATATTGAAATAAATCTTATATTAAATAAGACTCTAGTGCATTTATGCAATTTCATTTGAAAATTCAGAAACTTGTCAACAATTAATGAAAATAGATAGAAATAAATAATAGTAAATTTAATTATTTTAACAATTCATTTTTTTCTTTTAAAAGAAAGAATATGAAAGGCTTGACTATGTGTAATATTAATGAAATTTTATCAATATAAATTTCATATTAATAATGTTAGTATTGTGAGAGTCAAGTTGTCCAATTAAAAGTTTAACATTAATCTAGTCTTATTAAAATGAGTTCTAAATTAAATAAGGCTAGTATTGTCTTTATATATTGTGTTTAAGGTTAAAGTAGTTAATCAAAAGTTTTTCTAAATAATGTACTTTTATTAGTAGTATAGATATAAATATGTATGTTATATATATGGTATGTGGGCTTTAGGTGGGCTTCGAGCTTCAGGTATGTGGGCGGGTATTGGGCCAGGTATGTGGGTGGGTTATTGGGTCGGGCTTCGGTTTTCGGGTCAGGCTTCGGGATTCGGGCCGGGTAGTGGGTTTAGGGGTAAACTCAAACCTTTTTTTAAAGGATATTGGGTTCGGGCTCGGGCTCACCAACTATCGGACTTATTGGGCTTTAAGCCTATTTTTTTTAGGCCGGGTAACGCGACCCGTGGATAACCCGGTCCATAGACACCCCTAGGTGTATGGATATCTGTGAAGTTAAAACAGCCCCACCAAAAAGATTTATGAGAAAAAGGTTGCAAACTCTTTTCCTTTTTTTTTTTTAACCTTTGGGACTTTGTTTTTCAATTTGGTTTGGAACTTTAAACCAAAATATTAAAGAGTAAATCACACAAATGGTTCTTAAACTAAGACTCTTGCATCAATTTAGTCCCTCAACTAAATTTTATGTCAATGGAGCACATAAACTCAAAAATTTTAATAATTAAGCCACAAACTAATTTTCATGTCAATTGACAGTCTAAACTCTAAAATTTTAGCAAGTAAGTCCTTCTAACAATAGTCATTAGGATTTTTGATAGAATGTCTCATATGCTCGCCACATGGACAACATATTATGGATACTTTAGATTGTTTGTTTGAAACCTATTAGACGAAAAATCACATTCTTTACACTTATCAACCAAAACCTTAAACTTAAACCTCTTTGATCTGGTGTAGAAAAAATATTACATAAATGTAGGTTCTTTAAAGAATTAATTATAGATTGCTCTCTTCAAAATTGGATGATGTTACAATTAACTTGCTTGAGTTTTTATTTCGGTAAATTGGAAGGGGGGTACATCAAATTGGAGTTAATTGTAAAAAAGTACACAGAAAAAAATGTAGAGTAAAAAAGTCCTTAATTTTAGTTTTTATTTGCGTCCAAGTACATAATTTGAAATTTTTAGATTTTTCTTTGACATTTGTGTCGTCCCTTAATTCATGCGATTTATTTTTGAAAACTGATTTTTTTTTTCCAAATTATATGTATGCATTAAAAATCTCCTAAATTAATGGAAGATTTAATCCTTCTGTTATTTTTTTAGAATAAATGTATGCATTAAAAATCTCCTAATTTGATGGGAGATTTGATTCTTTGATTCTTCCGTTTATTTTGAGGATAATCAGTTGATTTTAATTTTAAATTTTGCAACAGTATCTCTTCGTTATCTTCTTCTTCTTTGGCCTGTAAATCATTTATCAGTGTAAGTCTGAAAACATTATTTCGTCCTTATCATCCAATCGAAACAATTACAAAGTTTGAATTTATGACTCCATTAGGTTTATGTCTGTCATTTTAAAGGTGATTATTTTGTTTTTTTAATATGCGAACACCATAACAATGTAACAAAACACTTACACAAAATATTATACTATTACATTTTGTCAAACATATATTTTCATATAATTTCATTCAAACCATTCATATTTGTTTTGAATTTGTTACCACATCCACAAAATCACTGAACACTGTCTTTGTTATAGTGTATTGTTACACTATAAGGGAAACACAGTCAACAGTTAGAAGATACACATAATTTATTCACACACAATAAATTAAAATGACAGAAATATTGTATTTCACACAGGCCAACGATTAACTTTCAACAACTGGTTCAACGATTTCAAATGCTGAAGTTCGTACGCATCTTCAAATGGCGAACAATTCTTCAAAAAATAGATATTGTTGAAGATCTTTACATTAAATGGGCTGAATAGTAGGATTTTTTCTTCACAGACAAAACCCTGTAGATGTTCAAGGAACAATTTTAGGGCTTATCGCTGAGGAAGATGAAGTGGTTTTTGAAGAGGAAGAAGAGGCCCAAACGTTTTTCTGAAGATTAAGCGCTTCGTGAATAAATATTTCTAAATTTCAGCGGTTAACCATTATCATTGTGTATTTAATTATTTAATTAAAATATATTCCTAAAACCGTTTTAGGAAAGTAAATTTTAGGATGAAAAGATGAAGAGATTCGAAAATAAATATCTCTAAATTTCAGTGGTTAAGATAAATTCCTTGTTACAGTTTTTAAGACAGAAAATTTTGTACAAAATGAGCAATTACGTCTTTATTTCTCAGTAGTGTATTTTTTTTCAAAATATTTTTTTGTGTATTTTTTTATAATTATGTCTAATTTAGTGTACCGGATTTCAAATGATCCTTTTTATTTCCACAAATTGGACCCTACACTTTACACATTTCATTTCTTTTTTTTTTTTGTGGTTGACGCCAAATGTTATGGCAATTAATCAACGTCAACAAAATCTTTTTCTAAAGACAATTATCTTTCTTTTACCACAGTTTTATGGTCAAGTTTTTTTTTTTTGGCAAACCTATAATGTGTAAAAGATGATATAAAAATTCCCCATTAATTTCCACTCCCTAACCAGGCACTGATCATGACCGAGTCGACCATATCCACGGTGAAAGTCCAAAATCTGGGTCAAACCAATTCTTTCTCTGTTGGGCTTGCTAGATATCGGGCTCAGGAGTGGGCCACATGCAAACTTTATGACCATTCATATGTAGTTGGGATTGGATCGGCTGGAGAAACATGAAGTTGGGAAAGCAAGAGCTGAAAAGAGTGAACTGAAGATACATTAGGCAAATTTGAAGAAAATGTGGGATTCAATTACAATTTTGAAAAGTTTGAAACAGTTCAAATTTTTTCCCACACTAAAATATTTTTCAAAATTTTCCCCAATAAAATGTTCATAAAAATTTTAGCGGTAGCTTGAAATATATAGAATTCTGTCAAAAAATTAGACTTAAAACATCTCTTATATGAATCAATTCAATACTCTGCTTTTCCCTCTGCGTGTTCACACCCAGTGACAAACTCATTTCTCCTTGACAATCTCAGTGACAATAAGATCAACATTTAGCATTACTCAAGTTCAAGTATAAAAAATTATCTAATAGGATTACTTAAGGATAAAAATAAAGAAAGTTTCGTTGTACTCATTTACTATTAATCGGACATTGCATTCGAGGTGGTGTTTCCTTAATACATAATGTAGTTAATTCTTTAGATTTTTTAACAACTAGTGTTTGACTTATCCATAAATTGACATTTGGATAATTTAATATTAGAATGAATCGTAACTTATTAATCTATTAGTTATTTCTCGTGCCTGAAGGCACGGAGTAATAAAAAAAATGGTCAACATATTTGTATTCACATCTAAAATCAAATCACAAACATATATGAGAAATAAAGAAATTTAAGCACTGATTGTAGTGGGGGTAAGCGGTGGTAGTGGTGGTGGGCGATAGTGATGATGATGGGAGACAGTGATGGTAAGGCGACGGCCGTGGTGGTGGGTTTTGAGTGACGATGATGGTAATGACAATCGTGGGTGGTAATGGTGGTGGGGGACGACAGTAATGGTGGTTGACACAATGACGGTGGTAGTGGGTAGTGATGATGGCGGTGTGTGTTAGGTGGTAGCAAATGCCGACAATGGTAAGCGTGGTGGGGGTAGCTGACAGTGGGTGGTTATAATAATGGGAGATTTACAAAGTGGTGGTGGTAGGTGTGGTGGGGTAGGTGACAGTGGCTGGTGGCGATGGGTGGTGTGGGATGCTGACAATGGGCGGCGGTGGTAAGTAGATGGTAGTGGTAATGATAATAAATATAAGAATAAGACGACGATGGTGGTGAGTGATGGCCATGGACGACGATGGTAGCAATTGGTGGTGGGTGGCGATGGTGGTGGTGGTGGCGGTGGGGCAGTGCGGGTGGCGTGGGGTGGAGGTGGGGAAGTGGCAATGGTGGGGGAGGCGGTGGTGGGTTGGCGATGGTGGTAGTAGTTGTGATGGTCATGGGGGTGGTAGGGGTGATGGTGGGACAGTAGCGATGGTGGTAAAGTGCGACAGTGGTGATGATGATAGTAAGGTGTGACAATAGTGGTGGTGGGGTAGTGGAAGTGACGGTGGTGATAGTGGTAGTGATGATGGTGGGGTGGTGGGCGGTGATGGTAGTGGTGGGTATGGTAGGGTGTCGATAGTGATGGTGATG
This sequence comes from Ilex paraguariensis, assembly GCA_963454935.2. Taxonomy (NCBI): domain Eukaryota; kingdom Viridiplantae; phylum Streptophyta; class Magnoliopsida; order Aquifoliales; family Aquifoliaceae; genus Ilex; species Ilex paraguariensis. The sequence goes on from CAUOFW020003747.1 coordinate 284,436, forward strand.
GAGTGGTGGGTATGGTAGGGTGGCAATAGTGGGGGTGGGGGTGTTAAAGGTAGTGTTGGGGCAGTTTAAAACACTATTTTTTTTTTAAAGCATTTATAAGAAATAATTTTTAAAAGTATTTTTAAAAAATCATTCCAAACACACTATTAAGGGTCTATTTTTCATATTAAATTTGAGGTGTTAATATTAGTCGTTAAATTAACTTTAAAATAAAATTTTAAAACGATCTTAACCGCGAATAGCAAAAATTATTTTGTTTATTTTTGAGATTTGAATTGTATTATATTTTATTATATAGATGTGATTTAAGCATCTCAATAAAAAGATAGAGAGCAATTGTGTTAGTTCATTTAGTTTTGTTGTCCCGTTGTTAGGATGGTTCTATGTGAGGTTGGAAAATGGGGGATTTCATTGAGCATATGTTTGTCACGCGTTACATGGATTATGTATTACAACTGTTCTCGGCTCAAATTGTAGGTGTGTATCAAAATAGTATCCCCATTTTACATTCAAAAGTTAGCTGAGGAGACAATTATAAAGAGTGAGATCTATTTTAATATTTTTTTTCTCCGTTTTTTACTTCTTGATAGTTCAACCATCATGAATTCAAGTAAAATCTATAAGGGTTAATAGAATTTTTGGTCCCTAAAATATGCATGTTTTATCAGTTTGTTCCCTAAAATATCAATTTGATCCATAAAATAGTTAATTTGTGTTGAAATGGTCCCTACACAGATGGACCAGAATGATCACCTATTTGTTATGTGATACAATCTAAAAGAATTATATGTGGTCACTTACGTCAAAAAACAAAACCAAACCTCTGATTAGGGATCTAAGTGATACAAATTCAAGTTTTAGGAACTAAATTGAAAAAATTAATACAATGAAAACCAAATTGATAATCTTTCAAGAAAAAAAAATGAAAAAAAAAATTAAATGGGATCCAATTACCACTGTTATTATAACTAATTATTATGGGGAAAAAAATCGTCTTTAGGTGGTATGAAAATTAAAGCTAACCCACTTTTTTATTGACTAGTTATTACACATGTGTGTTGCACGTGAATCATTTTAAATATAAAATATTATATATAAAATAAATGGGTCACTTTCCTCAAAATCTGCAACATTAGCAAACATCGATGATTAATCAACTAAAAACCACATCCTATAAGAAAAACTTCTGAAAAAATGTGACTAAAATAAATCAATAAACAGGAATAAAACAGAATTAACTTGTTTGTGTTACCACCAGCTAGCCATAAGGTGGTGAAAAAGCCATGTTGAGTTGAAATTTTCAAGACAAAGATAATGAATTTTCTTTGTGCAAAATTTGTTTCACCCATAATTTGCCCATAAGTATATTGCACAAGATGTATATTGTACAAGATGTGTTTCTTCTTTTTCACTTTCAATAAGATATATCTCCTCAATCGCAGGTACTATATCTTGATAGTAGGCAGGTGGAGCTAAATTTTGAAGACACCCAGATCCTCTAACAATCACACTTTTGTCCTTTGATGCTTTGTTCCTTCAGGTCAGCTCATCGATTTTATATGCACTTCACGCCGACATTTACGTTAGTGGAGTCTTGAACCCAAGAGTCAAGATTACTACTTGTAGTAGAAGTTAAGCCATTTAACTAATCATAAAAGTATAATTTCCTGTAGACGTACCTAGAATAATGATTATTCATTACAAATCACAATAAACTTACATGAAAAAGATGTAGACACACACCAAAAGAACCCAAAAAAAAAATATGAAAACTATTGTGCTTATATAAACTACATGCACAAAGGAGAATTTGGCGCAAAAAAAAAAAAAAAACATAATAAGAACCTTAATGTCAACATCAACAGAAGCACTAAGAAAGCCTCTTCGCATCGAATTCACCCCAAAAAAAAAAATTCCTTAATTGTCCATCTAGGACCCATTAAACGAAGAACCTGAATATATACATAAATTAGATTAATACCTTCATAAACAGTACCCTGTTTCCAATTCTCATCACCATACCATTTTGATGTAGTAATTAATTGCCAATACATAAATTCAGTCATCTCTTCTTCCCAAATCCTTTTCACATACATCCAACTAATAAGAACAATTTCATTTTAACTACTACATAAATAAAACTAATACTACTACTATTCAATAATTCAAATCAAATTCTGGACAAAATAAACCTAATACTTCCACTATTTGACTGAGTTGAGAACATAAAAATTAATTTTCAATTCACCAAATCAATAACACAAATCAGTTAAGATTCTTGTTGTTTCTTGCATTTTTTCAGCTGTCAAACAGAACTATAATTATTAGAAATTTGGACGCCAATTAATCAAGCAAAATGTAATTATAAGGTGTACCTGGATTCGACCTGAGACCATGTACATTACTATTATAAGCGTAGACACGTACTCACACACCAACAGCCAAATATATTTATTGTAGGCATATAAAATCCCTTTTTGTAAGGACATTAGATAGCAAAGAGGCAACTTGTCTGCTGTTTAACAATGGCCAAAGTATACTCTTTTTGGGTGGTAGAAGCCAATACTATGTTTTGTAGAAGATAACTTTCATGAAAATGGGGAGGGAAAACGAAAGCAAAGTTTTCTGATCCCTTTAACGTGTATTCCAAAGCATGCTTACTATGGCAA
>CAUOFW020003747.1:297421-315732 GCA_963454935.2 Ilex paraguariensis
TATATATATATATATATATATATATATATATATATATTAAAATTTTCTTTTATTTTATTCAATGAATTATAATTTAAATTCTAATCAAATGAATTTCAAGAGATTTAATTTCTCAAACATCAGTAAAAAAATCAATATTAATCACAAAATTCTAAAAAATATAGGACTTTAACTATTTTTTTTTATTTTTTATAGATAGAAAAAGAATTTTGGGAATATATAAAATTTTCATCATCTTATTGTTTCTTGATTATTTTGCAAATCATATCATATCTTAAATAAGGTTATCGTTTGATAGCCATAAAAATTCTCGTTCTTATTATTAAAATCCTAGTTTTCAAATAACTGGTTGAGATTTTCTAAGGCGTCTCACTATGGTCACATGTCAACTGCTACCTGTTGTTAAATGAAGATCCTAACCAATAATCGTATAATAGAGTGACAACATAGAGTAAAGCTAGTCATAATCATAATATATTCAATTTAGAAATTAGTAGATACATTTTTACAATTTCAAACAACGAATCAATAATTTTTCTCCAAAACTTAAAATTTCAAATAGTCAATAGAGAGAGTAACACTGCACATAAAGTTCGTGAAACTTCTAAAAATTTGCATTAGAATGTTAAATACATTCGTTTTTCATGAATTATAAAAATAATTAATTTTAAAGTCAAATTAGTGCATAGTATTTTTTTTTATTTTGGAATTTTTGAAGAAAAAAAAATTAAAATAGTTGAAATTCTTACTGTAGAAGATGACCCCATGAAGCCGAAGTAAAGTTTCCCAAAGATTCCGATGACGGATTCTAAAAAACCCAAATCAACGTTGATATGTTTTGCCTTCCTCCATAAAAATGATTTCTTCTTTGACCATACCTAACTAATTTCAAACTCAAATTAGGACTTAGTATTTTTTGTTTTGGGATTATTCAAGGAAGAAAAAAATTAAAATAGTTGAATTTCTTACCGTTGGAGATTACACAATGAAGCCGAATTAGAGCTTCCCAAAATTCCAGCGACCGAAAAATTAAATCAACATCGAAGAGCTTTTCCTTCCTCCTCCACATAAACTGAATGTTCGGACGATGTGGAAAATATAGAAGATCTAGATTGAAATCTCCAAATATTTGAAATTCAAAACAATTAAGATTTTCAGCATTAATGGCTTCTTGGTTTCCAACATTAATGAATTCTTGGTAATTGACGCCAAACAAGTAGGTGCTATTTTTTTGTTTCCAAAATCAAAAGGACTCTTCGTCTTCCTTATCTTCAAGGTGTTTTATGTCTTTTTGCTATTAGATGGACATTAGTCCAAATAGTTTTAAAAAGAAGACTTTTATCCTATTAAGTCTCGATAGAGGCACCGGCCTCCCTATGCCCCTTTTTTATTAAATATTTTTTGTCAATCAAATGAAAGATAACAGGCGGTACAAAATCATACCGAGCCCTTTGATTAATTTCATTATATAGAGAGATTCAGCACATTTAAGTATAGAAAACTAGTTGTACAAGAGTTGTACAAATCTGCCTGTTATATCCACTGAGGCATCCTAAATTACAGTACAAAGGAATCCTAAATTAGTCAAGTATTGTCTGGAGGATCCAGAGAATCAGCATGAAATGTGGCAGAGGATTCTACAATATCTCTAACATCCCCCTGCAAACTGAGGGGCGATGAGACACGCAGTTTGGACTTGAGATAGAGAAACCGAGCAACAATGTGACATTTTGAGAAGATATCTACAATCTGTTCTATGGTGTTGATGTAGCGAAGTTTAAGATCACCAATTGTTACCTTCTCACGAACATAGTGATAATCAATTTCAATGTGCTTTGTCCGAGCGTGAAACACAGGGTTGGAAGCTAGAGCAATAACACTTTCATTGTCACACCACAAGACTGGAGCAGAGCAAAGAGTGACATTAAGATCACGAAGTACCATGCATAACCAAAACAATTTAGCGGTAGCAATGGCCATATAGCAATATTCGGCCTCAGTGCTAGACTTAGAGACTACAGGCTGCTTCTTTGAAGACCACAAAACAAGATTATCACCCAAAAAGATGCCATATCCACTAGTGGATCTTCGGTCATCAAGATTCCCAGCCCAATCTGAATCACAAAAAGCCTAAAGATGAAATGAGTTGGGCGTATAATGAAGACCATGCTGTGAGGTATGTTTGAGATAGCGAAGGACTCACTTTGCTACAATCTAGTGAGTTGTTGTAGGGGTGTGCATATGCTGACAAAGTTGATTAACGGAGTAGGCTATCTCTGGTCTTGTGAGAGTGACATATTGAAGTGCTCCAACAGTGTGTCTATATTCTTGCGGATCAGCAAGGACACCATCAAACTTTGATTATTTTGAACCAGAAACACAGGGAGCATTGTACAGTTTAGCTTCGCCCATATGTAGTCGGTCCAGCAAGTTATGTATGTATTTGGTTTGTGACAATGAAGACCAGTATTATCCCATTTAGATTCGATTCCCAAGAAATAGGACAACAACCCAAGATCTTCCATGGTAAACTCAAGCTTAAGTTTATCAATAAATGAGTAAACAGCAGCCTCACTATTACCAGTAATTATAATGCCTTCAACATAGACTAAGATGTAAACAATAGTATCACCAAAGGCATAAGTAAAGAGGGATGAATCAGCTTGTGAACATGTGAAACCAAAATCAGTAAAAGCTGAAGATAGACGCTGAAACCAAGCTCTCAGAGCTTGTTTTAGACCATAAATTGATCGATGAAGTCTGCATACCCAATCTGGATGAGTAAGATCAAGATAACCCTTTGGTTGTTCCATATATACTTCTTCAGCCAGAAAACCATGTAAAAATGCATTTGACACATCCAACTGTCGAGCATGCTACTTTTGAGAGACAGCAAGAGCTAGGACAGTACGAATAGTGGTTGACTTGATCACGGGGCTAAAAGTCTCATGATAATCTATTCCATCCTCTTGGTCAAAGCATTTTTCAACAAGTCTGGCCTTAAATCTTTCTATGTTTTCGTCTGGCTTTTGCTTAATCTTATACACCCATTTATTTCGAACAACATTATGACTAGTGGGACGAGGACACAAGGACCATGTACCATTGTTGACCAAAGCATTGTATTCATACTCCATGGCTCTACACCAATCAGGGTTGATGACAACTTGACTATATGTTTGGGGTTCAAGTGGTAGTTGAATTGTGTGTAAGGCAACAAGGGGATATCATGTGGAATAATAGGTTTGAAAGTCAGTGAATGATTTTGGCTTAAGATTTCCAGTGCGTGATCGAGTGACTATTGGGCAAGGTGGAGGAATTGGTGGCTCATTAAGGTTGATGGGTTCATATGTATTGGTTGCAGGAGGATGTGGTGGTTTAGGTAAGTTATCAGGCTCATGGATATTGACAGTGGCTGATGTTGTTGGGTCAAGTGAGGGTGATGAAGCAACGAGATTATTGGGGTTAGTTATAGGTTGAGGGGATGGACTAGTGTCTGTAGTATTCGGTAAAAGGATATCTATGCTAAGAGGTAACAAAGAAGTAGGAAACATACCTACTTGAGTTGACTGATTGTTATTCAGAGGACCAGCTTTAGAGGGTTGAGTTGATGCTTCAGACATGAGTAAGTTGGACTCACGAGCAGGAAAACAAGCTTCATCAAATATTACACTGCGAGAGATGTAAACTTTGCAAGATTGGAGGTCATAGCATCTATATCCTTTTTGTTGAGAGCAATATCCAACAAAAATACACGGAGTGCTACAAAAGGAGAGTTTATTTGGCATGTATGGTCTTAAGAGAGGAAAACATTTGCATCCAAACACACGTAGAGATCAATAATCAGGGTGACATTTGACCAACTTAAAGTATGGTGTATCATGATTAAGAGTGACAGAGGGAAGACGATTTATAAAGTAGACAACAGTGAGAAAGGAATCAACCCAGATTCAGGTAAACTTGATTCAGCAAGAAGTGTTAAACCAGTATCAACAATGTGTCTATGTTTACATTCAGCTATGCCATTTTGCTGAGACGTATGAGGACAAGTTAAACGATGATGAATACCATAAGTTGCAAGAAATTCTTTAAACTTATTAGATAGGTATTCACCACCATTGTCACTTTGGAATTACTTGATGGTATTTGAGAATTGATTTTCAACTAAGGCTTTGAATTTGACAAAACATGAAAACACGTTGTGTTTATTGAATAAGGGATACAACCAGCAAAATCTACTGTAGTCATCTATGAATAATACATAATATTTGCATCCACTAAGAGAGAAAACTAGAGATGTCCACACATCAGAGTGAATGAGATCCAAGGGAGCAGTAGACTTTCTTGTTGAATCCGGAAAGGTAAGTTGATGATGTTTTCCCAATTGACAAGAATCACAAATATTATTTAAAGCAGAAGTACTTTGAACTGGAAGATGTTGAGATCGTAACAGTCGATTGAGATTGGAGGAGGACAGGTGGCCAAGGCGTTTGTGCCACACTGTTCGTGAAGTGTTAACTCCAAAGAGAGCAGTGAGACACTTAGCTTTATTTTGAGAGATTTGTTGTTGATGAAGAGGATAGAGTCCTTGTTTACTGTGTCCCTTCAGCAACACAACCCCCATCTGCATGTCCTTAATTGCATAACCATGATCAATAAACTCAAACAGGACATTATTATCAACATAGAATTTATTAATTGAGATTAAGTTTGTAGAGGCATTCGGACAGTGAACTACGTCTTTAAGGATAAAGGTCTTATGTGGTGTGTGTAGGGATGTGGAGCCAATGTGTTCAACAGGTAGGAAAGTGGCATTACCTACACCACCAATGGATGTATTACCTTCTAGAGCCTGAGGATGTTCGAGATTTGTCAGATTTGGTGTAACATGGATGGTAGCACCTGTGTCCATATACCATTGATCATTTTGTTGATGAGCAACAAGAGCATGAGGAGCAATATGCGGTGCAGCTAGAGCTGCGAGTTCCTGTGGGGGATGTTTTCTTTGTAAAGCATAATCAAATCGCTTGTAGCAGTCTAGTGCTTTGTGATTGAATTTACCACAAATTTACATTGTTCACACTGGCAGCAAGAAGATGTGGGTGCAAAGAGGGGTATATTACCTGGCCCAAGGTTATTTGACCTACTATAGTTAGGCCTTGCATGAGGTGCTGGTGGAAAACGGGGCCTGCGTGGAGCCTTTGAAGAACTAGGTCTATTTGATTAGAATGCAACAGGGCCAGTTTCAAGGGTAATTGTCTGCCGATTGAGTTGATCAAGCATCATCTCATTGTTGAGTAATTCAGACTGAAAATCAGCGAAGGTCATGGTTTGATGTCGCAGGGAAAATGTTAATAGAGTTATAAAGCCAAAAAAATGAGGATTAAGGTCAATGGTGGCATAGGAAATAAGATCATCATCTGAGACTGGTTGTCCCACGGTCGAGAATTGATCTGCAAAAAGCTTAGCCTGGGTCAGATACTCATAACATCCAAGGTTACCTTGCTGCAAAGTCTACAATTGCTTCTTGAGGTGAGTTATCCGAGACCTAGATTGGGAAGCAAATCTAGTAGTAATTGATTCCCAAGCCGCCTGTGAGGTGTTCAATCCATACATAGAAGAAAGTAAGGATGGTGCCAGTAGATAATATCCAAGTGAGCACAGTTTGATCCAATTTATACCACTTGACATATTCTGGATTGGTAAGACCCGCAGTCCTTGCAGCTTCATCAACAAACTGCATAGGAGCCGGTTTAGATCCATCAACAAAGCCAATAAGGTCATGGCTTCGAAGTAGTGGCAGAAACGTAGCCACCCATCTAAGGTAGTCATTTGGGCCAGACAGTCTAACATTCAAAGTAGGGAAATTAGGTTGTTGCTTGGAAGAAGAATCAGAGTGCGCCATAGGAATGTTAATGGCAAAACTAGATGTTTGCGAAGGCTCTGATACCATGAAAGATAACAGGCGGTACAAAATCATACCGAGCCCTTTGAATAATTTTATTATATAGAGAGATTCAGTACATTTAAGTATAGAAAACTAGCAGTACAAGAGTTGTACAAATCTGCCAGTTATATCCACTAAGGCATCCTAAATTACAGTACGAAGGAATTCTAAATTAGTCAAGTATTGTCTGGAGGATCTAGAGAATCAGCATGAAATGTGGCAGAGGATTCTGCAATATCTCTAACATCAAATGGGTTTCCACAAACAAGCTTGAGCTTTAGGGTCCAGTTTTGTTAAAATTATTTTGTTAGTTTGAACTACATAAGGCTTTTTTTCTTAGGCTTAATTTATATAAGTTCAAATTTTTTATTGGGAAAATGAAAGCCGGTACAAAATTTTACTTATTTGAGAGAAAATAAATTAAGAAAACCTATTTGGCCCCAAGTGTATTTTAGGAAAAAGACTAAAAAGTCATTCACTAAAAATAAAAAGCTGCAAGGCTGGTTTGGAAACCAATCAGTTTCCTTGTAAAAGTAGAACACGAAGCATAAATTTAGGTGGAGGAACTGGCACATGATATTGTACTTTCAAAGTAGGTTTTGAATTTGAAAATTAACATCCGCTATTTCACTGTAGCTATAAATTCGGGATTTACCTTCCTTTCAAGAAGAAAAAATCACAAAATCGCTCAACTATAACGAAACAAAGGGTTTTGGAGGAAGAAAATTGAAGCAAAATCGCTAGAGTTTTGGGATTTTTAGTAAAGTTGTCCTCATAATTGTCTGAAATGTCTTCCCTCTTGTCGGAATCACTTATTAGTACAATCTTTTTTTTTTTTTCAGTTTTTCCTCTTGATAAAATCCAAACGAAAAAATTGAAAAATCCATGTCTTATAACAAGAAAATAAGAAAACTCAAAAAATTTATAATGAATGCATGTATGTAAGATTGAAATTACTAAAATAATAAAAAATAAACAGTTACACTAATTGTTGGTTTGTTGTAACGGTTTGGAGTTACTCTATTGAGATTTACCAATTTTGAGTCACATATCTATTTTGGGCTTCTAATTCTTTTAAGCGGCAGAATATTCTGATACGAAACTTCATCCCAACGTACATTGAGTCATTGGTGTCACTGTATGACGTACCTCTTTGGTATGATTTCTTGGTTCACCCAATTTGGTATATATAATTGATATTACCATGTTGTGATGCTAAATCATGTAACTCTTTGATTTATGTAAACAATTGAATGACAAATTGGGTTGGTATCGTATTTTTGTGTAATTGTTTGGTGTAACTGTTTGGTTTATCAGAATATATGAGTAACTGTTTGACGTATTATAAGACAAGTATAACTGATTAGTGTAATTGTTTGTTATAACGTTGATATCACATTATGTCTAAGTATTTGCTGTAATTCTTTGTAGTATCGATTGTGGCATTAACATGGTATTCTGTAAGACTTACCACTACACTAAAGAGTTTATCATTACAACTCTTTTTTTCTCCCCAATTGTAAAACCAAAAAAAAAAACACCTTTGTGATTTTGTTCTGCTGCAATTTTTCCATAGCCAATATGTTTCACTGTGAAAAGAGTTACACCATATGGTGTGGTTCCCCAAATTATAAGCTCCACAGTAACGTGTCCACATAGAATGACTAAAAATAATACAACAATGACAAAAAAATAACATGATATTAATAAAAATTTAAAAGATAACGAAAATTTATTAATTTAAAATAGTAATCCAATCACATAAGCCCATTACAAGTTTTTTTGTTGTGGCTTCATAATCGTTCACAATGACCACAACTAATTCTCCTATTAAGTTCTCTCCTTGACCTTGTTCTACATGTTTAGATCTGCCAAACTACTTCTTAGTTAATGGCGGCAAAATCTCAACTTTGTCCATCGGGAAGTTTGGATGACCCAATTTGGTGTACATAATTTGTGTATCCATGTCGTGATACTAAATGGTATAACTCTTTGATTTATGTAAACAACTAAATGACAAATTGAATTGGTGTCGTAATTTCATGTTTGGTGTACCTGTTTGGTTTATCATAACACGCGAGTAATTGTTTGGTATATTATACGGCAATTGTAACTAATTGGTGTAATATTGATAAAAGGGGGGGGGGAGAAAGAGAGTGATTGTCACACCCCGAATTTCCACAAACCCGAGGAGTGAGTGAAAATGAAAAAGAAAAGTAAATGAAAGGTTATTAGGTTGGATAAATTGGTTTCTCATTCACTTTTCATGTTTTTCCAAAGTTTTTCAAGCCACTTTTTTTTTCCATTTTTAGCCTATTTCTTCAAGGTTTCTCAACCCCCCCTTTTGACATCCTTTCCACCTATTTAAAAGGTGTTTTACACATTTAACAAGTCTTTTAATTTTTCATAAAATTTCAACATAACCTCCTTTGTTTTCAAGCCTTTTTCCCACCTAATATTCACAATATTTCATATGCATAATTATATCACAATCCACTCTCACTCGATGGCCACAACCAATGTAAATTAAACATACATCTCTTATTCTCAACATATACATCTAATTGTCCCAATATACACATATGATACTCATTAAATAAAGATATCTCAAATATCAATTGAATTTACACTCTTACACATTAAAATAGTTCAAGACCTTTAATTCACAACTTTTTCAAACTAGAATACAAGTCATTTGGGCTTATGCCGATACATACAAAATATGCTCAATGGCCAAATATATATTCAAGTCCCTTTCCTCTCCTTCCTCTAAGACTTCCTCAAGTCTCAAGTACCGGGAGCCTCATCTGTAATATGATATCTCATGAATGGGTCAGCTCAACTGTTGGTATGACAAAGTGCTAACGCTAAGAACAAATTTAAGCATGACATGTGCAAGTGTACATTTTTAAAAGCTACAACCCCATAATCTCTCAATGCTATACAATGTCAATATGCATGACACGTCCATGCAACTCTATGTCACCTATGTCTCACTTCACGGTCTGCTCTCGTCAGCCCGCGAGTATTGTTATTGGCCAGATTTAGGGTTTTTCACCACAAGATCTACACCCTCATAATGCATAGCACCAAGTTCTCAACCCACACTATGTTCCAAGGATTCATGTATGCCAAGATATCATGATTTTTCTCAATGTAAATTCTATGAAACATTTCATCAGATACCTTATCTACATGAATGTAAAGCATCATTCAATGGATTAAACATATGATCAAGCTTCATATTTCTATGTAACATTTCATCCAACACCTTGTCTACATAAATGTGAAGCATCATTCAATGGATTTAAACATATGATCAAGCTTCATATTCATTACTTTCACAATTTCTCAAAGAAACTACAAATAGACAAACTACCAACTCATGTAATAAATCATAACTCTCAAATTACAAGAGTTTCTCTACATGAACATAAGTTATAATATAATAATCCAACACATAAGCAATATACACCTTCACCATAGCAACAAATTGTCAAAAAACTCAAAGAATATAAAAGTACTTAAACCACAAATTCTAAGTTTTCAAAGCAACTACCAACTAAATAATTTTCTAACATCAAGTAAACACCTAAATCATTCAATCAACACATGGGAAGACAAGAAAACTTAAATGTATTCTCAATTTAGCAAAATATCATACCTAAAATAATTTTTCTCAAATCAATGAAGTTGTGTTCACTTTATAGCTGAACCGATTGGTGAGAATATAGCTCTTTTTGAGAGGAACAACTTCTTAGAAGGAAGTCTTACAAGAATCTTGGCCTAAAATTGAGTTTTTGTGGTTTGAATCTTGAAGAACCTAAGATTTTTCTTCCCTTTTCCTCCTTAAACGTGTATTGACTCTTCCTAGCCCAAAAACACAGATATTTTTACACTAAAGGGTTGTATTTATAGTGGAGGGCAAAGATGCAAAATGACTCTTTTACCCTTGATGAATCTGAGACCCCGTTACACTGCAACTCGTCCCAAAACGCCTCAATTTGACATTTTATTTTAACCAAAGTTCTTAAAATTATTTTAAAAGAAACTTTTTAAAAATATATATTTTCGCTAGTGGCCGGATTTTGCCGATCCCACCTAGGCCGCCCAGGATACCCTTTTTATCTAATTTTTGAAACTATTTTCGTTTAGGCTCAAATTCATACAGTAGATGTATTTTAACATTCTAAGCATATTTTTCTTCTATGACATATTCAAATTATACTCTTAAACATGACTTATACCTAAATGATGCATATGTAGTGTCTTACCGATAAATGGTGAATGAATAGTGCCCTACCGACAAAATTAAAAATTTATCCTTACTTTTCAAATCTCTATAGTGATAGTAACGCTGAGAGAAAATAAGGGGAGATAGAGTGAAAAATAGAGAAAATAGGGGAGAGGGAGATGAAAAAATCAAATCAAATTTTTACATATTTGAAAAGAAAATAAATTGTCAATGAAACAAAGAGAGAGAGAGAGAGAGAAATATGGGAAAGATAGTGAGAGAGGGAGAGAGAGTAAAGGTGTGAGAAAATAAGAGGAGAGAGAGAGTGAAAAAATAAAAATTATGTATAATTTAATGAAGGGAAAATATGTAATATAAAGAAAAGATAAACTGAATTATGTACCTAATAATAAGAAATTTAAGTAAAATTTAATTTAATAGAGTAAAAAACTTATCAATACATTTTCTTTCTAATAAATCTTAAAAAATGTACTCACACTCAAAAAACTCTTTTTTTGCTTTGATCATATTGGAGACTTATAAAAATCGGTCCTTCTTTTTAGATAAGCTGAAAAATGTATTTTGCCCAAAAAAAAAAAGTCAAACCTAAGTTGTCACATTTTTTCAAGTAAATTTACCCAGAAAACGCTGGGTATTAATATGAACTCCACGATCAGAACCAAAAAAGGAGAAAATGGACAAGATGTACTTCGAAGTCCATTCCAAGCCATTTATGGATGAAAAAAGTATTGCAAAAATAATTATCATTAAGATGCATAACAAACTATTTAAGGATAACATGTTTAACCTTTAATTGAGATTAATCTAGTCATTATCAAGTGCTAATATAATAAGGTGGACCTCGTTACTAATAAGATGAGTATATAATGTAGTGAACTTAGTAATTTTACATTAGAGAGTTTAATAGGATGAGAATAGATATTTATAAAGTGGGAATAGTTCACCCACCCCTTTTTCTTCATTTGATATTGTCGCGCCACTTTGATTTGAAACAAATGTTGATGATGCAAAGATAATCTCCATGGCTCTTTTTGGGTTTCTTACAAGTTACAAAGTAAAGGAGTTTAACTTCCAAATTCAAAATGATAATAAAATTTTAATTTTGCGACAAAAAAAATTCTTCCCCCAAAAAAAAGTATAATACTATTTTGACCTAAAAATTTAATCTAATTTGTTGACATAATGATGTGGTTTTATAGGAATTATTAGATCAACACAAAGTTCCACTGTTTTATAGGATCTACTGTCAATTCAAATGTCACGATGAATTAAATCCGTAAATTATGTCAATAAATTAGATCACCACCACCAAACTCACAAAATAAGTACAAGCGGCATAAATCTAAAATAAATGCAGCAGCTCTTCCTTTTAGAGGGTTTCCATGCCTAATAAATTATGAAATCTGGAGTCCTGCACTCCAAACTTGTGGGAATTTGCATAAAAGACCAATTTTATACAATTTTTCTAAGTCATATCAAGACCTTTGCGGAATTTACATAGACTTCCAACCATTCTTTTAATTGGCTATGCTGAGTGACGTGTATGTTATTCTAATCTTTTGATTGATTCTTATAACCTACAAATATAAAAAAGATATAAAATGTCAACATAAGCAAATTTTTTTTATCGACTCTTATATCCCTATAAATAAAATAAAATATAAATATCCACAAAAATGAAAAACTTTTGATTGACTCTTATATTCCTATAAAAAAGATTAAAGACATCTCTATCATTATATATTTAATTATCTAATCTATCTATTTATATAATAAAGTAGAACCGGTTTTGAATTAAAAGATAAAGAGCGGTTGAGATCATTAATGCCTAAGTCCCATCTGGTCTTCTATAATGCTCTCCAACAACAACCAAAATGGGGTCTTCTTCAACATTGTCTGGTGCTCTTCGTCGAAGATTATCTCATCTATTGTCCTCATAATGGCAAACACATTAGATCTTTATGGTGGATTATATTTATCCACAATTTTGTTGACTTTACTCTGACTAATGTTCTTTACGCTTTTTTGGTTAAAATTTTTAAAATGCTTGTGCTGCAACTGATTCCCTACGCTTGAACTTACATTTATTTGTTGATGATGACTGCGTTTTGACCATGGCCTACGTAAAGTTGTACATGGTATAAAATAATATCACATTATCACATTTAATAGTGAATCGACACAAATCATAAAAAAATAATAATATACCACTGCGACATCAGTACGATGTAATTAATAGTGAATCCACACAAATCATACTAAATATAATTGTAGGCCATACTATATAATATATGGCCTACAATTAAATGCCTATAAACTGTTGCACATACTTCGAATACATTACAAATATATTTAGATATGTTGTTTATATGTTAGGCTCATTTTGTAAATTATTTAAACTATGCAAATTGTGAAAATTTGGTCACATAATAAAATAAGTGATCAATAATGAATCACTTATAGCTGGATTGGATATATAGAAATTTTTTTATTGGTATTGATAATAAAATTGCCAAGTAACATTTTCAATGTAAGAAAACTTGTCGGAGTTAATTGCATGTAATTAACCTCATTTTTTTTCAAGGGTTTCTAATTAAATCCATTTTTTTGTTTATATACATTACGTACATTGGCATTTGACCCTTTGTATTAATGAACATTCAAATATCAAATATTATACAATAAATTTAAATATGCTGATTTATTTTTATTCATTGCAAAAAAAAAAATTAAAACTTTTAGTTGGGGTGCTCACCAAGACAAATTTTTTTGCTAGGGCCCTGTTCGATTCGACGGATTAATGGCGTCTTGATACTTGTGGCCGAATAAACCGTCGCATGTTTTTTGTTTCCAAAAACCAGATGTCACTTCGGTTGCTAATATTGAAGGGGATTTTAGTCTTTTTGCAATCTAATGGACTGTTGTCGAAAATATTTTAAATGGTAAATTGAAAAGGGTACACTAAATTGGATTTAACTGTTAAAAGTATACAAAAAAAATGTAAGGTAAGGAAGTCCATAATTTTATTTTTTAATTATGTTCAAGTATATAATTTGAAATTTTTAGATTTTTTTTTGACATTTGTGTCCTCCCTTAATTCATGTGATTTATTTTTGGAAACTGATTTTTTTTTTTTAAGATTATATGTATGCATTAAAAACCTCTTAATTTAATGGAATATTTAATTCTTCCGTTTATTTTGAGGATAAATGTATGCATTAAAAATCTTCTAATTTAATGGAAGATTTGATTATGCCGTTTATTTTAAGGATAAATCAATTAGTTTGAATGATTCATCCTTATCATTCAATCTAAGCAATTACAATGTTTGAATTCATGACTCAATTAGGTTTATGTCTGTCATTTTAAAGGTGGTTATTCTATTTTTTAATATGCAAACACCATAACAGTGTAACAAGACACTTACACAAAACACTGCACTATTACATCTTGTCATACATATATTTGCATATAACTTCATTCAAACAATCCAGCTATGTTTTGAATTTGTTATCACATATACAAAATCACTAAACACTGTATTTGTTATAGTATTACATTGTATTGTTACACTGTCTTTGTTACACTATGAGGGAAATATAGGCAACAGTTAGGAGATACACAAAGTTTATTCATACACAATAAATTAATATAGCAGAAACACCGTATTTCACACAAGTCAATGATCAACTTTCAACAACTAGTTCTGGTCTTCAAATACGAAAGTTTGAACGTAACTTCAAATGACAAACAAATCTTCAAAAAATAGATGTTGTTGACGATCTTACATCAAATGGGCTGAACAGTAGAATCTTTCCTTCAAAGACGAAATCCTATAAATGTTCAGGAAACAATTTTAGGGCTTTTTGCTAAAGAAGATGAAACGGTTTTTGGAGAGGAAGAAGAAGCCCAAACGTTTTCCAAAGATGAAGCGCTTCGCGAATAAATGTTCCTAAATTCCAGCGATTAACCATTATCATTGTGTATGTAATTAATTAATTAAAATATATTCCTAAAACTATTTTTACAAAAGTAAATTTTAGGAAATAAACAGTTCAATCTTTAGATCTCAGTAGTGTACTTTTTTACAGCACATTTTTTTGTGTACGTTTTTACAATTATACCTAATTTAATGTACCGACTTCTAAAGGACCCTATTTTAAAAAATGAATATGTACGGCCCTCCCTATCTCCCTTAAAAGAAATATATTGAAACAGAACGGCCCAAACCAATTGCGAAACTTATTATCACATAAAGGTTGATAATCGAGCAAAGCACATTTTTCTATACGAACATAAAAAATTATTCAAACTTGAATCATTTAGAAAATGAGTTGAACCTGAATCGAGCCGAAAACGAGCTGAATCCGAGTTGAGTTTGAGTAGATTAACTATATTATACATAAACAAGTCAAGTACTATGAGCTCAAGCAAAGTCTTTTAGGCTCATTTTTCTCAGGAACTTAAAAAAATTGTTCTAGTTTGACTTGACAAAAAGAATTTACCGAACCCAACTAATTTAGCTCAATTATCGGCCCTTCACATTAAGGCATGTCCAACGAAAAGTAATGCAATAAACCAATAACCCGGATTTCATTATAACAAACTCTAGTTTCAATGCAAAGAATCCCTGCAAATTGATAAATCTTCAATTTAAGCCTCTGTAAATTGTATTTAATCCAAGAATCAAAAACTTTATTTAGGGCCTAATTCATCAAAATTGTCAAAAATTAAGAGGTGGGCCCTAAGCAATTTACCTACGAAAGTTCGGGTTTGGGCTCTAATTTGCTCACATCAACGCAATTGCAACAAATCTTGAGAAACAGAAAATTCAATAAGCATAACTATAATGAGTCCTCAGTTTTTTTTCGTCCCTAAAATTGTATTTTTGACTCATCTGAATTGTGCCTTCAATCACGTACTCTCTCAGTCTGTGTAAGATATTTCTAGAATTTTGTGTCTATGTAAAATATTTCCGGTATTTTTTTTTCCCATATGAGGCCATGTCTTCCCCACCTTTAATCCTTACTTTTTGAATAAATATTGAATATAACGGTGATACCATGTGAGCAATGCTAACGTGGTATCACCAAGTTTGATTTTTCTTTTTGCCCTGAGAGTACTAATGGACCTAATCAGCTATCATTGAGCCAAATTTAGAAAGATCGAAAGGCCGATATTTGGCCTGAGACTCAGAAATCAGATAATGTTCTGTTAAATAACATCAAACCCAACCTGTTGCGAAGAAAATATAATCTACAAATCTGAGTAATTGAGCACTTGAAGAATAAAAAGAAAAAAGTTCAGCGAAGAACACTTGCGGGTGTGCAAGCAGAACCAGTAACGACTTTGATTCAAACAATACCACATACGACACATTAACGGAATGTAAAAGTGTTCAATTCTAAACTTTAGTTATAGAGAGTGGTAAGCAAAAAGGAATATTTATATTATCTCAAAAAATATTATAATTTTTTGAAAAATGAATTTCCGTAAAGATGACTATGAGCATGGCCCATGGGGAAGGATCTTTAAAAAAATTAACCGAACAAACTATTTCTTACATATGTTCAAACGAACTTCTACATGTATTGTGTCACAACAAATGTTAGGTAATGCCAAGTAAACTAAAAGGATAAGAATAAGAAACCTTGATTAAGAAATCAAATGCCCACTTCAAAATTTGCCGGAGACGTCGTATGAATAATAGGAATAATGGGTATTACGTACATAAAGATCAAGGTAGAGGTGATTACTAGTGCAAAGAGAACAAATTAAATAGACAAATGAGAGATGAAGTATTTTCTAAAAAATATGAATATAATACAGTGAAAAATCAAATTCTTTGTAAGTTTAAAAAAAATCAGATTACAATTTCCAAATTGCAAATATACCATGGTGACAGGCGATTGTGAAAGAAACACTCCAATTACATCCCGCAATTCCTTTTCTGATTACACCAAATGCAATGCAAGATACCAACTACATAAGATATCTTGTACCAAAAATAGGCATGAGTTGATTAATGTAAGGGCCAGTATCAGAGTGGTAGACGGATTTGTGAAGGTTTATGCCTGGCTCATAGAGTGCTGACCCCTTGGCTTGGCTAGATTGCCACACTCTTTCGACTCGGAGCTTCATAATCTGTGACTCCAAACACAATGTCAATGGACATGAATGAGAGGACGGGGCAGACGCTAGGAAGCTAGATCCCTTGAAACTACCAATATTTCATGATAGATCCAAAACTGTTAAGAAGTCATGGTCTTCTTTAATGGGACTTACGAACAAAACTAGTAAATAAAGGGGCTTCTAATTTTTCTTTCTTGGGCATTAACAAAGAAATCGAATCATAGAGGTTCATAAGTAACATATGGATCCGGCCGATTCAGTAACCTTGGTTATTTGGACAATGGTATCCCTACCGGTGCTGTCATTTATCCAACATTCAGTGATTTGCTTATGCATATAGGTTTAACAATCGGTCATATTGCATTCATTTCATGTCTAAGTTGTGCCACATCATAGTTTGTTCAACCTATATATTATAAAGACGGATGTGTTGTATTGTTAGTTAAGAAATTGTCTGTCTTTCCGTAGATCGTAGAAGTCTACTTTTTGGTTGCAAACATATATAGACATAAAATCTTTCTTTGGGAAGGCGAGAAACATTAAATTATTGTTTGACCAAAACAGTTTTTTAAGTGTAAAAACTGAATTTTTGGTCGACTTTGAGCATAAATTAAAGTGGGACTCTTTCGTTGTTTCGAGTAAACTTTTGCAGGTTCGTATTCTACTCCATGAGAAGAATAATGTAGCATATTCACTTGCACAAATCGAGTAAGAAATGAATGAGAAAATAGGCTCCAAAATGATCATCTCGAAATGTGCAAATAAAGATTGTGCAATATGGAATTTGACATCAATCCCACATTAGTTGAGGAATAAATTTAACATGGACATATATAGGCCAAGTTTGCTCTATGGGATTAGGTCTCAAAGGGTATTACAATTTTATGAGCGAAGCAAGCCCCTACATGGCTTCGGTTCTACCACACGCACATGTCGCTCGTCCGCCACACCACCATCTGACCTGGTGTGGGTGTGGGTGTGGGTGTGGGTGTGGGTGTGGCCAAGCCTATCTTTTTGGAAAAAAATTGCTTAATTAATTGGGCGAGAATTTGTTAACCCAAAATTTAATTTTCGGTATCCATTTGAATTGCACTGATTCAGATTTGTTGCTTCCCTACAGTCCAAAATTGAGTTATGTCTGTTCATAGAGAACAGTTACACAAGTGGTGTCTTCAGGCTTGCATTTGTCTACTGGGTTGTGTCTTTTAGTATGGTGGCTGTCCGAAAAGTCATCAGAATGTCTATAAATACACAAGCTCTCGTTACCATTCTGCATTCATTCATTTATCAGTCCATGTTCAGAGTTAAGCCAGACATTAGTACATTGCATTTCGGCATTAAGGCAGTCTGCATTTAGATAGTACAAAACACAATTTTTAGTTCGCTGGACGGATACAATATAGACCAAGTTTGTTCTATGAGATTGGGTCCCAAGGGGTACCACAATTTTATGAGTGGTGCGAGCGCCTACATGCCTTCGGTTCTACCACACGTGCGCACCGCTCGCCACGCCATGACCCGACCCGGCCAGGCTCGAGTACAGGTATGGGTGTAACCAAGTCCTATCTTTTTGGAGAAAATTTATTTAATTAATTGGGCGATAATTCTTTAACCCAAAATTTAATTTTTGATATCTGTTTGGATTGCACTGGTTCGGATTTGTTGCTTCCCTCCAATCCAAAATTGGGTTGTGTCTTTTCATAGAGAACAATCACACAAATGGTGTCTTTAGGCTTACATTTGTCTAATAGGTTATGTCTTTTAGTATGGTGGTTGTCCGAAAAGTCACCAGAATGTCTATAAATACTCAGGCTATCTTTACCATTCTACATTCATTCATTTATCGGTCCATATTCAGAGTTAAGCCAGACTTTAGTGCATTGCATTTTCACATTAAGACAATCTGCATTTGGAGAGTACACAACTCAATTTTTGGTTTGCTGGATGGGTAGATTGAAGTGTTACTTCTACTTGTGT
>CAUOFW020003747.1:315880-332012 GCA_963454935.2 Ilex paraguariensis
GGTGTGGGTGTGGGTGTGGGTGTGGGTGTGGGTGTGGCCAAGCCTATCTTTTTGGAAAAAAATTGCTTAATTAATTGGGCGAGAATTTGTTAACCCAAAATTTAATTTTCGGTATCCATTTGAATTGCACTGATTCAGATTTGTTGCTTCCCTACAGTCCAAAATTGAGTTATGTCTGTTCATAGAGAACAGTTACACAAGTGGTGTCTTCAGGCTTGCATTTGTCTACTGGGTTGTGTCTTTTAGTATGGTGGCTGTCCGAAAAGTCATCAGAATGTCTATAAATACACAAGCTCTCGTTACCATTCTGCATTCATTCATTTATCAGTCCATGTTCAGAGTTAAGCCAGACATTAGTACATTGCATTTCGGCATTAAGGCAGTCTGCATTTAGATAGTACAAAACACAATTTTTAGTTCGCTGGACGGATACAATATAGACCAAGTTTGTTCTATGAGATTGGGTCCCAAGGGGTACCACAATTTTATGAGTGGTGCGAGCGCCTACATGCCTTCGGTTCTACCACACGTGCGCACCGCTCGCCACGCCATGACCCGACCCGGCCAGGCTCGAGTACAGGTATGGGTGTAACCAAGTCCTATCTTTTTGGAGAAAATTTATTTAATTAATTGGGCGATAATTCTTTAACCCAAAATTTAATTTTTGATATCTGTTTGGATTGCACTGGTTCGGATTTGTTGCTTCCCTCCAATCCAAAATTGGGTTGTGTCTTTTCATAGAGAACAATCACACAAATGGTGTCTTTAGGCTTACATTTGTCTAATAGGTTATGTCTTTTAGTATGGTGGTTGTCCGAAAAGTCACCAGAATGTCTATAAATACTCAGGCTATCTTTACCATTCTACATTCATTCATTTATCGGTCCATATTCAGAGTTAAGCCAGACTTTAGTGCATTGCATTTTCACATTAAGACAATCTGCATTTGGAGAGTACACAACTCAATTTTTGGTTTGCTGGATGGGTAGATTGAAGTGTTACTTCTACTTGTGTAAAGATCATTGTATCTTGGGAGACAGACACTTAATATTCCATAAACACCGTGTGTGGGGGCGAAATCTGTCTTGAGGACATAGTGTCAAACACTAGCCTTGATCTACATCAACTTCAATAACAGTTCCTATTCTGTAACCGGATTAGTATCCATATTAGTTTGACAAACAGTTACGTGTAACTATTTGTTGTTACTATTTAGTTAAGACTATAATAACTGATTATATATTCTGTGTAACTGTTTCATATTTTATTGTTACTGTTTTGTTATACATTACATGTTTCAAATCAAAATTTCAATAACTGATTTTACAATATTTAAAATACCACAAACAAAAATTACTACATAGAAATATAAAATAATTGATACATAAATTTTCAAGAGAAGAAAAAAGAGACATACACCACCTTCTTCTCCATCGACCCTAAAACCGAAAGCCCCCTCCAACGTCTATTTTCCTCCACACCCTCTTTCTTCAGCACTATTTAAGTGGACATCCGTCTAGTGACGCTCATGTCTTTGCACCCCTTTTGAACTAATTTCTTGTTCACATACGGAGTTGTGTTTGGTCCGGATTTTGTGAACTCAAGATGTTTCACATGGTGTTGGCTATCCTCCGTGACTAGGAGTGCCAGCTCTGACATGTTGATACAAATCAGACACGAATAAATATAAAATTGACATAATTATTAAAAACGCATAATAAATAGTCTAGACTAATGTTTAATCCTCATAACACATTAAATAAATTTTTTTTCGTGGGTCTTGAGATGAATATGATACGAATAACAATGACATGACACGAATAACACGACATGCGGGTCACACGATTGACACCCCTATCCATGACTACACACAAATCTTTGACATTGAACTATTCACACACTGTAAAGGTGGGTTATACTCGTTGGTGTCCTTCAATCCTTTTCCCTTAGAATTCTTTAGAGTTTCTAAGTGGAGCAAAGTTGCTTTGGCTGAGTTGCTTTGCCATGTGTCTGCATTGGTATATTTATAATCGTGAGGGAGGCTTTAGGTGTAAAGTGCTGCCTTGAGTTTCTTTAGGCATTAGATGTGAAATAAAGGCTCTAGGCTTTAGTTGATTTACCTAACATGCAACCAAGGGCGGCCCAAAACAAATTACGGCATAAAACGAAAATTTTACATGAAACCTCATTTAATATTTTAAGAAAATAATAAATTTTTTTAACTCTTATTAGACGTTTTATAGAGAGTTGCAGTATGATTTATTTTCAATATTTTAGTGCTTTTGGGATTGGGTGGGGTTGGATAAAAAATTGGGTGCAATTATGAAGTCAAGATTTTATAAATGAATAAATTGAATGAAATTTTAAAGAGACAACAAGAAAGTTAGAGATAAGGAGAAAGAACTGGAGCAAGATAATGAGAGTTTGAGGGAGAGAAAAAGTTGGAAATAGGTGGTAAGAGTAGAGGAAAAATAGTGAAAAATAATTTGAGAGAAATTGCCATTTTTATAGTTAGAAATCGTTCTTTCTAGATTTTTTTAGAAGGTTTTGTTATATTTTAGGATTTTATATATATAAGGAATTATATAGGCCTGTGAAAAATATTATTACATTTTAGAACTTTCTAAAAAGTTTTAGATAGATTCCTGAAATATATTGAGCCTTATATAAATAGGATTCATCATCTTTAGAGGATTTTTAGGAAGTTCAGCATTTTAGATTATCTATTATTTTATTTTCATGTAATTATCATGCATTAGAATTTTTTTAATTCCTTAATTATTATAATTAGATTGCATCGAAAGGTAAGTACATATGTCCCCCCCTAACTATGTGTAATTTAATTTTTAATCAATAAAATTCCCTCGTACCATCGAGATTCGCCAAAAAAAAAAACTTGGCCTATTCAAAAGGGTCTCAAAACATGAAGCCGACTTAATGACTGAAAATTATATTAGGGCTATAGGAGACTATTTTAATGGTTAGGCCTGCTATGTCTCCTCTCATTCAAATGATCGAAGTATTTGTGCATCTCATAACAATTATAGTCTATGTTTGCGCCTCATTATTGAGTCTTCGTCTATGGAACCGATTAAGTGAGACAAATTAATTAATGGATGACACCTAAGGAATAATGGTAATATGTGTTACTCCATATTATATACATTTTTTAAATTTGTCAAAAATAATGCGTTGACCGTTACAAGGGATATTGTCATAGTAAAGATGTTCAATATTACAACGTGGTGTCGCATAATTTTTCTTTTTAATAATTTTTGGCATTTAATATATAATAAATATTAGATATGTGTTATTTCATAATCATACTATATGAGTGCAATTGTTCAATGGTAAAATCTATAAGAATTGAAAATATACATAGATCATCATGGTTGTAATTACAAATTTTTGAACAAATAGATACTAACATCTATTTGTCTCTCTCGTCTCATGCTTGAACCGCACTTTTCGGAACATAATATATTATTTCATTAGTATTTTTATGTTCTTTTTATTTGTTTTGTATGTTCTTCATGAAAATTATGGTATTAGATTATCGACTATCAGTATATATTTATAATTTTTTGTTATATCTTGTTTTTGAATTATTTTATTATTTTTGAATTTTTTATGATCCATAACTTGTTTACATATGTAACGCTCACATACTTTTTTGTTTTGTTTTACTTTCTCTGATAATAACTTTATTGAATTGTTTTTGATATTAATTAGTTTTTATTGTGGATCCTTTATGAGAATGAACAATTTAATTAGTTAGTGTTTTTGCATTGAAGCGAGAACAAAATCGAGTTCGAGATAAATAGAAAATGTGTTTGATTTATTTTAATTTGTGGAAGAAAGATACTTATTATACTTTTTTATTAAAACGTTAACTTTTTTTGTCCTTTAATAAATATGTATGTGTAATGTATATTTGTGAGGTGGACTACACTTTCAAACCTAAATTCTAAATTTTATTTTGACTTAATCTTTTAGAAGTTTTTTTTGTTAAACTAAATTATAATGAGTTTTAATTTTTGATCTATACTAAATTATTGAATTTTAAAATTTGGAACTTTTTTTGATGTGTGGGCCTAAAGCCCATGCTTTTTCCACTCCATTGTTGGGCCGGCCATGCATGCAACAACCATTCTTTAGGTGTGAAGTGCTGCATTGAGCTTCTTTATTCTTTAATTTATTTGCAGACCTCCCATGTGTCAGTGTGTTGAAATTCATATCTCAAGAAAATTAAAGTATTACACTAATAATAATTCTATTTTACTTAATTTGAAAACCTAGTTTGAGAATTTAATGCTGTAAATTTGCAATCATTAGATTGACAGTGAAATTCATTTAAAATAGAAACTCACTTCTAATTTGATAACCATAATGAATTGTGTTCTATTTTGATACAACACAATTAAAAAAGTTTCAATACATGACTTGACATGACACACTAAAATCTTTGTTACAAATGTTTTTATTTTCAGAATTTGTATTTTATCTTTTAGTCTACTTAGTTCTATTTAAATATAATTTACTCAATATTGTCATTCAATAAAATTGATGATCTTTATTGTTTATTTGTTAGCCTTACATAACCTCTCATTTATCTACTTGATCTCCATTGTGGTGAAAAAGGAACCAAAAGACCCGGCCATGCAAGAGAGTTGGCATCACTGCCTTGCTTTGTGACCCAGTCAGCTGTACCAAAGATATGCATGCACAACTGAAAATGGATCCCTTGCTAGGACTGGTTCAACCAGAAACCAAGTTGTAGTCTTGTAAATTGTAAATTTACAAATTTTGACACAATATTATAATATAGTTAATGTAATTAAAATTACTCTTATGAAACTCGGGTGATAAATAAGTACACACACAAAACCCATTTATTAAATGAGCAGACATATATATATATATATATATATATAAACAACGCAAAAGTTTAATTATAAATAATTTTTACACTATAAAATCGACATGACAGGAATCCAATGTCACTCGATTCTAAATTGATTAGATTGTGAACTATTGGAGCAAATTTCAACAAACTATACTCACTTGGAGCAATTTTCAACACACTATACTCACTATGTCTCCATTAAAAGTCGCTCAACTCCAACTAAAAATGATTGATATTGTCTGTGATTCTTTCTTTAAAATAATACTTCTTTAGAAGTTTGATTCTAAGACATGATTTTTGAAGTGTGATTCTTTAGGCTTCAAGCTTCCATTTTAGTTGTGCATATCTTACCACTGTTGTTTGTTAGTGTCGATAAAAGATGAGAAGTTACGGTGCTGCAAACTTCAACATAGTGAGTCAGACAATGGAGTGACAAAACAAGGTAGTGTGAGGCCTGCTACACAGTATATATTTCCAAGCGAAAATGAGCTATTGAAAGGTAATAAATAGTTCAAGTATATTTTTTGTTACAAATTAATTTAAGACTCATTCAATAAGTGAATTTCTTATAAATATATAGTGAAAATTGTCATTGAGAAAACTTAAAATATAGGTCAAAATTTCACTCATCCCTGAATTTAGGTCATATTTCACTCATACCACATCTAATTTTTTGAAATATAACTGTCCACCCCTGATCAAAATTTAATTTGATCATATTAACACCAAATGAACCTTTAATTTTAGCAATTTAATATTATTTTTTAAAATTATTATTATTTCATTAATTGAACATCATATTAATGTCCATTTTTTGTCAAATTAATGTCAAGCTAACATTTAATTTTATCCAATTAATATTCAAATTTATCAAACCAATATTCAATTTCTTCAAATCAACATTCAATGTTATCCAATCAATACTTATTTTTTTTAATTTAACATAATTTTAACATTTAATTTTATCGGTTTAAAAATTAATAATCATCAAATTAAAACTGAATTAACCTTCAATTTTATCACTTTGATGTTCAATTTTGTAAAGTTACATTTAGTATCTCCAAAACAAAATTTAATTTTATTTAATTAATATTCAATTTTATCTAACCAACACTGAATTAATATTCCATTTCATCAAATGAAAACCTAATTTACCTTCAATTTCATGAAATTAGCATTGAAATTGTGTTTGTCTCGTAGACAAACTCTTTTGTCGTAGTTGAAAATTGAAACAAGTAGGCAATGCCAATTACTTTAAGTAGGAAGAGGGGTTAAGATGATGTTATATTGATCCTATATTAGTCTATTTATAGAGTTTGGGATAAATTTTACAATTCATAAGGAAATATATAATCACATAATATACTTTTATGATTATCAGCAACAGTATTCATGGTAGCAGTAGTTCCTGAAATAAATATATATGAATTATAGAGGTGTGTAATGATATTTCAAAAATTAGAAAGGATATCAGTGAAATATGATTTAAATTTAGAGGGTTTCAATAAAATTTTCTCCTAATATACACATGCATGCATAGAATAAGGGAAAATTTTATGCATACAATCTCAAGGATAGTTCAAGTGATAATAAATACTAGATGAAAACTTATACGTTATGAGTTCAATTTTTGACAATCTTTTGGAGTCAGACTATAAACAATTTATTCCTTATGAATACACTATGGTCCCGGCAGGAATAACCTGTCTTTTATTGGACCGAGAAAGAGATTAGTCGAAATATGCGTGAACCGGTCTAAACACACTTTACTTTTAACAAAAAAAGAAAAAAAAATGTACAAAAAAAAATTATCAAAAGAGTTTTTTACTAAATAAGTTGCCAACTCTGTCTAATGAAAATAATTTTGTTCAGCACTTCGTTGGATTAAGAGTAACGTGAACTTGCCAACTCATTTGAAAAAACTGCTTTTAATAAATATGTGGGTATGTGTAGCATTACTCAAGGAGATATGGTGTTAGTGTAGTAATGTGTTGTCAGAGGGTTGCTGGAGGTTGATAGATTACGGGAAATACTATGTATCTCAAATTTATAACTTAAATTTGTATCTTAAATGAAAGAAAATTATTAGATGAGTGGGTTTGATCAAATTTTTTAAATAGTACTCACTGATCTAATAGTCCTCTTTCATTTGAGATACAAATTTGAGTTACAAATTTAAAATATATAGAATTGCTCATAGATTATATATGACATTTCAATTTTACAATAACGCGGTACGCATGTATAAGACAAAAATTGGGTATTCCATTTCAGGTTTACTACAATAACTTTTGAAACGTTCAAAAAATAAAATAAAACAATAGAGTTTGAAATTAGCAAAAATGTCTCTACCTTTATGATTGTCTCGGTGGTAAGTAAAACAGAGAGTTGATCACTCGGGACAGATTACCTTTCTCATTTGGATAAATTATTTCTCTGAGCTTCTCTTTTTTGTATAGAAAGCGTGTAAAAGACCCAATAAAATAATATTTTACTAGTAAGTGAAATAGAGATTTCATCGTTTACATATACTCTCCCACTGTCTCATCTGGGTAAAGTTATCTCATTTTTTTCTTCCTCTTACATAGAGACAACTGTGGGGATGTCTAGGGGGCATAATCCCCCTCAAATTTTAAAAACAAATTCATTATCCTCTTATATTTTTAAAAAGTTTGATTGTTAACACTTAATTTTTTAAAACATCGAATCTATATAATAAAATAGCTTACAATTCAAATTTCAAAAGACAAACAAAATAACTTTTATTTTTTTGCGGTTGAGATCACTTTAAAATTAATTTAATGGTTAATATTAACACCCGAAATTTAATAAGAAAAATAGGTCTCTAAGGGTGTGTTTAGAGTGACTTTTTAAAAATACTTCTAGAAATTATTTATCATAAATATTTTTTTTTAAAAAATAATGCCCCGCCACCGCCACCGACGCCACCGTCTCCACCAACATTATTTGTGATCTTGATTTATTTATAGACATGAGGTTATATAATAAATAAGGAAAAAAAGAAGAGATTATCACAAATCAATTTTTATGATGGCATGAACCACTTTTGAGTTTTGTACTCAAAAATATCTTTTTTAATGTCATTTCATAAAAATTAAATTTAGTAGGTTTTTAATAAATAAATTTTTATCATTGACAATGACCATTAAATAAACCTATTGAATTAAATTTGTATCTATGGTGTTATTGGGCCCCCTCAAAATAAAATTTTGATTCCGTGCCTACTCAAATAGAGCGTTAAAAACTCAAAGAAAGACTTTGGTAAATAAAACAGAGGCTTTATTACTCGGACATACTCCCCTCTCTCATTTGAGTATGTCATTTGTCTCTCAAGTTCTCCCTTTTACCACAAAAAAATCTGTATAAAACACGATGCAATAGTCTTTGGTAAGTGAAACATGGGTTTTACTTAAACTGAATCTCTGGTGGTATTTGATAAAACTGAAATTTGAACTTGAAACTAAATGTTGAATGTTGAATTTTTTAATTTGTTGACTGTTTGGTATCAACTGAAATTTAAATATTGAATTTGATTAAACTGTATGATAAATATAAGGAGTTGAAGTTTAAAAATTATTATTATTCTAATTTTATATTTTTCTTTAATCATATTTCCACAGCTGTCTTATTCTTATCACCACCATCATAAATGGTGGTGGTGACATAATGTGGCACAATGAGAGTGGTGGCGACAGTGATGGTAAGTGGTGGCAACTGCAATATAATAGTGGTGACGATAATGGTGGCAATGATGGTCATGAAAATAGTGGTGGCGGCGACAACAGTGGGGGTGGTGATAGCGGTGGCACAATGGTGGTGGTAGCGGTGACATAATAGTAATGGCGGTGACGACAATACAATGGTGATGGTAACAACAATAGTGATAGCGATGGTGGCGACAATGGTATTGGCGATAGCACAATGATAGTGGTGGTGACAACACTATGGTAGTGGCAACAACACTATGGTGGTGGTGATAGCGATGGTAGCAATGACATTGGTAGTTATGGTGGCGACGACACAATGGCGGTGTCGATAGCGGCACAATGATGGTGGCGGCGATGGCACAATTGTGGTAGTGACGATGACATAATAGTAGTGGCGACACAATGGTGGTGGTAGAGATGGTGACAGCAATGATAGTGGTAGTGGTAGTGATGGTGATGGTGGTGGTGGTGATGACACAATAATAGTTGTGACAGTGACACAATAATAGTGGTAACGGTGGCACAATAGTAGTGGTGGTGGTAGTGCTGGTGATAATGGTGGTGGCGGTGATACAATGGTGGTGGTGGTGATGGTGATAGTGTTGGTGGTAGTGGCGATGACACAATGGTGGTGAGAGTATATTTGTCGATTATAAAAAATTGATAAACTTCTTATTGATTAACATTTTTAGTATTAAATGATAAGTAGGTGACTTGTTACTTAAAATTTTAACTTATTTTTAAGAAAGACTTAAAATATTAAGTAGTATGAGTTTTATGTTATCAAATAGATTTAATTTATTAAATACTTAAAATATTTAATTTTAAACCTTATGATGTTATAAAACAACTTTTTCTGTCTCTTTCTCTCATATTTGGGTAAGTTATCCGTTTCTCATGTTCTCTGTTGCGCACAGCGTGTGTACGACCAGGGTCAATTATGTGTGATGTACAGGGGCAATATTGGGGTTTTATGGGATCGCTGGGCTTAATTTAATATTGCATTTAGTGACGTGGGGCAGGGCTTGTTTGTTTTCTGTCTTATCTTATGAGGGACACTTACGGATATAATACAATACAAATATATTGATACGATAAAATCTAAAAAAATAAGATAAGATATGGCTAGAATACGATTATAATAAAATATATTTAATATTTTTATTATTTTCAACAAACTTAACACTTATATATTTTGATAGTTCTTTAACATATAATAAAGAAAATTAGTAATTTTTTTAATTTCAAGAAAATATATATCGTGTCACTGTAGTATATCCACAAAGTGAAGTAATTAATTAAAGGAATCAAAATTAATATTTATCTAGTATTTAAAAGTAATTTTTGCCAAGATTATAATGTAATAACTTTATTATATAGTCTTTTGATATGCAATTGTAGATAATACTTAAAAAACACTCATGTGCCTTTGAAGTAATATGAAATTTTTGTTAATGTATTGTATGGTATTTGAAAAGAGATGTTAAAAGTTCAACTAAAAAATTATATATGTTGTTCTATTATAAAAGTATCATTGAAGTATCCTAATATTTAATTATTATCAGATACATAGAAGGTGTATTCGATACGTATCTGATACGGCATCCGATATGGGTACATCAACATCAACAAAGTATCCATGCTTTATTGGTCTTATCTTAATTAATAAAATTAAACTTAAAGTTTAACATTTTTTGTATAAAATTAGCAATGTATGGCGTGCGTTGCATGTGAATATATTGAAATAATAATTTTAAAAAAAAATTAAATTTTATGTGTAATTAAATTAAATAATTTTAATTATTGTCAAAATTCTAATTATTGATCTTTTCTAACCATTTTCAAGTATCTAATTTGTTATTTGTTTATGTATCTCTCTGACCCGTTAGATATTTTATTTTTTATTTATAATAAAATTTTATTATGAGATTGTTATTATTGAGTATTTGTACATCTAATTAAATTTTAAATTTATTACATTTTTTGTCAAAGAAAATGATTAATCTGTAATACTATTATTTGTATTGTAATTACATAATATTGTTATATACTAAAATATCAACTATAATATGAGACTACAAAGTAATAGAATATAGATTGAACTTTATTTCTTCATATAAATATATAAAATTGTATAAAAGTGAACTACTAATAAATTAGTCCAAAAGAATTTAAAAATCATATGAAAGTAATATAGAATTTAGAAGTTAATAAAAGAGTTTAAAGAACTTAGAAATCAAATAGGTATAAGAAATAAAAATTAAAAAAAAATTAATATATGGGTATTATTGCCTTTATAATAAAAATTAGGGATAAAATAAAAAATCAATTTGTTTGAGAGAATTAAATGAAAATTAACTTTTGTCTTCTAGTTGGAATTGTACTACAACATCAAAAAACAAAATGGCCATCAATTTATATTAATGGTCATAAGAAAATAAATATTTTTTACATATATCAAGTTTTCATTAAAAAATATATATAATATTAAAAATTTATTTTTCAATATTATAATTAAACCCATAGTTTATATTGCAAAATAAGGTGCCAAGGGAAACGACTAAGTTGTAACAAAATAAAACCTCCCTTAAATACACCAAGAAAATAATAAAACTGTAGAAACACCGGCATCTAAACACCTTTATGGCTTTTCTTTAAGATACATCTTCTAAAAAATCGGTACCATAACCATATCTATAATTTGATAGTGTCATCATACTAAGATTGTGCAAGTGTATGCTATCCTCACTAGTACACGGTATCATTATTCTCCATAATCTAGAAGTAAAATTAAATTATTGAGAAAATAAGTAATATTATACTTATTAAAAATATTTATTAACTAAATGTGAATTATTAAATTAGTAAAAACGGTTAATTTTTTTGATGAGATTCATTCATTTAACCAATTACACTCATTTGGTAAATTTTTTTTATAGGCATACTATCTACACTAATTTTTTTTGGGTAAGGGTGGGACTCGCTTTCCAGGCGTGCGCTACTTTACACAAAATTGTGAGAAAAAAAAACAGAAGCATGATTGGGGGGGGGGGGGGGGGGGGGGGNAATTGTCATCATAAATATATTTTTATTTACACTTAAAATCAAATCACAAACATAAAGAAGAGAGAAAAAAATTTAAACACCGATTATAAGGGGTGAACCGCGGTAGTGGTGGCGGGCGGCAGTATTGGTGGTGGAAGATAATGATGGTTATGGTGAACGACGACAACTGTGGTGGTGGTGATAGCCGTGGGTTACAATGGTGATAGTGGTCGTGGTTTCTGGATGACGATAGTAGTAGTGACAGTCATGAATGACAGCGATGGTGGTGGTGGGTGACGATGATGATGGTTGACAAAAGTGGTGATGGGGTGATGACGATAGTGATGGTGGACGGTGATAATGGTGGTGGTGGGCGACGGTGGTGGTGGATGGTGGCAAATGACATGGTGGTGGTAGGTGCAGTAGTGATGAGTGACAATGAGTGGCGGCGGGGGTGGGGGTGGGTGGGGGGTAGAGGGTGGGGTGGGGGGGGGGGGGGCGGTGGGCGTAGATGATTCTGATTCATTGTCAGAAAAAAAAAAAGTGAGCAGTGATTTATGAGTTAACATAGCTTTTTCTTTTTTTTTTTTTTTTGAGAGCTTTATTTCCTGTACGAATAAAAGTGAGCAGTGATCTAACAATGCTATACACACATTAAATAGTAGGAGTATAAGTGAATTGGTGCACACAACATTATTCTCTAATCCTTACGGTACGAACAAGCGGTTCAAAGAGCTAGAAGAAACTGATAAAAAAAAATAACAGCCGGTAACCACAAAAAAACATAACATTAGGGTCCCACTACCATTTACTCTATTTCCCACCAACTCTTTGCTCTGCTCTCAGTTTTCGGTAATTGTGTAAAAATATTATTCGCTCCGTTCTTAAATATATGTTGTTTTATATAATTTTTTTTTATTTTATAATATCTGTCGTTTAATAAAATTAAAACATAATTAATATTTTTTCTTCTAAATTTACCCTTAACTTTTTAATGCATTAGATTTGGTACAGACTAAGTGTCTTTCATATTCTTTTTCTTCCCAATATGTATTGAATAAGAGTATTTTAATCTTGTGTAATTATTTTTTACTCATATTAGAACTATCTAATAGCTTTCTTAATTCCTATGCCAAAACTTTAAACGACAGATATTTAAGAACGGAATGAGTACCTGATTTGTGAATTGTATATTAATGCGGCATAAAAGTAAGGGTAAATTTCATTTGGACTCTTATAATTATTCATATATTCAATGACACATTTGCATTTTTCGAAATTTCATTAACATTGTTCATCAAAAGTTGTTTGTTAATGGTGTTAACAAAGGATGTCATTTTACATAACTACCCTTTATTATATTTGAATTTTTACACCCTTTATTTTTTTTTTGTCATATTAGTTGGTATAAATATGTAAATGACTAAACTTTTCGGACATGCTTCAAATACGTAATTGACATATTCAAATAAATTTTAGACATATCGATACTATTTTATAATATTTAGCAAAAATTATGAAGTTATTTTAATATTTAATAAAATTTAGGATAATTATGAATAAATTATAGGGTTATTTTATAGGTTAATGGCATTAAGAATTACAACTTAAAATTACAAAATTATTTAAATTTTAAAAAAATCAAATATAATAATATTTAGTTGACAAGATTATTCTAATTAGACAAAAATAAGCGATCGAGAGAAAAGGGAGAAAAAATGATTAATGAGAGTGTGACTCTCGATTATTTTGTAACTCTCTGACAATTATTTTATTCTCTAGGAAGATGTGACTGACCTTTATTTGAAGCATAGATAATCGACAATAATACTACAATACTATGTTATACTCTTGACACTTTTTAACTAATTTTAAAATTATATTAATGAAATCTACTCTAGCATTAACTTTTCAAACCTAGAAAGGAACAATGGTCTTGCTAAAAGAAATTGTTAAGACTATAAAAGATGTAATATATCTATTAACCTATTTACTTGTAATTTTGGCATTAATTTTATCAGTTACATCTATCACTCTAGAGACAAAATTTTGAGATATAACAAATGTGAAAGATCAGTTGCATAACCTAATTTATGATAAATAGATAATTAATAATGTGAATTAATAAAAAAATAAATTTTTTTTAATGATATTGATAATTAAGTGAACAAACAACATTTCAAATATATAAAAATAGTCGAACTGTGGAGACATTCATGGTTTCTTCTACAATTAGTCAGAGTTGTCACAAGTGAGTGAAGTAATTATAACCTTTGTGAAGTAAAGGGTATCTTCAGTACTTTAAAAAAATATTAAGTCATGATTTTCACTTTTCAAGTTATCAGAGATGACTGTTAACGGTAAGTGGTGTAATCTAGAAAAAGGTGCAGTAAAATTTTAGAAGTTGCAAGGGGTGTCATTGAATATGAGAAAAACTACAAGGGGAGTGGAAGTTTACCCTAAAGGTAAAGGGTTGAGATTTTTTTAAGTTATTTATTTGATAAATGAGTGAACCCGATAAAAGATAATTAATGAATGAATAGAGTATATGTGAAGTTAATTAAAGAAAACATACGACACAGACTCAATATAATATGATTCGTTAAATATAAATTAATTTAAAACTCAACACAATTGACCGGGCTAGTGTTTGGAGGATTGAACTCTTTGGATTTCAAGTTCTTCTTAAATGCTATGCTGTCTTTGATAATACTTAATTGCCCTTTTTCCCATTTTTTTTTTTTTCACTTTTTATGGTGGTAGAAGTTAATATTTTCAGTAAAATGCTTTCTACTTTTTAAAAATTCCATTTAAATTTTTGAGGAAGAAGTTGTATGAGCTTTTTATTTTTTCCCTNTTGAAAAGAGATGTTAAAAGTTCAACTAAAAAATTATATATGTTGTTCTATTATAAAAGTATCATTGAAGTATCCTAATATTTAATTATTATCAGATACATAGAAGGTGTATTCGATACGTATCTGATACGGCATCCGATATGGGTACATCAACATCAACAAAGTATCCATGCTTTATTGGTCTTATCTTAATTAATAAAATTAAACTTAAAGTTTA
Source organism: Ilex paraguariensis (assembly GCA_963454935.2). NCBI lineage: Eukaryota > Viridiplantae > Streptophyta > Magnoliopsida > Aquifoliales > Aquifoliaceae > Ilex > Ilex paraguariensis. The sequence goes on from CAUOFW020003747.1 coordinate 330,634, forward strand.
ACATTTTTTGTATAAAATTAGCAATGTATGGCGTGCGTTGCATGTGAATATATTGAAATAATAATTTTAAAAAAAAATTAAATTTTATGTGTAATTAAATTAAATAATTTTAATTATTGTCAAAATTCTAATTATTGATCTTTTCTAACCATTTTCAAGTATCTAATTTGTTATTTGTTTATGTATCTCTCTGACCCGTTAGATATTTTATTTTTTATTTATAATAAAATTTTATTATGAGATTGTTATTATTGAGTATTTGTACATCTAATTAAATTTTAAATTTATTACATTTTTTGTCAAAGAAAATGATTAATCTGTAATACTATTATTTGTATTGTAATTACATAATATTGTTATATACTAAAATATCAACTATAATATGAGACTACAAAGTAATAGAATATAGATTGAACTTTATTTCTTCATATAAATATATAAAATTGTATAAAAGTGAACTACTAATAAATTAGTCCAAAAGAATTTAAAAATCATATGAAAGTAATATAGAATTTAGAAGTTAATAAAAGAGTTTAAAGAACTTAGAAATCAAATAGGTATAAGAAATAAAAATTAAAAAAAAATTAATATATGGGTATTATTGCCTTTATAATAAAAATTAGGGATAAAATAAAAAATCAATTTGTTTGAGAGAATTAAATGAAAATTAACTTTTGTCTTCTAGTTGGAATTGTACTACAACATCAAAAAACAAAATGGCCATCAATTTATATTAATGGTCATAAGAAAATAAATATTTTTTACATATATCAAGTTTTCATTAAAAAATATATATAATATTAAAAATTTATTTTTCAATATTATAATTAAACCCATAGTTTATATTGCAAAATAAGGTGCCAAGGGAAACGACTAAGTTGTAACAAAATAAAACCTCCCTTAAATACACCAAGAAAATAATAAAACTGTAGAAACACCGGCATCTAAACACCTTTATGGCTTTTCTTTAAGATACATCTTCTAAAAAATCGGTACCATAACCATATCTATAATTTGATAGTGTCATCATACTAAGATTGTGCAAGTGTATGCTATCCTCACTAGTACACGGTATCATTATTCTCCATAATCTAGAAGTAAAATTAAATTATTGAGAAAATAAGTAATATTATACTTATTAAAAATATTTATTAACTAAATGTGAATTATTAAATTAGTAAAAACGGTTAATTTTTTTGATGAGATTCATTCATTTAACCAATTACACTCATTTGGTAAATTTTTTTTATAGGCATACTATCTACACTAATTTTTTTTGGGTAAGGGTGGGACTGGCTTTCCAGGCGTGCGCTACTTTACACAAAATTGTGAGAAAAAAAAACAGAAGCATGATTGGGGGGGGGGGGGGGGGGGGGGGG
>CAUOFW020003747.1:334402-460708 GCA_963454935.2 Ilex paraguariensis
ATAAACACTTTGGTAATGCCACTTTCTAAGTGCTTACTTAGACCACAATTTTAGGATTGCTATATATCTTTGATGAATGTTATAAAATTTGTCTAACGTATAAGTGTAAATCTGAGAACTTACTCTTGCCCTTCCATACCCCCATCCCCACAAAATAAAAAAATGGACAAGAATGCTATGTTCCATAGGCATTAAAGTTTGTCATTCTTCTAGCAAAATATGAAATTTGTTTAGGAATATCAAATTTATTCCCGCATTAAAGTTTGTCTTTATTCACGCCAAAATATGTCGGTAGTGAAAAATGGTTGCTAACCACTTTCATGCATTAAAATCATGGTTTTGCCTCGCTAGTATAGAAAGTGTAGTTGGCGTGAATAACTAAAACGAAAGTACCGAACACATTTGTGAAAATAGATTGAGACCATAATGGGGGTCGCTTTATGATTTTTGGAAGACCAACTGAATTCATTAACTTCGAAATTTCAACTAACATAGAATGACAATCACAAGATATCACGATTGTAAGTAAGACTCAAAATGCTAACTCCCCTGCCATCAACATGTATATGATTCAAGACCTAAACAAAATACAAAAGCACATGCACTTTCTTCTATCATGGGTGTAATGCAATAAGTACATTGGAAATTCAATCATAAATTTGGTAGAAATTGTGAGTACAAATTATATAGAGAAAATTTAGTCCCAAATTGTTATTACATCATCTGATCATCCTAGCATGATTGCTAAAACAATCTGAAATGGAATGATTACTCAGACCCATTTGCCCTAGTAAATAAATAAATTACTTCATCCCAGAAACCGTGCCCCATCTTTTTACATTATGAGTACCAGACTCGCTAAAAACTTAAAGATCAACACAAAATTGCAGAAAAATTAGAAGTACAGGGAGAATAAATAAGTAATTCAACCTATAAAGAGACCAAGATGGAATATGCATTCCAAACTAAAACTGTGTCCAAGCCCAGATATTAAAGGTTAGTTGCTGATATAAGAATTAGGAGAAGGCTTTGTAGCTAAAAAATGCATTACCTGTTGAAGTAGCACACCAATGGCGGTGCATTGACAAGAAAAAAATGTGTGAGCTTCCGAGAGAGAGGGGAAGGAGGAGGGTGTGAACTGATATACAAGGCTAATATGAACGGGAAAAATTTGTGAAAATTAAATTACTGCAATTAAAGAGAAACGGACGGAGAAGAGAAAGAGAGAAAAAGAGTAATTGCTGAGAATATGAAATAAATTGGGTAGAGGTGATGATTTACGTTTAGTTCTTCGCCGATTTGTGAATAAGGGAAAGAGAGAGGAAGAGAGAGAGGCTAACACCTGGAGGAAAATAGGCAAAGAGAAAGAAATGATGACAATTAGGTTTAGTGTGGCAGAAAGGATAAGGATGTAATAATTATATTGTTGGAGGACAAAAGTGGAAATGACATTTTTTTTAGATATGCTGGTATTTTGATGTAGTATAGATGTACATATAACAAAATTTAATGACAGCTCTCTCCCTTAGTAAACTCTTAATTACCTAGAAAGTCGACGGTCCCACTGTAAACAGAGGCAAGAAACGGCATAAAGAGTGGTAGTGAGTTACTTTTCTAGCTATCCGATTGATTCCGACGTGTCGTAGATGTTTCCTGGCACTCAAAAGAGGGGTTAGAAGGGTGCCGAAGTGTTTTCGGCGTATCCTCTTCGACGCTAAAATCAATTTGTGAGAGAGGTTTATTTATATTTTCATGGGGGTCATCATTGCTGTCAGGTGAGCCTCTCTAGGAAGAGATCCCCATTGGCTCATCTGGGAGGCTGTAGGTGGTGGTGTTTAGTCCTGGGGTAGGGTGCTTTCTATCTTGCGTGGAAGGTCTATTAGCATTAAATGCTCAAGCTCCTGAGCACTTTGTGGTCTTCCTCCGAGGCTTTCTGGGCAACAAACACGTCTCATCTTCCTAAGGTATCACTAAATGCTATTTTGTGGTGGTTGCGCACAGGTAGGTGCATTCTCGTCCATTTGGCCCCAATTCTGTACCTCGTGCCACTTGTTTAGTNAAGGCTTTCTGGGCAACAAACACGTCTCATCTTCCTAAGGTATCACTAAATGCTATTTTGTGGTGGTTGCGCACAAGTAGGTGCATTCTCGTCCATTTGGCCCCAATTCTGTACCTCGTGCCACTTGTTTAGTTCTCTTTGATCGCAGGTCTTGTCATTTCTGTCATTCTGACTTCTTTGGGAAAACAAGTCAATGATTATTGCTCAACTCTGACTTTAGCTGGCTTTAACTGTCAGTTATCTGTCTTGGAGCCAAGGTGACTTGTCTGAAGACGGGCATCAAGATCTCATCATGCCGAGGAAACATGTCAAAATTCGAGTGCTCCGAGGGACCAAATGTCGAGGACACATGTCATCTAGCACTTCCTGGTGTCCTTGGTGCCTAGGACACGTGTCAGCATCTGACCAACAGAAGTGTCCTTGGTGTCGAGAACACGAGTCAGCATCTGATTAATGGAAGTGTCATCGGTGCTGAGGACACGTGTCATCTCCTTGTTGATTCTTAGAAACATCCCATTAACTGTCCCCAGCCCTTGATCTTTGTACAACATGGGTGATGTGGCGCTAGAAGATGAAAGGGCTCAACCCCTTCATTATTGAGCAACCGCTTTCCTTCCTTCTGAGATCGTGCCCCATTTAATGTGCCTTCTTTATGTCTTGTCCGCAATGATGGGGTCAGAGGTCCCTATTTAAATAGGGCTCATGCCTCTTTCTTCTAGTTTATGTAACTTTTAGACGTCTAAAGCTATTCCACCGGAGTTTCCATTGGATAATCATTGTTTCGCCTGAACTAACTGTCATTTCCTTTAGAAATTGTTGAAGAAGCAAGCTACCAACCTCTGTATCTGCACCTCTAATTTTGGTGAGTACACTGTCCCATTCTTTCTCTCTTTTTTCTTCTTCCTCACTTTTTTTCCTTCTCTGGTAGCCATCCCCCCTTCTCTTTTCCATTCCAGTGTTGTTCTTTGTTTCCTCGAGTCCCTAGTAGTGGTCCCTAGGTCTTCCATACCCAAAAAATACCTTCTATGTTTCCCTTTTTTCTTTCTATGAACTTGCCAAGACGTCGTTGTACTGTCGCCAAGGTCGAAAAGACTGGACCCTTAGGTTGAGGAACTACACAGTCAAAGATCGTCAGCAAATAACAAACTTCAAAACCCACTATTCCATCCCCAGTAACATCGCCGTAAATGAGTTCATCCCTAGATTCCATCACTCCAAGGATGCCATGCCATTTTACATGAAATCCATCATAGAAGGTGGGATTAGATTCCTCCTCCATCCACTCCTCCTCTGTTTCTTGCCTCAATTCCATCTCTTATTGGGGGTCGTGTTGCGTCAACACATTTAGGATCATCATGGGGGTGGTGGTCTTGAATGAACGCCTCAGGGTCAACCTTGGCTTGGAGGACATCCTCTTTTGCTACTCCTTGCTGAGGGTAATGCCCCAGTAAAACTTCTACCTGAAAGCCTGAGATCCCTTCATGTACCTTGTGACACACCTCACAGACTCGGACAAGGGGTACAAGGATGACCTGTTGGTCTTTCGTGGTGAATGGGAGAGGGGGTTGGCCTTGAGTATGACGGCTTGTGGTGCTTAAACATTGGCAAACGACAAGTATGTGGGCTTCTCCCTCTTTCTCCTCTACTTTCCATGCCTTGATGAATTATTTGTTTATGTTCTCTTTTTTTTTGTGCAAGAGTTTCCAACGCCGAGTCCGTTCCACTTCCTCAGCATCTAGTCAACCTTGCCAACATCATCACTGTCTCGAGATACCTAGGCAATAGATTAGCCCGAGCTGCCTACGTATTCCTAGACTACAAGCACAAGAAGTACTTGTAGACTCTTCAGTCGTTCGATCCTTCAAGGTGGTCCAGGCTATCTGGTGAAAATTTAGAGGAGGATCCTGACAGGGCCATTGAGGCCGAGGTAGAGGTTGTTATTGAGGAAGACATCGCCGAAGAGGTGGTAGAAATCAGGAATCCCTCCACCACCATCCACGCCAAAACAAGTACATTCGGGAGAGAGGATTGGCTAGACTTCAAAGTGCTTCAACACTTAGATGAAGATGACGCGTTTGAAGTTGTCATGTTGAATCAACCCCGCATCGACCTCAACCTCCTCAAACAAAGAGTAGCCCTCACCATCGAACGGGGTCAAGGGTTTAGCTCTGACATCCCCCCTTCACCACAAGGAAGGACTCCTCTTCCCCCTACTCCTCCTCCTCATTTTCCTACCCCGGTGCCGCTAAGATCGACATGTCGCAGCCGAGGTCACGCTAGGGATCCTCAACCTAAAGAGGAGATGAGGTTCAAGCAAAGGCATGATGGCGTCGGCCGTGGCAAGGGCACTTCCAATCTGCCTCTGACATCAGTGCCTCCAACAACAACTCCAACTCCTCCATCGAGTAACCGACTCCATAGTTGTTTCCCCCCATGTCGCCTATGTTGTGAGCAAGGCGATTCATTTTGACATTAACATGGAGTGGCATCGGGGGCGAACGAGCAACAACCTCTTCCACTCCATTATCCAAAACTCGCTGGTGGTAAGGTTTTTTCCGCTTAACAATTTTTTCTTTGTTTTGTTTTTTTACTCACCCCTTCGTCGGTGTAACCTTTTTTTCTTCTTTGCTTAACAGACAACCCATCAGATCACTATTCTTAGCGAACGCTTCCACCACCATTAGGAGAAGGTCCAAGAGTGTTAAAAGCTCCAAGCTGACCTAGTGAAGGCTAACGAAGCGCTTTCCTTTGCGAAGGAAGAGGTAACTACCTAAGACAAGACCCTGTCCACCTAGGGAGCCTAGATCACCGAGTTTCTCCAATAGAGTGAGATAACCAAAAGTGATGCTGACAAAATAAGGATCGTACTCAACAACACTGAGAGGAGGATCAAGGAGACAACCAAGCAATTCTCAGCATCTAAGGCCAGGGTGACGGAGTTGGAGCAGACTTGTTCTGCTTTAACTCAGGAGCTAGACAAAGTCAGGGCTGAGCTAGAGGCCAATAGGCAGTCCCAACAAGAGATTGTCAACCAGTACGCCGATGACATCTTGTATACCTTCTAGGAGAACAAGAAAGAATATTTCAAGGTAGCATAGGATGAAGCTCTGAAGGCCGCGTGTGTCCTTGTTGAATCCCCTCTATTTCAGGAGCATGCATACGTTCCTTTTCAAGGAGATGGTGCAAGCTTCGATAAAGGCTGCAGTTGAAGGTGCCAAAAAAGCACAAGTGTTGAGTTCGGCACCAACTGTAGAGACTGTGGCCTCGTCCCCTACCGACATTTTTCCTGCCCCTACTCCCACTCTTGAGTCTGCATGGGCTCCAGCGTCTGTCCCTCTTACTGTGCCTTAGGCTGATACTCCTACCGATAACTCCTTTTCCACCAGCATTGATGAACTGTTTGGAGGTATCAGTGGCGAGGTGATGGGCCTTCTCCTAGGCCCCAAACTTAGGCATCTTTTGTTTTTCTCCTCATAATTCTTCTTTCTTTGTAATTTTTGTGGCCTGAGGAATGCAAAGCCCTCTTTTTTTTTTTAATGAAAAATGACTTTGTTCCATATGTATGCATTCCTTCCTTCCACTTTGTTTTTTTTTTCTTTTAAGTGTTTTCCCTTAGAGGTCGAGGTCATGAGATCCGAGATAATGTAACTCCCCCTTCTCGGCCTTGGTTCCCCCTCGAGGGAAACTTCTCTGATGGAGGAGTCTTGACTCTTCTCCTGGGGGAATCCTTCTTTCATGGAAAATCTTCCAAGTATTCCTTCTCGGGGGGAGGCTTCTCCTAGGAAACAATGCTCCATGGTTTGCTTGGAGGCATGAGTCCTAAGACTTTGTCTTGGGGCCATGCCCCTTGCATATAATTTTTTTGCCAAGTGTTCCCCCTCGGGGAAAACTTCTTTCATGTAGAATTCCCNTCTCGGGGGGAGGCTTCTCCTAGGAAACAATGCTCCATGGTTTGCTTGGAGGCATGAGTCCTAAGACTTTGTCTTGGGGCCATGCCACTTGCACATAATTTTTTTGCCAAGTGTTCCCCCTCGGGGAAAACTTCTTTCATGTAGAATTCCCCAAGTATTCAACTTTGGAGGCATGTTCCTTTTAAGAGGTGATACTCCTTTATTTATTTGGAGGCGAAAGTCCTAGGACCCTGCTTCCGGGGTCATGCCCCTTCTAGGAGGCAATGCTCCTTTATTTATTTGGAGGAAAGAGTCCTAGGACCCTGTCCCCAGTGCCATGTCCCTTCCAAGAGGCAATGTTCCTTTGTCTATTTGGGGGCAAGGATGCCCCCTCCATGAGGCGTTCTCCTGGATTTATTTGGAGGCAAGAATCTTAGGACCCTGCCCTCGGGGCCATTCCCTTTCTAGGAAGCAACGTTCTTTTGTCTATTTGGGGACAAGGATTCCCCTAGGGTCATTCCCCCTCCAGGAGGCAATGCTCATGGATTTATTTGGAGGCATGAGTCCTAGGATCCTGCTCCCGAGGCCATACCTCTTCCACAACAACACTCTTGACAAAATAAGTTTGTTTCTCAAAAATAATATTTCTTCAAATTTATTATTCCAAGGTCGAAGACATCATTTCCCTCCATATCTTTTAATTTATATGACCCGGAGCCTACTACTGACGTGATTTTGTATGGTCTCTCCCAGTTAGATCCCATATTTCCATCTGCTAGATCCCGGGTATTCTCCACTACTCTCTTGAACACTAGGTCGCCTATTTGGAATTATCAAGGCTTGATCCTTTTGTTATAGAATCTGTATATCCCTTCTTGGTACTTAGCCAATTTTAGGGAGGCCAGCTCCCTTATTTCCTCCATGAGGTCCATGTCCAAACTGAGTTGGTGATCATTGTCCCTAGCTTCAAAGGCTTGTGTTCTTATGGTAGGGAGGCCTACTTCCAGTGAGATTACTGCCTCCACTTCGTATGCAAAGGCGTAGGGTGTTTTCCACGTCAAGGTTCGAGGAGTTGTCTTGTAGGCCCAGAGGAAATTTAGGAGTTCATCCTCCCAATTTCCTTTAGCCTTTTCCAACCTTTTCTTTGATCCCATTGACGATAGTCTTGTTTGAAGACCTTGTATGTCCATTGGCTTGTGGATATGCAGGGATGGAGTAATAGTTCCAGTTTTTAGATGCTCATAAAAGACTTGAAGGGTCCGTTGTTGAACTGAGTCTCGTTATCTAATACAAGTGCACGAGGGACCCCGAATCTCGTTACTATGATCCTTCATATGAACTTCTTAGTGTTTGTGTCCCTGATATGAGTTAGCGGCTCTGCCTCGACCAATTTAGTGAAAAAATCAGTCTCAACGATCAGGAACCTCTTGTTTCCTGGGGTCCTTGGGAGTGCTCCGACAAGGTTGAGTCCCCATTGGGCAAATGGAAAAGGACTGGTTAATGGGTGTAAGTCTCCGGCAGGCTGCCTGATAAATGGAGTGAACCTCATAAGCATGCGCGTCCCTTTATTTCCACGACCATCAATACCCTTAGGTCATGATGCGATAGGCCATGGACCATTCGTCTGAGTGCCCCCCACATATGCCTTTGTGTACCGCATACCGTAGTGGCTCAACCTTGTCCTCGCAGATGCAAAGCAGGTATGGTCCGGAGAATGACTTTCAATACAACTTTTGATCCGGGGAGGCCCAAAACTTTGGAGCCCTTAACTTTATCTTTGCAGCCTCCTTGGGGCATTTTAGGAGTTCTCTTGAGATAAGGAACTTAAGTAGCGACTTCGTCTATGCTGGAGTTGGGAAGGAACTCCACAGTGATTCTTCAAGTCATGTCAGAGTTTAATGCCAAGGCCAGACATGCCAAGGCATTAGCATGGGCTTTCTTGTCTCGAGGAACTTGCTTAATATCAACTTTCTTAAACTTGTGGAGCATGGCTATCACCTCACAGTGGTAAGCTTTCATCCCAGAGATTCTCGCTTCGAACTCCCCATTGATTTGGTTAACCACCAACAAAGAATGACAATGGACTGCCAGTTCCGTGGCCCCCGCTGCATTAGCAAGCTTGAGCCTGGAGATAAGGGCCTCATACGCCGCCTCATTTTTAGAGGCCTTGAAGCCTAGTCGAATGGCTTGTTTTGTGACCAATCCTTCTGGAGTGACTAGTAGTACCCCGATTTTGGAATCCTTGTTGTTGGAGGATCCATCCACGTAGAGTTTTCAAGCGCGCACTTGGTCACCTGTGGTAGGCTCCACCTCGAGAGGAAGTGTCTCCCCCTTGGTGAACTTAGCTATTAAGTCTGCCAACACTTAACCTTTTTGGCTGTGCAAGATTTATAGTGAATATCATGTTCACCCACATCCACGACCCATTTTATTATCCTCTCGGAGAGTTCCGTCTTCCTCAGAATCATTTTCAAGGGTTGATCTGGTAGGACAGTGATTGGGTGTGCTTGAAAGTGATGCCTCAACTTTCTTGCGGCTATGACTAGGGCCAATGCGAGCTTTTTCAGGGGTAAGTACCTTGTCTTCGTGTCTAATAGAGCCTTGCTTACATAGTACACTAGCTTTTGCTCATGTTCATGCTTGTGGACCAACACCTCGCTAACATCGAACTTTCTAGAACAGATAGGTTCAGGAGGACCCTGAGGTACTCCTTGATCCCTTTAAGTGCCTCATCGCATTCNTTGCTCATGTTCATGCTTGTGGACCAACACCTCGCTAACATCGAACTTTCTAGAACAGCTAGGTTCAGGAGGACCCTGAGGTACTCCTTGATCCCTTTAAGTGCCTCATCGCATTCTTAATTCCAAGTATCTTTCTAGGACCACTTGATCGCTTCAAAGAAGGGCTTGCATTTTTTTGATGATCGAGATATAAAATGATTGAGTGTAGCCAACATTCTTGTCAGTCTTCAGACTTCCCAAACAGTCTGGGGGCTCCTGCACGTCCATGATGGATTGTATCTGCTCTGGGTTGGCTTCGACATCGGGCCGACTTACTAAATACCCTAGGAATTTCCCATAGCCAACTCCAAAGGCACACTTTGCCGCACTTACTAAATACCCCAGGGTGGGAAATATGTCTTCTAGGTCCCGCCTCTTACTCTTGACCAGTATGTCATCAATGTACACCTTTATGGTGTTCCCTATCTATCACTTGAACATCCAGTTCATGAATCTTTGGTAGGTAGCCCCTGCGTTCTTCAGTCATAACGACATGACCTTGCAACAATAAACTCCTCTTGGAGTGGTAAATATAGTCTTCTCTTGGTCAGGCGGATGGAGGGGGATCTGATGGTAATTGGTTCTAGCATCCAGGAAGCTCATGCATTCATGCCTCGTTGTGGCTTCAACCAATTGATCCACCTTCGAGAGGGAAAAGTCATCTTTGGGACAAACCTTATTCAAGTCGAGGAAGTCTATGCAAACATGTCATTTCTCGCTCTTCTTCTTTGCACAAATTGTGTTCAACAACCATTCTGAAAATTGTACCTCCCAGATGACATTGGCTTCCAAGAGCCTCTTTACTTCTTCATTTACTGCATGGGTGTGATGAGGTACCGTACACTGACGTTTTTGATTTACAGGCTTATGAGAGGGATCAACATGAATTTTATGGATAATGACACTGGGACTTATGCCCTTCATCTCTGTAGCGTCCCATGCAAATACATCCACATTCTTTCTCAAGAAATTAGTCATCTCTTCCTGTTCGATTGGGGATATGGTGGAGCTAAGCAAGAAGTATCTTTCTTTGTCTCCTTTCGCCAAGAGCACCTTTTGAAGATCCTCCACCGAGCTATCTATCAGATCAATCCGAGGCCCGTTGACGCCCAGCCGCCCAGACTGTAAGTTCTATTTATTTAGTACCTTTTCCTTGGAGGCAACCCCAGCCTTCACCGAGACATAGAAACAATTCTTTGTAGAGGCTTGGTCTCCGTAGATTTTCATTATTCCTTTCTAGGGTGGGGAACTTCAATTTCTGATGATAACTGGAATGTACTACCCCAAGTGCATGTAGCCAGGTCCGCTCTATGATTATGTTATAGGGTGAATCAGAATCGATCACCACAAACTCCATGTTGATCGCAACAGGTCCCATGATAACCGATAAGTGATCTTCCCTAAGGGTAAGGAAAATAAGTCGTCGAACTCGAGGTGGGGGGTTCTGACTTTGGTGAGATATTTGAAACCAAGGCCCGTGTATTTCAATACTTCAAGGTACATCACCTTCGAGGAGCTCTCGGAGTCTACTAAGACTCTCTTGACATCGAAATCGCCGATTCGTAAAGTTATGATCAATGCGTCCTTATGGGGGAGGACCACACTCGCCAGGTCGGCGTTGGTGAAAGTGATGCCTCCTTGATCCGTTTGGGCTTCTTGCTTGGTTAACTCCCATCTTTTTCTTCCATCTTCATTGCAAAGGCTACCCTCTTGAGATCAGACCTGAGGGTGTTGGTCGTCAGCTACTCTAATGGACAGACATGGATGACGTCAATGACATTGCCACGAACAATGACTTGATCATCGGCAGTATGTGTCTCCCTCACGCTTTCTTCTCGGTATACTCCTTGAGTTATCCCTCCTGTACCAATTTCTCTAGGAAGAACTTAAAATCCCTGTAATCTTCAGTGAGATGTCCCACGTCCCTGTGGTACGGACACCTCACATTCTGGTTCCTGGTGGACGGATCACCTTGTGTCTTGGGCGACCATTTGAAGGAAGGATCTTTTTTGATTTTGTGCAACAACTTATAAATAGGTTCCTTAAACATAGTATGTATCCCTTTGAAGGAATTCCCTAATGCAGGGACCAATCCTTTCCTGGAAGGGCCCCCTTCTTTCTCATTTTCTTTCTTCTTTGGGGTCTAACCCTTCCCTTTTCCCATTGTCATCTCATCTTCTATTCAGGAGTACTTGTTGATTTGGGCCATCAGCTCGCCCATGTCTATTGACGTCTTCTTTGTTAAGGACCTATAGAGATATGTCTCGAGAGAGGCTAGGTCTGAAAGAGGCCGCCACTATGATCTCAGAGCATCCCTCTACCTCATTCACTTCCTCCCAGTAATGAGTAGCGTACTGAAAAAGTGTTTCACCTTTCTTTCGCCTGAGGGTTAGCAATGATCCTACATCCTAGGGGTGCCTACTCCTAGTGATGAACCTCGCGGAACATTGTTTAGTCAACTATTTCCAGGACCCTAGGTTGTTAGGTGGAAGGGTCTCGAACCACTTCATGGCCGTGTCCCCCAGGCTCATTGAGAACACCCGACATAGCAGCTGGTGATCCGAGTGGTAGAGAGACATCATCTGCTTGTACTGTTTGAGGTGAGCCTTTGGGTCAGAGCTTCTGTCATAAACTTTGAATCTCGGCACCACGAACTTCTTTGGTGCCTCTATCTCTATGATGCTCTTGGTGAAGGGTGATAAAATGGTTTCGTTGTCTATGTCATCCTCAGGGGAAATCTTATCCCTTCTTATAGAATCTAATTTTTCCCTAAGATCTCCCCCATGCTTGTCGTGCATTCCTTTTACTTCTCGGTGTCGGGTTGTATGCCCTCGACTCAAACATTCGGCACGGAGAGGGTTGACCCCTGCTCAGACTCCTCCATGCCCCTTCGCCCAGACAGTCTCTGACAGAGATCATTTCAAGCCAAAGGTTTGGTCTTCTTGGCTGGGACCTCTAGGTCTTACCCATTGGCCCTCGGGGCGTTTCAGAGCCTTGGAGCTCCCTGCTCCATCACTCAGGTGATTTCTCAAGTCTTTAGCTCCCACCTCCTTAACGGAGGGCACCTTTGACGGCCGCAAGTTTCATGATCCTCCACTAAAAAGTCCAAACTCGTCGAGTTAATTGAGAATGTTAACATTGTTCTCCTCTATCTACCGTAGTCAATCTCCCAATTGTTCCTCGATCATATCAACGAGTTGACGAGCTAAGGGGCCATCCCTTTCAGCCCCGAGACACAAATCCGTCTGGCGGGGTTCTTTATCTAGAATGAATCGAAAGCTCCTTATTGACGTTTTCGATGTGATCCTTCGTTCGTGATACAGCAGGAGTAGGTAAATCCACATTCCTTTGCTGATGACCCTTTTCTTTTTAACGAGTATTCACCATGATCACTGTTCGAAGAAAAACTTGATCGTTTCCCACAGACGGCGCCAAATCGTGTGTGGTGATTTTGGCACATTTAATGAAAAGATAGCTCTCTCCCTTGGTGAACTCTTAATTACTGGGAAAGTCGACGGTCCCGTAGTAGACAGAGGCAAGAAACAGCGTAAGGAGTGGTGAAGAGTTACTTTTTCAATTTTTCAATCAATTTCATCATGTCGTAGATGTTTTCTGGCACTCAAAAGAGTAGATAGAAAGGCGTCGGAGTGTTTTTCGATGTATTCCATCTGACGCTCAAGTCAATTTGTGAGAGAGGGGAAAGGAAAATGCACTGTTGTGTGTTTTGGAGTGAAATTGCGTACCTTTTTCTTCAATTTCTAAGAGCTATTTATACTTTCATAGGGGGTTATCATTGCTACCAGGTGGGCCCCTCTAGGAAGAGCTCCCCATTGGCCCATTTGGGAGGTAGTTGGTGGTGGTGTCCAATCCTTGGGCAGGACACTTTCTACCTTGCATGGGAGGTCTATTAGTACTTAATGCTCGGGCCCCCGAGCACTTAATGCTCTTCCTTTGAGGCTCTCTGGGCAACAAAGATGTCCCATCTTCCTAAGGTATCATTAAATGCTATTTTGTGGTGGCTACATCCAGGAAGGGGCATTCTCATCCATTTGCCTCCAATTCTGTACCCTATGCCACGCGTGTAGTTCTCATTGATTGCAGGTCTTGTCCTTTACACCATTCTGACTTTTTTGGGAAAGCATGTCAATGATTATTGTTCAACTCTAACTTTAGTTGGTTGCAACTGTTAGTTATCTGTCTTAGAGCCGAGGTGACATGTCCGAAAGACAGGCATCGGGATCTTATCACGTCGAGGACAAGTGTTAAAATTTGAGTGCTCCAAGGGACCAAATGTCGAGGACACGTGTCATGCACAAATAGGCGTAGGATGTTGGTGTCGAGGACACGTAGCATCATCTTGCACTTCCAGGTGTCCTTAGTGCCGAGAACACATGTCAGCATCTAACCAATGGAAGTGTCATCGGTGCCAAAAACACATGTCAGCATCTGACTATTGGAGGTGTCTCAGTGTCGAGGACACGTGTCATCTCTTTGTTGATTCTCATAAGCATCCCATCATGTACTATTATGATTGGAATGAGTTTTTAGATAGGATTTTCGTTTTTTAACAAATTTGGACATTTATTTTGAAAATTAAATTTATTGAATATACAATTCAAAATTTTTACATTTATTGTGAAAATAGAATTTATTAAATTTTCAATAAATTAAATATAACTTTACCACACTTTTAAAATAATAGAACAATTTTACGACATTTCAAAATTTATGTACCAAATTGCGATAATATTTAAAATAGAGTTTTTGTGATGCCCTAAAATTTGAGGGTCATTTTTCAAAGAAATCTGGGCGGAGTCTCTTTTGTACGACGAGCTCCACCAAACACACAACCTGTGTTCTAACTAGCACACAGATCATTCCAAGGTCCAACACACCAATGTCCAAGTTTTAAACACTAAGCATCCTTTTACATCATCAATTTGTTCTCAAAAGAATAATGTCCATAAAATTCTCATTACACGCCTTTAATAAAATGCAAGTTTTATACTTCAAATTATACAAGGTCAAAATGTAATTCTATACAAGAGACTAAAAAATCTAAATCAAGAGTCATAACCTGACTCTGTCCTCAAAGTGAGCCTTAGTAGGGCTGTCAGCGGAAGCTCGTCTAATACCTGAAAAGCGTTCCCATAAAGGGGTTAGCCGAAATATATATGCTATATATATAGAATACCTCTCAATTCTAATGCATATGATATGAATGTACACCAAACACACCAAGCATATATCTCAAGTAATATATGAATGGTACCATGTATGTCAAACATAAATAATGCTTCATGAATACATGTTCGACACCGAACCCCTTCCCGGTTTCCTATGCACGACACATGCTACAATGCCATGATATGAACCTGACATTTCAAGCCCTTGACATTGATGCTAAGCATTCATTGACCATTTATCAATACTTGCATCCTTCTTGGGTAGGTAATTTATGGATATGACACCAATGGGCTACCAAATTGACACGGCATTCAAGGGCATCCTAACTCCAGTTTCGAGTACACCGACACACTTTTTTATAATTTCACTGCTGGACAAGTGTGTGAATCAAGTAACCAGGCCTTGCACTCAGGAGATAATCTATCCCTTTTTCTTATATCCGACATATTTTTTCTATGTAGTAGACTCAATTAGACATTTGTCTAATTTTTTCGAGCCCACCAATCAACTCACGATGTGGTGATTGAATGAACCCATGCACACGTACTCACATTCATGTCAATGCCCACGAATGTAGTGCAATCCGTACATATGCAATGAAATGGTCAATTCAAATTCTATTTCATCACAATACTAACTATATCATGTAAACATGTGACAACATCAAATAAGTATCAACATATTAATAATATCATGAGACACATAATAACATTCCATAACCATCAATAACAATGTTATAAGAAATATCAATTCAAAAAACATACTTGAACATACTTTAGTATTTTATCAAACATCCATAACGTATAAACTATAAATATACAGTATACCCATTCATACAACTCACATTTAACATGTTCAGCACTCAAAATCAAAAATAATTAAGCATAAAATGCTCATCATTCCATCCCAACATCCACTAATTACACTAGTTATAAGCTAATCATGTGATTGGCATACATACACTCAACCCATCTCATACGTAATCCTAGAATTGAAGGAAAATCTAAATAGTAGGGAGCCCCCACCTTTTGAAGCATAAACAATGAAGTGAGCCCTTCAAAATACTCCAAGCAAGCTTTTCAAAGTCCTAGGCCTAGAGCCCTTGATTTCCAAAAATGGTGGAAAATGCATGAAATTAGTGTTGTCTGGTAACCTTCATCGAGTAGAACAAATTTTGTTCTTAGTTGATTATTTTAACGATCGGATTTTTCCCTATACATGATTTGAGGAAAACTTGTTCTAAAAGGGACTCTCGAGTGACATGTTAATAAGGCCTACTACATAGTATATATTGCCAAGGGAAAATGGAGCACAACTCTGTTGTACAGTAAAGATGTCGTTTTGTGTAAAATACGTCATTTTGAAAATAACATCCTCTTCTGTATAGTAGAGTTAGATGCCTTAGGTACATTTTTGATTATAAATTAATGTGAGACTCATTTTATACAATGAAAATACCATTGGGAAAAATTAAATATATATATATATATATATATATATATATATATGTTGTATTTGTGTGTGTGTTAGTAGAGTAAAATGACATAAATATATTAGTACACCCGTTTATCACCCGAAATCATTAAGGTTGATGCAATCCCATTAATTTCAAGTCGATCAGTGTTGGATAATCAGATTGTATTTTATTTTACCATGCTTAGGCATAATCCATGTAACTTAAGGTACATTTGTATAAGACAAAATTTTAAGTAAAAAACTATGAAAATGATTCATATGATTGCTAGATGTTAATATATGACATAAGTATACAAGTATAAGACAAAAAATTGGAATGAAACTATGACAATGATTCAAGCATCGTATCAATTATTACTATATTTAATGAGATGGGGTGTGCAGGTGGAAAAAATATTCTGTACTTGGAGGGTACCACGCTGACATGTATATTTGGTACTCAACACCAATCAAAAATAGCCACCTCAATAATTTTTCAGGCAGTGTCATATGAGTGTCAAGTCAGAGAAATAAAGTTATTTCTTAACGTCTGTCTCTTCTTCCATTTTCTCTCTCTACTGTGATATGTCATGTCAATTTTTTCCATTTTTTTTAATAGTTTTTCTATTTCATCAATAATAATGAAAATTTCAAATTTTGAACTAGCGCCACTAATTTCACAAGTTGATGGGTTTGTTCTTCCCTCCCCCCTTCTCTCTCTCTCCCTCTTTTCCTACCCGATTCACAAAATCAAATCAAACCACATTCCATTTCAGTCTTCTCCTCAGCAACTGCTAAACAACAACAATGGCAGCAACAATGAAAGTGCGTTCTTTTTTCTCTCTTCTTTACTACAACAAAAAGGTTAGATTTATTAAACCCTTGATTACATATTCAGTCTTATACATGTATGTTTTCTATGTAGACATTGTTCTTGAGCTAGGATTTTTCATTTACAGGGCTTTCAAATTGGGCTGTGGTTAGTTTGGCTATGTGGGTTTATCTTGATTGTTATCTCCTTCTGTGCTACTCAGTTATTGTCTGTCTTCTGCCCTTAAAGATCAGATCATAAAAATGCCCAAACTTTTCGACAATGGCTCTAGCAATAGGGGCGGTCCCACAATTACTATATTTTCAGCTCCAGGCCCTTTTACTGGTTCAGTTGGGGCAAGGCAGACTGTAGCTGTGAGATCATGACTTGGTTTATCTCCAGATATTACTATTGTTCTGTTTAGCCAAGACCCCTCTGTTTTCTCTTTTGCAGGTGAATTTGGTTCTCGGGTTTCTGTTGAAGCCAATATCGATTTTACATAATCCTCTTCAGCATTTTTTTTCAATTTCTTAGCAAACCATCTTCCATCTATTCGATAATTGGGATCATTACATGATTTGACATATTATAGTAGGACTTTCGTGTTTTTTTTTCTCCATTTTTCTGTACTTTTTTAGTTCAAAAATTAAATTATGGTCAACACTTGATAGTTGCAAAAGCTAAAGGAAAATTCTTTGCGGACTGTAGTTACTAGATGTGGTGTCGAGAATATGTAAAAGAAAAATTAACTTGCAAAACTCCCACGTGCTGTGACGACTTGTTCCCAAAGTTTTAATTTATCTTCTTAGATTTGAAGATCCAAAGGCTATATTCTGAAAATAAGAGCTAGGTTATGCAGTTAACTTATAGTAAATAGCTGGCTATGTATGCAAATGAGAAAAGTTCTTCATGTTGAGAAAAGTCCAAAATAAGTAAAGGACTAATGAATGTTCCTTATTATGATCAGGCTGAATTGACACCCAAGAAATATTCAGTGAGACTAATAAGTTTATAAATTGATAAGCGGGGGTGAAAATGATTGTAACTTGGACTATTTGTAGTATCAAATGATAATATACAGGAGACATGGAAGAAAGTCCAGAACTAAAAGAAAATTTAGAATGAGACAACAATAGAGAGTGATTAATAAATTTGAATAAGTGTCATATACTATGGTTAATTGTGAGTGTATGGTTGCTGGTTTCATTAACATGCTCTCATAAACATGTAAATTGACTTTGCTAAATTTCCTTTCTCTTATGTGTCTTCTTCTGTTTAGGTTCCTGAATACCCCCTTCTTTCATTCAATGGTTGCAAGAGCACAAGCTTGCACCTCAGATATATATGTTCTGATCGATCCAGAAACCATTGTTTTGCCGGAGGTCATTTCCATTTTGAATCAAGCTTACAAACTTGATCATGACTGGCTCCTTGTTTCTTCATCACGTTATGTTTCTGACTTCCCATTTCACTTGGATGCAAATGAGAAACATTGGCAGGCAGATGACGGTGCAATGATCAGAAACATAGAGGTATGAAGGAACCAAATATAGGGTTTTGATTGGACGGGCAATGGGACAACTTGCACTAAAACTATACTCTTTTCCATCAGTTGCAGGACATACTTGCTCAAACTTGGCAGTGGAAACGTTGTGAACCGAGGATGCTTATGGCATGGAACAATGGAGATCATCCTTTACATACTGGAGTCCTGCCTCCTTTCTTGCACAGAAAGGGGCTCCACAACCACTTATTGTATAAGCGCTTATGTTAATGACATTTTTTAGATGATTTTACCCCATGTTATTTATTGGATCTATTTTGTTTGTTTACACTTGTACATCTTTGTTAATGTGTATATCTATTAACAGAGAAAACATGACGATTAAATTTTTTAAGAAACATGTATTTATCAAATATATTTTTTAATTTTTTTAATTTAATAAGTTTAAAATTACACCGAATTACTAAATATTGCACTAAATGTATTATTAACTCCTACTCTACCATTTTTTGGCCTTTTTTTTATCTGAAAATCATTGATTCGTACCCCCTCTTTCTTCACCTATTGACAATCTTATCTTCTCTTATTTTTCATAATTTTACCTTTCCACTGCTATTCATGTTTTAGCTCAGCCCTTGAAATGATATGCAATATTTATTTTTCACCAACTAGCCTCAGCATCTCATTACATCCAATATTTTAAAAAAAAATACATGCAAATCAACATTGACCAAATCATATTGAAATATTTTTGTTCATACTTAACCTAACATTGACCAAATCAAATTGAAACATCTCAGCTAGAAAAAACTACCGTCTCATGGATTCACTACAATTTTCACTCAATAGACATTTTATTTATTATGATCAAATTCTTGATTCATGTCTGATAGATTGAGAGAATTTGAACTTCCTATGACATTGTTGGAAGTACCCTGCAAGATTGTCATATTTTTTTTGTTAGTTTAGGCAATACATAAGAAAATACTTTAAGTTAGATGTTGGAAACATACCTGACTTAAATGGGACATAGGGAAGTTTGTTTGTAACAAACTTGTAAAAGATATATTTGAGTATTAAAACATCTGCATCTATATCAACAATAGATAATAACAATCAAAATACATACCTAACTTTAATGAGTTTATTATAATTGTATATAACCATTTGACAAAAATACCGAATTGGTCGCTTGCACGTTTGTATGAACATTTGGTGTTGTCATACCAAACATGGGAACAAACTACAAAGAATGAAACAATGAGTAATTTAATAAATACACTTTCAGACAAAAAAAATATAAGATTCATATGGATAAAAAATTCGTTTAAAAGAATAATCATACCTGGTTTTGGTAGTTTTCACTCATTTGCAACCCAAACGAATGTAAAGATGAAGCACCTAACATAGATGATTGCATTCCTAGAATAAAAAAGAGAGAAAATTAAAGTATTCATTGGAAAATTAAAGTATTCATTTTATATTGTAAAAATTATTTTTACCTGTCATAGCATTAGTTGGTTGTGGTAATTGAGATATGCTCACATCTGCCTTTCTAGACTTATTTTTTTTCTTCTCCAGAAAAACCTTTCATTCAACCATATGTTTGACCTTTTTTTTCTCAATCTCGGGGGATCCAATATTGGAGTCTCATTTCTTGATAAGGAAATATTTCTACCATCTTCAAATGTATCCTTTTCACTGGATATTGCATTAAATATTGTAACTTTTCTGAAATGTTTTGTCCATATCATGATCTGCAATCTCAATTGTGGCATCAGAATTAGCACTCAAATTCATAAGACTAAAGGCTTTGCTCATTAACTTGTTGAGCCACACTGTTTTTGCTAAGTTTCCACTAGTATCCAATAATGGAACATTTTGTCTATCCATTACAATCCCATGCTTTGTAGCATTTGTCCACCTCCTCAATATATACTGTTCAGGAATTTTATTAACATCATTCAAATTTAAAACTCTCCATGCATGGTGGCACAATAATCCCAATGACTGAAATTGCTTACAACTACATGAGAGTGAACAATCAGAGGAATTAAACTGTATAATGTGTTCTTGATGACCACTCTCCCTTTTCAACTTATACGCGTGCAGTGCATCAGTACAAGTGGATTCAACTTCTACTTCAGAAAGAGATTGCAAAAAATCGTCTTGAAACACTGAAAACATTTTATGCGAATACATCTTACATGCATGTGTAAGAAGCCCACTACCACAACAAATAATACGAGGTTTTCCACGAGCACAATTGTGATCATCATTCACTTTAGCCTCACGCATCTTTTCAGCATTTTGTTCATAGTGATGCACAAATTCAGTAAAACTCATTGTCTTGCATGCCATATGTTGGAAAACATTATTTGTACTTTCACTCCTTTGACTAGCCCGAATGTTGCATGAAAATATATCATGACTAAAGATTGGAGCCCATTTTTGATGAAGATCATATAATTTTCGAAGCCATAACTCATTCAAACAACCCCATTTATCAATCATTTCTACCCATTTTTCCTCAAATTTGCTTTCACTTTCACATTTATACAAAAGATATGAGAACATCTCCCTAAAACCAAATTGTTGATAAAGACCAGAAATATTCGAAGTAGCATTTTTTGAGATATGCCACTGACATAAGCGATGTTTGTGTATTAGGAAGCACTCTCGCAATGGCATTTGTCATCGCATGGTCTTGATCAGTAAAAATAGTTTTGGGTGCTTTATAATCCATAGCCTCAAGAAAAGTCTCAAACAACCAAATGAATGAAGCTGTTGTCTTATCACATAAAAATGCACAACCAAATAACAAAAACTACAAGATCTCCAAAACATTCATAATCCAATTTAGATAATCCATCCCTCCAAAAAATATTTGTCATTCGATTCTCTTCATCAACTTGTACAGTATAAAAAATCATTTGCTCTATTGCTTGCTTGTGCTTGAAATAATTTATTAAACTCTGTCCATCACCAGCTTCAATCTTTTTTTATCATTCAACTTGTATAAAATTTTGACAATCACGCTTAGTAAATTCAACATTTTGATAACCACCTGCTTCATTTAACAAATATGCATATGTCTTGGTTGCTCTTATACCAGCTTCACTCATAGATTTGATAACACCCTTACTTGTGTTATGCATTGTACGTGAAGACCTTATTAAATGTCTTTGGTTTGGTTCAACAAATGGGTGATTATGCTTGGTGATTAATTGGCTAATTGTATAAACACCATTTTTTACTTTAAACACCACTCGAGCCCGACAACCACATCTAGTCTCTAATCTCTCCACCTTCTTCACTTGAGTAGGATCTATAAATTCCCTAAACCCCTCTTTTGAACACACAAAGTTGTGACGAATAAGTTCACCACTGTTTCTTTTAAAACTCTTTTGATCTCTTCGAATACTGAAACCTTTGTACTATGCATATTTGTTATATATATTAAAAGCTTCTTCTTCACTATATGCAACCATGCCAACTTTTAACTCAAATTCAATATTTTGGTTACTTAATGCACCATTTGGGATATCAATGTTACCGTAAACATAGTTCTCTTTAACATCATCATCATCATAATCATCACTTTGATCTACACATACTCAAAAATAATAAAGGACACTATTTTAGCGGTGCATATAATATTTATCATTATCACTACATACCATGCATACCAATTTGTAAAAAAAATAAATAATAACAATCGAAAATATATCCTGAGTATCTCAAAACAAAATTTAAATTACACATACCTAGTTGTACAATTTCTTTCCTTTGCTTGACGACATTGTTGAAATTTTAATAAATAATTGCTGAAAGATAAAAATAACAATTAGAATTAAGGTCATAGTAAAATTGACCAACTAAATTTTTTAAATAAAAAAAATAATTTGTCTTTTCCATGCCTTCGCACGACACACATAGACTAACCCACACAATCACTACACATACACATTGCACACAACACCCACATGGCAGCACACCAGACACACAACCACTACACATGCACAAGCACAACACCTTCAAAGGCCAAAACTGACACATTAAACACCACATGTGTGTGCACGATCTTGCACAATATAAACACAAGAATAGATCTCTTCCGTGAAGAACACGAGTCCGTCAATCGAGTAGTCAATCTTGCTACTTGGAACAGATTGTGAGGGCCGATGGTGGCCTAAGGAGTGGTGATAAATTATTTTTATGGGTCGCCAGATTGGTCTTGGGAGGCTAAGAGAGGTTCCTAAAACAGAGAAAAACAGGTTAGAAGGGCGCCGGAATGTTTTTCGGCGTATCCCCTCCGACGATCAAGTCAGTTCTTTGAGAGAGGAGAAGAAGAAAACACTGTATGATCCTTGAGAAAAGGGTTTTTGTGCGTACCTTTTTAATGTGTTTGTGATGACTATTTATACCTTACAAAACTCATCATTGCTGATAGCGTAACTAGTAGGAAAAAATTAGTGGTGGGCAGTGTGCACGCTATTTTCTATAAAAAATGTCCTCATTCTTAACTGTTCGGGATCCCGAACAACCAATACTTTTTCCTCGATCTGCTGAGTATTTAATGACATTTTCTTGGCAGGAATATATTAAATGCCCAGACATAGGAACATTTGTTACTTTTCACTTCTAGGCTCTCATGCATTAAATGCTGTCTCATCGAGTGAATGATGCATTAATTGCCTGACCTCCCAAGTCGTGTGTCAGCAAGGACATTCTGGTTTTTTCATCTCTGACCTGACACAATATGCCACGTGTCCATTTTCTTTTGGTTGAGCCTTCTGTTTTCTTATGCTTCCTGACGCCATTTGAGTAGCACGATGTTGTGATGACTAGTCTAGCCTAGTCTAGACTAGTAACCTGTCAATCAATAAGCTCTGCAAGAGCAGAAATGTCTCGTGGATAGATATACCTCGGTGCCGAGGGATTAGCATGATTAGGGACCGACGTACCCAAATTGATCGAGGGATATGTGTCGGTCCATGACATATTGGGGATTCTTGATCCCTGCGAATAGTACCCTCGGGGAAGGGGATTATGGATCGACGAACACGTGTCGAAATCACAGCGGAGAGTCTTCATTAACATCGAGTACACGTGTCGTTATCTGAGAGTGTCTGAAAATGCCTTATCACCACTCACAAATGATAGCACTCAAATGTAAAATTGGAGAAAATATTATCTGTGGATATTTTTTTTTATCAGCACCTGTGTAAATGTTACTTGCCGGAAAAAATGGCTTTTAGGGAAACATGTTTGAAAGGGAGTAAGATGGACGGTGCAACTTAGAGAGACAGAGAGTTTAAAAGATTGAAAAGTAGTAAACAAATTCTAAAGGAAGAAATCTTCTATGGCAGCAATGAAGGACTAACGTGATGGGAACAAATTCCAAGGGATGAAGTCGGCTGAATTGATAGGCATGCTGTGGAGGGAGAAAAATTGAGAGAGAGAAAAAATAAATATGTTAACTCCGTTAACCGAGTTAGCTCGTTTGATTAACGTGTCATTTTTTTTATTATATCTGACATTTTATTGAGGTGACTGTTTTTTATTGGGGTTGAGTACCAAATACACATGCCAGCATGGTACCCTCCAATCACAGAATATTTTCTCGTGCAGGTGCCATATTGGGATGTAGTGTACGTACATTTTGGCTGTATTTCCTATTTATTGTGGCATTTCATATTTTAGTACAATAAGGTTTGAAGACAACGAAGAAAGAGTCTCAGGCTTTGGTGACTTTGTCGGTGGTGAGGGAAATAGGGGCTTTATCACCCAGACAGACTCTTCCGGTCTTTCCCCCTCATTTGGGTAAGTTTTTTTTTGGTAAGTTATTTGTCTCTCAGCTTTTCTCTCTCTCCCATAGAGCGTGTAAAAGACCCGATGAAATAGTCTTCGACAAGCGAAACAGACAGAAGAAGCTTTATCATCCCGACAGACTCTCCATTCCTCATTTGGGTAATTTATTTGTCTATCATCTTTTCACTCTTGCACAGAAAGTGTGTTAAAGACCCTATGAAATAGGCTTTGGTAAGCGAAACAGAGGCTTTATTACCCAGACAGTCTCTTTCTCCCTCATTTGGCAAAGTTATTTTGTCTCAACTTCTCTCCCTTGCACAGAAAACGTGTAAAAGATCCAATGAAATAGTATTTTGCTAGTAAATGAAACAGGCTTTATCACCCAGACATATCCTTCCTCTCTCATTTGGGTAAGTTATCTCTGTTTCTCAGCTTCTCTCTCTTGTACAGAAAGCAGTGTAAAAAACCGGATGAAATAGCCTTTGGTAAGTAAAAGTGTGAAAGAAAGGCTTTATCAACCATACATGCTCTCCCTCTCTCATCTGGGTAAGTTATCTCTCTCTTATTGTGTAATTAGTAGAACGGATGTCTCTTATTGTGTAATTAGTAGAACGGATAAAAAGCGAGAGTGATAGACTACAGATAAATATTTCTATCACTCTGTTGTGTTGGGTAGGAGCGATGAAAAGTTAAAAAAAAGTTATTTTTCTATTTTTCGTGTTTGATAAGTTAAAAAAGTGGGAGGATAAAAAAGTATAGATGCGTAATATCCTTGACTATATTTATAGTTGAAATTAATGTGTACATAACATATAATAGATAGATAGAATAGATAGATAGAATGTATGCACATATTAAATGATATAAAGGTAAATAATATGTATTTCAATATATATAATTAATTTTTTATATATTTTTCTTTTAATTTTAGAGGAACAAATTTTAGTGAGTTGAAAAATATATTAATTTTTCATCTTTCTTGCTTTTGTTCTTTGTAAAACATGATATTTTATCTATCTTTCTAATTTTTCATTATCAGAACTTTCCAATCTTCTATTTGTTTTTATCATACCAAATAACGCATTAGCTTCTTTCTTTTGAACAAAAACCGTGTATAAGATCCGAAGAAATAGTATTTGGTTAAGTGGAAATAGGTTTTACCATTTGATCAAAGATTGAATTAATCTTTATAATTATTGTGTTTTTAAAAGTAGAGAATTCAATTTTTTAGATATAATATGAGATAGCTATTCGAGCATAAACATAACCATTAAGGTATGAATTTATACAAAGCGAGATTTAGAGATTATAAAATGTATTTTACAAGAATATATGATTACGGTACCACATTAAAATTGTTCAAAACCATAAGTTTTAGTTTGGATGTTTCTAACTATTGGCTGGATACTTCAAAAAAATTAAAATTTGCACATGTGATATTTTTATTGGATAAAAAATTGAAGGTAAAATATCAAAAAATTATATTTTTGTACCGTAATCGAATGCATGTGTGTAGTAATGCACAAATTGCGCTGCATGTAAATAAATTTAAATAATATTTTTTAAAAATGTGAATTATAAAGTAAATAATAAATTAGGTGTCAAATAAGTATTTTAATTATTTCTAAATTTAATTGTTACTTTATTCTATAAAATTTTGAATACCTAATAGGTCATTTATTTAAGAATCTGTTTTCATTTTGTTAAACAGATTGATTAGATGACTTATTATATTATTATTGTATACCAAAAAATAAAATATAACAAATATTTGACAGTGAAATTCACTCTCATAACTATAATATATATTTGATCGTGAAATTTAATTTGGTAACTATATGTATATAATAATTTAATATATAAGACTTTATTTCTTTATATAGATATAAAAAATTGTATATAACTATACTAGTAATAAATGAGTTGAAAAGAATTTAGAAATTCTTATAAAAAACAAAAATNAGTGAAATTCACTCTCATAACTATAATATTTGATCGTAAAATTTAATTTGGTAACTATATGTATATAATAATTTAATAGACAAGACTTTATTTCTTTATATAGATATAAAAAATTGTATATAATTATACTAGTAATAAATGAGTTGAAAAGAATTTAGAAATTCTTATAAAAAACAAAAATTAAATGAAAGTGTATGGGTGGGTATAATTGATATTATCATAAATAATTAGGGATAAAATAAAAAAATAATATTTTTTCACAAATGTTGACATTTATTAATAATATAGATATAAATATTTATATTTATATTTGTATGTGCATTTGTAANCTTAATATTTTTTCACAAATGCTGATATTTATTAATAATATAGATATAAATATTTATATTTATATTTGTATGTGCATTTGTAAATGACGGGCATTAACTTTCTTGAAGTTTGATTCATGAATTCAGAGGTTAACTCTAATTTTTTATTGGGCTTGCAAACTACGTTAATCTAACCTGTCTAGAACCCATGCAAAATTATCTCAAGACTACAAGTTTATGGTGTTTGATCATGGAAATGGGATCCATACCCCTATGTACACTTATACTCGGCATATATACATCATGCCGGCATAGAGAGTTTGGTGGGAAGGAGTAGGTGCCCAAAATGGTTTGGTGAATCAGATGCATAAAAGGGGTTAGGTGTGAGAAGTATTTTCTGACAAACTATCGTCCTCTTTTTAATAATTAGTCATGACTCAGTGTTTAAACTTACGATTAAACATAAAATTCGAATGTTTAAAAATTCGATCTCATTATATTAAATAATAATTTTTTTTCTTCATTTAATTGATTATATCATTTAAAATTTATTTTTATCTATTATTTTTTAAAAAAATATCGACAAAAATACGTAAATTGATAAATTTTTCTCAATATGTGTATACTATCATGTATGACTAATATCTAAAATAAAAATTATGTTAAATTATAAATTAATCAAATATTAAATAATTAAATATTTGATAGAAATAAGTGATAAGATGATTTTGGAGGATAAAATATGTATTGGATAATATTTCAAATACCTAGTTATTTTATTATATAGATATTACAAAATGGATTACCGTTTTTTGAATTTAAACACATTTGTTTACTGTTTGGATGTGTATTACATATGGTAGCCATCTCACTAAATCTGCTATCTTAATTTTCAAAATATTCATTTTGTCTTTACAAAATCAATACCTTTTTTCAAATGCAATAGTGTTACTAGTATTTAATATGAGACTTAAAACCAGTAAATTAATAGTGACCTTCAATTAAAAATAAAGTTCATTCCTAATTTAATGACCATAATAAATTAATTTATCGCGTTTAAAATTATATTTCAATAACATTATTTTTAATTTAATAATTGATTATATCTTAGACAAGAAAAATGATGGATGTACCAAATCTCTCTCTCTCAGTGCAGTTACTGACTTCACCCAACCATGAAAGAATCAATGGCTTGCAGCCTTGCATTAAATTTAGAAGACTGACCCATCTGTCCTTCATGCAGCATTATGAAGGACAATATTAAAGAAAAGAAGACTACGTCGCTGAAAAAAAAAAATGGCTATCATACAGTCAAGTTTTATAAATTTTGTGAACTGAGATATAAATTTTTAGATTTTTTTACAACATCAAATTCTTGGGATTATATTACAATTTTAATATTTCAAGTTATAATTTGTATGAATCATTTAAAATTTTTAAGGGTTGTTTGAGATTGATTTTGATCACGAGTAACCTCAAAAATTATAAAAGACTATCAAAAATTGTAAATAATCTTCAAAACTTATAAATGACTCTTAAAAGTTATAAATAATCCTCAAATTTTATATAGAATTATTGTAAAACTTGTAATGGTGATATGATATCAAAATTTTTTTGGCTACCGAAGACTTCTCAAAGACAATGTACGAAAAACGTTAATAACTTATCTAGACACTGATGATGCATAAAATGACTTTGCACATTACCTGTCAAGTGTAAATAATAAATGCAAGAACATAATATCAGGAGATAAAGAGACACAGACAATTTATAGTGGTTCGGTCAGCTCGACCTACGTCCACTTTTCAATGACTCTAGTTGTCGGGTATTTTATTAATTCAAGGNGAATAATAAATGCAAGAAAATAATATCAGGAGATGAAGAGACACAGACAATTTATAGTGGTTCGGTCAGCTCGACCTACGTCCACTTTTCAATGACTCTAGTTGTCGGGTATTTTATTAATTCAAGGGTGTGGGGAGCAAAGAGTACAAGCTTTGAGGGAGAGGATCAAGTCGTACTCAGGTAAAGTGTGATTCTCCCCAAGTGTTGGTGGGGCGTGCAATTTATAGTAGCCCCATAACAGGTTGGAGCTATTTCTCAACAACCAAACAACCATTTCGGTGGAGCTCACGACTTCTTCTCAACGGGTGAGGTGGTTGNCTTAAGGGTGTGGGGAGCAAAGAGTATAAGCTTTGAGGGAGAGGATAGAGTCGTACTCAGGTAAAGTGTGATTCTCCCCAAGTGTTGGTGGGGCGTGCAATTTATAGTAGCCTTATAACAGGTTGGAGCTATTTCTCAATAACCAAACAACCATTTCGGTGGAGCTCACGACTTCTTCTCAACGGGTGAGGTGGTTGAGGAGCTCCCCATGAGATGCGATTAAAGATAAGGTCAGGGTGGATCGTTTCCTTTTGCGGTGCAGGTAAGGCCCCCATGCTCTCTCTCTTGATGATGTGGCTAAGCAGAGCGTCTGATTGGTCTTGGACTATATTGGGCTTGGTGGATCTTTAATGAGGTTGGGTTCCTCAATTGAGATTTGGACTTTTCACATAGACTGGGCCATTTGGACTTGACCCATCATTTGTCCTCCAATGCCCCATGTTCAAAGAAACTTGGAGAAGGGTGCATTAGTTTGCTCCTTGAGTTATATGTGGTGAATACTTCTTTTGCTAAATGACTCTTTTCCTCCACAATTCATTTTTGCTTTGCATGCTTCAAGCTTTTTCCACTTTTGCTAAGATTTTTAGAAGAGCCCATAACTTTCAATTTGGGCTTTTCCCCCTTTAAAAACCCTAGGCTATAAATATGACCTTTTCTTCATCCTACCCATTTCATTCACTTTGAGATTGAGCACCCATCTCTTGAAAACCTTGAGAGCCCATTCTTGTGAGCTAAGTTTTCTTTCATTCCTTTGAGACTTGAGAGAAGGGAGGCAAGGCTTGAAGTTTTTCAAGATCGTTTTGTTGGTATTCTTGGGTGGAGTTTTTGAAGTGGGTATTGGAGATTTGAAAGAGATGGGATAAAAAAGCTCCATTGATGCCATNGTTTTGTTGGTATTCTTGGGTGGGGTTTTTGAAGTGGGTATTGGAGATTTGAAAGAGATGGGATAAAAAAGCTCCATTGATGCCATGTGGAGTGGTGAAATTGGGGCTGAAAAAAGTTGTCTTGGAGCCCTTGGAGTTGCAAGAGTCGAAGGAGGAGAAGGGGGAAAAACACCGCTGGCCGCTACTATTGCGCGCGCGCCCCAGCAGCCTGCACAAGCGTCCACAGGCGTTGCTTTAGGCGCTGGTTCAGGCGCCTCACATTGGGGTTTTGGTATTTTTGGCAAGGCTTCCATCCTGGGTAGGCACGCAGGAAAAATGATGGATTCCATAGGCAGGCAGCGAAATGGAAGCTGTCCTGGGCAGTTCTGGCACGCTGGGCAACTGCCTGGGCGCTGGTTCTACTGTCCTGGATAGCTCAGGCGTACTGGGCAGCAGCCTAGGCGCTGGCACTACTGTCCTGGACAGCTCAAGCGCGCTGGGTAGCAGTTTGGACGCTATTTCTGCTGTCCTTGACAACTTAGACACGCTGGATGGCACAGATTCTGCTATCCTGGGCAACTTTTGAGCGTTGGATAGCAGTATGTTTTCAACAGAAAGTGCAGAAAATTGGCCTAGGGAGAGTTGGGCAGCAGCCTCTATGCAGGGGCAGATCTGGGCGCCACCCCAGGCACTGATTCAAGCACCATAGGTGCTGATTTAGGCGCCAAAAGTGCTGTTTTGCGCAATTTTGAAGGGCCAGACACCTCTCCAGCTACTGGGCTACTCCGTTTTGGTGAGCAAATGTAGTCAGGCACCTCTTCAAGTGTTGGGTTGGACACTGCAGGGCACAAGGAAGCTTTGGGTGCTACTTTTGATGATCAAGACTTGACTGTGACTCTTCCAACCTAAGCTCCTCAAGACTTCCCAAATAGTGGCTTAGACTACTCCCTACGGCCCCGAAAGAAGAAGCGCAAAGGCAAAGTGGGGACTCGACGATGATGGGTCTAAGGTAAGTACTCTTTCTAGTCTGTTCCGTTCGGATGAAGATATCACGAGGCTTGTTTTTACTTATCGCATTCCTCCGACCGTGTTGTGCCGTCGGGTTGAGTTGGGCAAGCTTGCTTGCGACGACTCTTTTGGTGATATTATTTTTTACTAGGAGATGCTTGAGGCTGGGCTAAGATTCCCTATGTCCTCTCCCATTTGTCGTATTTTGCATTACTTTTACTTGACTCCAGGACGATTAGCGCCCAATGGTTGGAGAGTTCTGCTGGGCTTTCTTGCATTATGGAGGAAAGTGCATCATGAGGATGCTTCTCCTGTGGAGTTCCACGCAGCATACAACTTGAGCGAAACTCCTGCACCAAATAGGGGGTAGTATTACTTGACCACAAGAAGTGGTACAGTGCTCACGGGAATGCGCTCTAATTATTACAGCTAAAAATCTTGCTTCTTCTTTGTTGGTGGAGAGTGAGCTGCAGAAGCTGACAAAGCTTTGGTGTCAATACGGTGGGGTGTTGCCAGAAGACCCGGTACGCTGCACACTTGCTTTTTTTTTTTTGTTTGCTCACCATTCCCTTGCAAACACTCCTATGCTTTCTCAAGATCAAGAGTAGAAGTTGGAGGCCACCAAGGCTTGCCTGTACAAATATTTGGGAGCTCTTCTGCCCAAGGATATTAGGGTCGTTGCTCCCTCTCAGAAATCTGGTGGTTCCTCTTCAAAGAAAAAGGGTGAGTTAGTTTCCTCCTTTAATTTTCCCCTTCCCCTTGGTATTTTTTGCTTCCCTGACACTTTATTGTTTTTGCAACAAGTAAAAGGGTGGTAGTGTCTCGTTATTCTAGTAGGAGCCCTCCTTCTTCCAAGGTGGTGAGGATGGGTGATGCCCCCCAAGTGACTCCTACGACGATACCTCCTCAGCCAGCAACTTCTTCAGTTGCTACTCAGAAGTCTTCCTTGCTGGGCACACCCTCTGATCATCCTTTGTCCCCTCCCCATGCAGGATACTCTGCTAGCGGACCGACTTGGCTTGGCCCCATAATGGGCAGACCGCCAGTCATCAGAGAAAGGCTTGGGAGGTTTGTGTTCGCACCCGCAGTTTGTCAGCTTAGTACTTCTGGCACTGAGAGGATTGTCAACGCATATTTGGAAGGTCTGGCTCAGGTAAGGGTCTGCTATTTCCCTTTCTCCACTTCCTTTTTACGTCTTTCGTCACCTTTCCACCTTTCATCTTCTTCAGGTTTTGACTTTATCTGTCTGCTTGATTTCAAAGGCCTATAATCACGACAAGCTGAAACTAGATTTTGACGTCGTGCAAATGGAGCTTCTTATTACTCAAGGGAGGATTATCGAGTTCGAGGCAACTGGTAGTGCTTCTCGGGATGAGTATGTGGCAGCTCACGAGGGGGCACCTAAGTTTGAGTCTGAGCTTTTGGCGACCCGTGAGAGGGACGCGCTCAGGGAGGGTCAGCTTATTGAGGCCCGTGAGCTGACCACTAAGCTTGAGGCTGAGCTTTTGACGACCCATAAAAAGAAAGCGCTCAGGGAGGCTGAGCTTGAAGAGGCTCATGAGAGGGCCATGCTTAGAGAGGCTGCTGTTGCGGAGACGGAGTTAAAGGTTACTCAAGAGAAAGCTTCCCGTGCTGAGGAAGACTTGGAGAATGGCCTCGCAAGTGCTTTCATTGATGGTTTTGAGGATCTTCGAGGAAAGATCTCTGTTTCTTTTCCTAACATTAACTTCTCAAGTTTCGTGTCTACTAATGATAGTGAGGGGGCTCTGATAACGCTAAGAATGACAAG
Source organism: Ilex paraguariensis (assembly GCA_963454935.2). Classification (NCBI taxonomy): domain Eukaryota; kingdom Viridiplantae; phylum Streptophyta; class Magnoliopsida; order Aquifoliales; family Aquifoliaceae; genus Ilex; species Ilex paraguariensis. Next base: position 365,996 of record CAUOFW020003747.1, read on the forward strand.
GAGAAGGTGGAGGACGACCGTGAGAGCAGTTAGAGTGTTTAGGACTTTTGATTTTTTTTTTTTTTTAAAAAAAGACAGTTTATAGCCTCACTTTTGTACTGATACTCCTTTAAAATGAAATGCAAATGATCTTTTTTGCAGTAAAAATGTAGAATATTTTATTAATCTATTGCTTATTTAAAGCAACATTGGGTAATAATTTCTAAAAAAGTACATTGAATATTGGGTAACAACCCTAAAAAATAAAATCAAGTCTCAACTTTTACTATTTTGATGCTCTCAGGGTGTCATTGGTAATACCTCTTCAAGTGCTCTACATTCCATGGATGGAGTAAGACTTTTCCCTCAGAATTCTAGATCCTGTAGGTGCTCAGCCTCACCACATCTGTTACGAGGTAGGGTCCTTCCCAATTTGGTCTCAACTTTCCTTCGCGTGCATCCTTTGTGGTGAGGATCACTTTCTTAAGGACCAAGTCCCCTGGTTGGAAGGAACGAGACTTCACCCTCGAGTTGTAATATCTCGCCATGTGTTACTTGTACTCCACGTTGCGGACCACAGCCATCTCCCTTGCCTCCTCCACTAAGCCGAGGTTGATGCGGAGTCCTTCCTCGTTCATGATAAGAGACTGTACCTCGATCTCCACAGGGATGACCACCTCAGTTCCAAAGGCGAGGGAGAAAGGGGTTTCTTCAGTAGGAGTTCTTGGTGTGGTTCGATAGGCCCACAATATTCCAGGTAGCTCATCCACCCAAAGACCCTTCAATCTTTTAAGCTTTGTTTTTAGCTTGCGTAGCACCGTTCTTATCATGACCTCTACTTGTCCATTTTTCCTGCGGGTGTGCTGGGCTAGAGTAAGGTTGTTATATTTGAAGGTCAGAGCAGAAAGAGTTCAACAACTTATTGTCGAACTACTTGGCGTTACCACTGACAATGGCATGGGGAATCCCGAAGCGACAGACCAGACTCTTCCAGATAAAATCTTTGACTTTCGCGTTTGTGATTTTAGCTAAGGGTTCGACCTCTGCCCACTTGGTGAAATAGTCGATTGCCACCACCACGAACTCACACTGTCCTTTGCTGAGTGGTAAGGGGCCTAGGATGTTGATGCTCCACTTGGAGAAAGGCCACAGACTTGAAATGGTTGTTAACTCCTCCGGTGGTTGCCTGGGCACAGTTGTGAAGTGTTGACACTTGTCACACTTCTTGGAGAATTTCTGGGCATCCCTTACCATGGATGGCCAAAAGTAGCCTTGTCTGAGCGCCTTGTGGGCAATGGAGCGCCCTCCAGAGTGGTTCCCACAGATCCCCTCGTGTATCTCTTGCAGGGCATAGTGAGCTTCTTCGGGTGAGGGGCATCACAGCTACGACAAAGAATAACCTTTCTTGTACAACTTGTCCTGCAGGACGACAAACTTGGAGGTTCTCATCCTCAACTTCCTGGCCTCTAGAGGATCATCTGATAGCACACCTTCCTGGAGGCACGCCGTTATTGGGGTCATCTAGTTTGACTCAAGTGATACACAGTTTACATTTGTGGTCTCTGTATCCAACTTGCTCAGTTCGAACTGGTGACCGATGAACGCTGGCTCTCTTTATGGGGCTTCCATGGATGAGGCAAGCTTTGCGAGTGCATCGACGACCATGTTATCTTCTATGGGGATATGACTTATCTGAAAATAGTGGAATTTTGTAATCATGCTTCTCGCCATGTCAAGGTATTCCTGCATCCTGGCTCCTTTGGCTTCAAACTCGTCATTCACTTGATTAACTATCAGTTGAGAATTGTTAAAGGTGGCGAGGTGCTAAGCTTTCATTTCCACCGCCAATCTTAATCCAAAGAGGAGAGCTTCGTACTCCGCTTCATTGTTGGAGGGAACGAAGTGGAGCTTCACCTCATATTTGAGAGTGGTGCCATTTGGGCTGATCAATATTAGGCCAGCTCCTCCGCCTTCACAAGTCGAGGAACCATCTACATAGATTTTCCAGAGTAGAAGATAGGAGGGTTTGAAATTTAAAGTGGGTGACTGGGTGCCTGGGAGGTTGTCTGGGCGCTAGGAGGAGCAGCCTGGCCACTTATAGGTGCAGTCTGGGCGCCTTCAGGGGCTGCCTAGGTACCAAGAGGAGCAACCTAGGCACTTGAAGGTGCAATCTGGGTGCCTACGGGGGTTGCCTGGGTGTCCCACATCTGGGCATCCCTGCAGCTCCTTTCTTTAGCTGGTGTGAGCTCGGCAACGAAGTCAGTCAGGGCTTGTGCTTTGATGGCTGTCATTGGTTGGTACTGAATGTCAAACTCCCCGAGTTTCACTGCCCATTTAAGAAGTCTGTTGGATACGTCTGGCTTTCCCAAGATTTTTTTAAGAGGTTGGTCTGTGACGACCACTATGCTATGACTCTGAAAGTAATGTCGAAGTCATCTTGCCGTTGTGATCAAGGCAAGCGCCAAATTTTTTAATCCCGAATATCTGATTTCTGCCCCCAGTATGCCATGCTTACGTAATAAATTGGCTTCTGCACTCCATTATCATTTCTGATGAGTACTATGCTTATTACTGATGAGGAAGCAAAAAGATAAAGATGGAGAATTTCTCCCGGAGTGGCATGGGATAGGAGGGGAGGTGTGGCTAGGTAGACCTTGAACCTTTGGAAGGCCTCCAAGCCCATGGTGCTTGCTTCAAACCATACAAAGCCTATTGTTTTCAAACGAGCAACGGGTGCAAATATCTCATCATAATCAATACCCGGTCTTTGACTATAGCCTTTTGTGACCAACCTTGCTTTATACCTCTCCACTTCACCTTTGGCATTTTTCTTTGTCTTGTACACCCACTTCACTCCAATGGCTTTTTGTCTTCTAGGGAGTGTGACAAGCTCCCATGTTCCATTTCTTTCAATAGCATCAATTTTTTCATTCATGGCACTCCTCCACTTCTTATCCTGTGCCGCTTTCTCATAGCCTATGAGATCTCAATCGGCAAATAGATAAAATAGTGCTAGATCACTAAATCCTTGAATTACCTCTTCGGTTTCTTCATAGATATCTCGAAGACTCCTCATGCTAGGTGGCCTTTCACTTGAGCTTGCTTCAGATGATGATGGAGATGCTTTCACATTGGTGGGTGATGGTGGTGATGGTGGAGGAGAATAAATTGACAGCTCCATGATCTCATTATTAGGCTCTTCCTCTTCTTCAAAGAATGAGAAAAAATCATAGTCTTCTTGTGGAGTGTTCCAATCCCACTCATCTTCTTCATCAAACTCAACATCTCTACTAATGATTATCTTACCATTACTTGGGTTGTAAAGTTTGTAACCTTTGCTTCTTAAATTATAGCCAATGAAGACAAATTTTTCACTCTTGTCATCTAGTTTGGTCCGTTTCTCATCCGGCACATGTGCATAGCATATACTTCCAAAGACCTGCAAATGAGAAACAATTGGCTTGATTCCTCCCTATGCTTCTTGTGGTGTTTTGTCTTGAACATTTCTAGTGGGACACCGATTTAACAAGTAGATGGTACAATCAATAGTTTCCACCCAAAACTCCTTGGGCATTTTTTTACTCTTCAACATACTCCGAGCCATGTCAAGAATGGTTCGGTTCTTCCTTTTAGCAACACCATTTTATTGTGGTGATCTTGGAACCGTTAGAGGATGGTGAATTCCACTTTCTTCACAAAAATTTTGAATTCGTTTGATGTGAATTCACCTCCTCTATGGGATCTAATTGCCTTGACTTCCTACCCACTTTGTTTTTCAATCAAAACCTTAAACTTTTTGAAAACACCAAACACTTTCGATTTTTGTTTTAGAAAATAAACCCACGTTTTTCGGCTAAAATCATTAATAAAGAGAAAAAAAATATTGATTCTTACCAAATGATGGTGGGTCTATAGGGCCGTAAACATCCGAGTGAACAAGTTGAAGTGGTTTGGTTGCTTTTTTCTTTGGGAAAACTCTTTCTACCTTGCTTTCCAATTAAACCCTCACAAAATTGATCCGGGTGGTTGATAGAAGGCAATCTGTTTACCATCTTCTTTTGAATATTTAAAAAAAATATTCTATTTCTTGTCATCGGCATTTTAGCAACCAAATTCTCGTTTCCATCTCTTATTGAAAGATTATGATTTTTCATGCAAATATCATAACCTTTCTCTAAGAATTGTCCTAAGCTCAATATTATTTTTCATGTTTGGAACATAAAAAATATTAGAAATAACTTTGTGTGTTTCATCCATCAAATGAATCAAAATATTACCTCTTTCCATTACCAGAATTTGAGAATAATCTCCAAAAGTGACTTTTTCACTCACCGATTCATCAAGCTCCGCAAACATCTCTTTATTTTCACACATATAATTACTAGCACCAGAGTCAAGGTACTACACGTTCTTGTCTCCCTTTTGCTCTTCTTTGTATGCCAACAATAAGGTCGGCTCTACCTCTTCAACTTTGTCTTCAACAAAGTGTGATATTTCTTATACAAAATTATTTTTACACTCGGAAGTAAAATGATCATATCGATGACAATTATAACATTGAATATGAGATTTTTCATACCTACCTCCATATGACTTTAAATTGTTGCCTTTTCTATGATGTGATTTTTGGCCTCTTTCTTTTTTGTTGGACGCATTTTGGCCAAAGTTTTTTCCTCTATCTCGACTACATCCACCACAACCTCCACGTCCACGTCCACGCCCTTTACTTATTTGACTTCCATCTTGCCTTCTTTATTTCTCTTTGAAAGAATGCCTGGTTTGTAGCACTTGTTCCAACGGCTCTTGTTTCTTCTTGCCTAGCCGTTTTTCATGGGCTAACAACAATCTCATAAGTTCGTCAATTGTCATTGTGTCTAAATCTTTAGACTCTTCAATGGCTACGACAATGTAGTCAAACTTGGGGTTTAATGAACGGAGTATTTTTTCTGTCACCTAAGTATCATTATAGTGATCATCATCATACGTTCTCAAATTATTCACAACCACCAAGATTCTTGTCAAACAATCTAAAATTAATTTGGATTCCTTCATATGTAAAATCTCAAATTCACCTCGTAAAGTTTGGAGGCGAATTTTCTTGACTTTTTCCACTCCACTATGAACGGTTTTCAAAACATCCCATGTTTGCTTGGATGTGGTTGCATGAGCAACCTTTTGTAACATAGCATCATCCAAACATTGATGGATGAGTAAAAGAGCCTTTTGATCCTTCTTCTTTGTAGCTTACAAGACTTTCTTTTGGGCTTGACTTAAGGAAGTTTTATCTTGCGGTGTTGTGTAACCAATTGTTACAATTTTCCATAAGTCTTGAGATCCAAAAATTGCCTTCATGCGGATATACCAATTCTCATAGTTATCTTTGATGAATCAAGACATTTGAAATGGAAGCATTTCATTCGCCATCTCTCTCTCACTCTCTTTTTTCAACACTCAAGCCTAGCTATGATACCACTTTGTTGGAATCTAGAGGACTATCACACACTCACAAAAAAAATATAATAGGAGAGACTACTGAAGATTGAAAGAATTTTTTGTATTCACTCATATCCAAATGAGTGTATTAAATAGGATATATATAGACTCTCATGACATACAAAATAACCCCCAATACATAATGCAATAATAAAAATAATAAAGACCCCACTCCTCCATTACTTGGAGAATTAAAATACCACAATTACTTTGTCCTCCACTAATATCAAATTGATGACCCACTAATATAAAAAATTAAATGCATAAAAATAACTCCTAAAACATGAAAATTATTCTAACATAATCAGTAAAACTCAATGCATTAATTTGACTATCTCTTTTTATTCTAACCCAATACAACACCCTTTCCCCCACCGACAAAACCCCTCTCCGGCTCTCTCTTCCATCCACTTCCCTATCCACATCCACCACCTACCATCACACCCTTCTCCCCCCATGGGCCCCACCAGTGAAACACCCTCCCGCTAACTCCCAGCATCTAAGCATATCCTTTTCTACTCATTTTTCTCCAACCAGCGTCCATTAACAACCACCAACTTGAGACATGCCTTCCCCACTTTCCACTGGCCAATATAACATTCACTGGCCACCAAACCGAGTACTAACACCCCAAAAAATATAGGTTGAGAATCGCACAACAACTATCGACCCATAGAGGGAAAAAAAAAAAAATAAAGGCATTTTAGTGCTCATTGTCGATCCACGACACAAATAACCAAATAATCTCCATTAAAGCAGATGAAACACAAAGTTAACAAAGCATTGAAGTCAAGAGTGAAGATACTAAACACTACTGCATTGATCAACGTTAAATAGAAGATTAAGTTAGTACATTAAACATTCAAAAAAAAAAAAACCAGCGATATCAACCTCTATCTTATTTTTCATCTTCGTCTACATAATTTCGATCCTTTTTATCTATGACCAGTAATGCGGTCTCAAACTGTACATGCTCTTCTCCCACCGGACCTTCCCAAGAATGCTTCCCACCACAGTCCTTCTTGGGTCATGGTTGACTGGGAGTCCACCGCCTGGCTGGCTGTCCAGCCTAAGCTACCCCAGTTGGACTTTTTTTTTAAATCATGCTTAGCTTTCTTACACGCATTCTACTTGTGATGGTCTTCTTTGGGTTCTCGGGGTATTACTTTTTTTTGATCATTTTACGCGCAAATCGATTAATCCCTTTTCCGGTTCAACTTCTATGAGAGACATAATTGATTGCATTGATCTCAGTAGCTATGTCCCTCACAGAATTTAAAAGGTTGTCAATATTTGAATTCAACACGTCTACTTTTACAACTCGTCTCTATTACTACTTGACCTACCCATTGAATTTCTCAGGGGAATTTCTTTACTCTTAGACTCTATTCATACAAATGTTCTTCAGACCGTTGCTTTGGCTTGTGTCTATGTCTTAATTTATAACTGTGAGGGGAGGTGTTTGGTGTAAAGTGCATAATTTTCCTAACATTCAAATCACTTGAACCATTCATTCAAAATAGACACCACTAAATGAGATCGGTATGGATGAGTCGTTATCGGTTGGAAAACATCAAAAATAACAAGCAATTCTTAATATAAAGCCAAAATTAAGGTTCCAGTTAGATGATAGTTATTTTTGAAAAATTCTAGTTGATAATCATTCCTAGTAAATGGATACTTGAGTTTTAATTACAATTGGACACCTGCGCACACGATTACTTATGTTAAAAGAAAAATTTTGTTGTTGAGTAGGGTTAAAAAGGGAGTTCAGTGATCATTTGGGAAGAAATGAGGGATCATTGGCGACTATGGAGAGGAGTTAAACCCATTTGATTAATATTGGATACCAATCCTCCTACTCCCCCTTTATTAATAACAACAGCTCATGCACTCAGGGTAAAAGATTCATCATATTTTAAATGGGTGTACGATCCACTTAATTTGATATGGGTGTCAAACCCATTTGATTGGTATGTGGGTTTGAGATTGATTTCATTTAAAAAAAAAAAATTGGATCTAGATAGATATCTGGAATATAGAATTGTGACCATAGCTATAAAAAACCAAATTTTTGAAATTTATTTGAAGTTTGTCAATGCTACCGATATAGATGCTAGGCTTCCTAAATATACTAAATGAAACCAAGTTAGTCGTATTTCATGAAAGAATAGTTTTTTAAATTTATTTAAAGTTGCAACTACACTCAGCATAAATATTCGACTACCTACATATCTGAAATAGAATCATAATTCCAATGAAAATGATTTGTGATGTCTTCCCCCCTCCCCTTTCTTTCTTTTCCCCTCCATTTTTAAACAGAATGAGGATGATAGCAATTTCTAAAAATGAGAGTAGGACGAGTTAGATACTAATAGTGGAAGATGCCAATTCTTCGTGTTTCCATGCTCGTGGATGAGAAAGAAATGGAGATTTGGTCTTAAGAAAATCTGAACTGCATAATTTTTTTTTTCTTTGCGTTCTTTTGCAAAAATCTGAAATGCAGAAAATCAGTAACTTAGAAAACGTGAACTGCCAAAAATATGTACCATAAAAAATGTGAACTCAAAAAATATGAATTGCCTAATCTGAACTCAGAATCTGCACTCCAGAAAATCTGAACTGCAGAAAATATCTTATGGAGACAAATGTATTATATGCAGAATCTGAACTGCATAAAGTAGCCTGGACCTTGTCGTNATTACAATTGGACACCTGCGCACACGATTACTTATGTTAAAAGAAAAATTTTGTTGTTGAGTAGGGTTAAAAAGGGAGTTCAGTGATCATTTGGGAAGAAATGAGGGATCATTGGCGACTATGGAGAGGAGTTAAACCCATTTGATTAATATTGGATACCAATCCTCCTACTCTCCCTTTATTAATAACAACAGCTCATGCACTCAGGGTAAAAGATTCATCATATTTTAAATGGGTGTACGATCCACTTAATTTGATATGGGTGTCAAACCCATTTGATTGGTATGTGGGTTTGAGATTGATTTCATTTAAAAAAAAAAAAATTGGATCTAGATAGATATCTGGAATATAGAATTGTGACCATAGCTATAAAAAACCAAAATTTTGAAATTTATTTGAAGTTTGTCAATGCTACCGATATAGATGCTAGGCTTCCTAAATATACTAAATGAAACCAAGTTAGTCGTATTTCATGAAAGAATAGTTTTTTAAATTTATTTAAAGTTGCAACTACACTCAGCATAAATATTCGACTACCTACATATCTGAAATAGAATCATAATTCCAATGAAAATGATTTGTGATGTCTTCCCCCCTCCCCTTTCTTTCTTTTCCCCTCCATTTTTAAACAGAATGAGGATGATAGCAATTTCTAAAAATGAGAGTAGGACGAGTTAGATACTAATAGTGGAAGATGCCAATTCTTCGTGTTTCCATGCTCGTGGATGAGAAAGAAATGGAGATTTGGTCTTAAGAAAATCTGAACTGCATAATTTTTTTTTTCTTTGCGTTCTTTTGCAAAAATCTGAAATGCAGAAAATCAGTTACTTAGAAAACGTGAACTGCAAAAAATACGTACCATAAAAAATGTGAACTCAAAAAATATGAATTGCCTAATCTGAAATCAAAATCTGCACTCCAGAAAATCTGAACTGCAGAAAATATCTTATGGAGACAAATGTATTATATGCAGAATCTGAACTGCATAAAGTAGCCTGGACCTTGTCGTAGTAAATATATTTGCTTGCTCAAGTTCTGATAACTACTTTTAGATTTATAACTTCTAATACCTGTTTGTGTTGGGCTAGAACTAGATGCTGCACATAGGCGTCTATAGGCTGAGCCCGGCACCGCCTGTGAAATTTTTTAGGGTTGGCTTGGTTAGGGAAAGCCAGTGCCCTTACTTGGGTGATTTATCGGACTGGTCAGGCTGGATTTCATGTAAGGGTAGGTTACTTGTGGTCTAACTTGTCACTCACTAGTCAGGTCTATTGGGTGGACTTATTGGACGAGCCTGCAGGTGGGCCTATTGGACGGGCCTATTAGACGGATTTTTTATATACAACTTCATTTAGAAAATAATGAATATTTTTATAACTTAATACTTTTATAAATTACATTTTTTTCAAGTGTAGCTTTTCAAAATCATTCTCCTAAAGACCTTTCTGGCTAGGACAGAGCTTTATGCCCTCGCATCAAAAAGCATCGAGGCAAGGTAGTTCTCGGTGATAATGGGTCCAAAGTAAGTACTATCTCCAGCACTTTCAATTCAGACGCTGATATTTTATGGATTGTCTCCACCTATCATATTTCTCCAACTGTGCTATGTCGTAGAGTCGAGATGGATGAGCCTGCTTGCGATGCCTCCTCTGGTGACATTGTTATTTATGAGGAGGTGTTTGAGGCTAGGCTTAGGTTCCCAATGGCTTCTCCCGTTTGTGGCATTATGAACTATTTTTCCCTGACACCTAGGCGGTTGGTGCCCAATGGTTAGAGAGTGTTGTTAAGGTTCTTAGCATTATAGAAGAGGATGCACCATGAGGATGCCTCTCTTGAAGAATTTCATACAGCTTATTACCCAAGTGAGACTATTGCTCCTAACCAAGCTGGTATTATTTTACAATGAGGGGATGCAAGTAGATTACCTAGTTGCCCTACAAATGTCATAGTTGGAAATCTTGTTTCATATTTTTCGGTGGAGAATGGGCTTCAGATGCTAATATGGTGTTGGTACCAACACGATGGGATGCTCCAAAGAAAGTTGGTGTGCCCTACATTCTTACTCCTCTCTTACCTCATTCTCTGTAGGCTTTGTACTCTCTATATTCCTTGCAGGTGCTCCTGTGCTCTCCAAAGACCAAGAGTGGAAGCTATAGGCTGTGAAGGCTTACTCTACAAGGGACTTTGAAGCTCTCATGCCCAGGGGTAGAGGAGTTATTAGTTCCTCTTTCGTAGGTGCCAGTGGTCCCTCTCCAAGGTCTTGTGATCCCTCCTTGAAAAGGAAAGGTATGTTGATTCTTCTGTACCCTCTTCTTTCACTTTGGTTTTTCTTTTTTATCTTGGTGACACTTTATTTTCTTTGCAGCGATAGATAGAAGTGATTAGGTCCCGCCTCTTTGGTAGGAGCCCTCCTTCCTCCAAGGTGGCAAGGATAGGCGATGCTTCCCAGGTGTCCTCTTCAATGGTTTTGCCTGAGGTGAGCTTTCCTCAAACACTCACTCCAGTGGAGCCTTGGGCATGTTCCCATCAAGTGACCCCTTCGGCGATGCCTCCTTAGCCAGTAATCTCTTTAGTTGCAACTGTTACTCCATAGTATTCTTTGTCGACCACACCTTCTGTCCCTTGTTCGTCTCCTCCTTGTGTGGGGACTTCTACAGGGGCGCCGATTTGAGTTGGTCCTATGCTAGGCAACCCGTTGGTCATTAGGGAAAGGCTCGGGAGATTTATGTTTCTGCCCGAAGTTTCTTAGATTAGTACTCTAGGCATTGAGAGGATTATCAACACATTTTTGGAAGGTCTGGCTCAGGTAAGGTTCTGCTATCTCCCTTTCTCCAATCCTTTCTTATGCGTTTTGTCATCCCTTCCATCTTTCATCTTTTCCAGGCTTCGACTGCATCTGTCTGCTTGCTTTCAAGGACCCAATATCACGATCAATTGAAACAAAATAACAAAGTTATGCAGAAGGAGCTCTTTATTGCTCAAGGGAGGATCACTGCTCTTGAAGCTACTAACAGGGCTTCTGAGGCTGACCTCTTGGTGACCCATGAGAGGGCGACCAGGCTTGAGACTGAGCTTTCAGCGATCCATGAGAGTGTAGCCAAGCTAGAGACTGAGCTTGAGGAGGCCTGTGTGAGGGCAACTAAGCTCGAGTCTAAGCTTTTGGCGACCCATAAGAGGGACACACTCAGGGAGGATGAGCTTGTGAATGTCCGTGAGAGGGCTTCGGTCAGTGAGGCTAAGCTAGCAAAGATCCGTGAGAGGGCGACGCTCAAAGAGGTTGCTGCGAAGGCATAGATGAAGGCAGCTCATGAGAGAGCTTCACAGGCTAAGGAGAAGGCTATCATAGCTGAAAGGGACTTGGCGAATAGCCTTGCAGATGCTTTCATTGACTGCTATGATGAGCTCCGAGGGAAGATTTTTGCTGCTTTCCCTGATATTGATGTCTCAGGCTTCTTGCCAATTGAGATGCCTGATGATAGTGATAGAGGTTCTTACAATGTCGAGAGTGAAGATAAGAAGGAGGATGACGACCATGAGTAGTTAGCGTGCTAGGGACTTTTTGGTTTTCTTTTTTTTTTTTTTAAAAAGAATTTTTTAGCTATACGTTTGTAAAAGTGATTTTTGTCACTAATGCTACTTTGAAGTTGAGAATTTGAATATGAAAATGCAAAGATCATTTTGAAATAAATCTAAAAATTTTATTCATTTNATGAAGATGAGAAGGACGATGACGACCATTAGTAGTTAGCGTGCTAGGGACTTTTTGGTTTTCTTTTTTTTTAAAAAAAAAGAATTTTTTAGCTATACGTTTGTAAAAGTGATTTTTGTCACTAATGCTACTTTGAAGTTGAGAATTTGAATATGAAAATGCAAAGATCTTTTTGAAATAAATCTAAAAATTTTATTCATTTTTTTGCTTATATAAAGCAATATTGGATAATAGCCCCACAAAAGAGTAGAGAAAATAAAACCAAGTTCCCAACTTTTCTACTCTCTTAAGGTGTCACTGATAGTACCTCTTCAAGTGCTCAGCATTCCATGGATAGGGCAAAATNATTTTGAAATAAATCTAAAAATTTTATTCATTTTTTTGCTTATATAAAGCAATATTGGATAATAGCCCCACAAAAGAGTACAGAAAATAAAACCAAGTCCCCAACTTTTCTACTCTCTCAAGGTGTCACTGATAGTACCTCTTCAAGTGCTCAGCATTCCATGGATAGGGCAAAATCTTCCCCTCAGAACTTTGTATCTTGTAAATGCCCAGTCTCACCACTTCTGTTATGAGGTAGGGTCCCACCCAGTTTGGTCTCAGCTTTCCTTCTCATGAATCCTTTGTGGCGAGGATCACTTTCTTGAGGACCTAGTCTCCTAGTTGGAAGGAACGAAGTTTTACCCTCGAGTTGTAGTACTTTGTCATGCGACGCTTGTACTCCGTATTTTGGACCACAACCATCTCCCTTGCCTCCTCTANACTTTCCTTCTCATGAATCATTTGTGGCGAGGATCACTTTCTTGAGGACCTAGTCTCCTAGTTAGAAGGAACAAAGTTTTACCCTCGAGTTGTAGTACTTTATCATGCGACGCTTGTACTCCGTATTTTGGACCACAACCATCTCCCTTGCCTCCTCTACCAAGTCGAGGTTAATGCAGAGTCCTTCCTCATTAGTGATGGGGTCATGGTGCTGGACTCTTAGAGAGTGCACCCCAATTTCCACAAGGACTACTGCCTCAATTCCAAAGCAAGGGAGAATGGAGTTTCTCAAGTTGGAGCTCTTGGTGTGGTGCGGTAAGTCCATAAAACACCTGGGAGCTTGTCAACCCAAAGACCCTTCGCCTTGTGAAGCCTTGAATTTAGGTTACTTAACATCGTTCTCACCATAACTTTTGTTTGTCCATTTGCCTGCGGATGCGCCAAGCTTGAATGAGGCTCCTTTATTTGAAGATTGGAGCAGAAGGAGTTCAAGAGTTTATTGTCGAACTGCTTAGCGTTGTCGCTGACAATGGTGTGGGGTATCCCAAAGCGACAGACCATATTTTTCCAACTGGAATCCTTCACCTTTACATCTTTTATCTTTGCTAAGGGTTCGGCCTCCGCCCATTTAGTGAAGTAATCCACCGCTACCACCACAAACTTGAACTATCCTCTGCTGAGAGGTAAAGGGCCTAGGACGTCGATACCCCATTTGGAGAAAGGCAACGAACTTGTGATGACCGAGAGTTCCTATGGTGGCTGCCTGGGCACAGTGGCGAAACACTGACACTTGTTGTACTTCTTGACGAATTCCTAGGCGTCCTTTATCATGCTAGGCCAAAAGTAGCCTTACATGAGCGCCTTGTAGACAAGGGAGCATCCTCCAGTGTGATTTCCATAAACTCCTTCATGGATCTCCCGCATGGCATAGTTAACTTCTTCAAGTGAGAGGCATTTTAGTAATGACAATGAGTAACCTCTCTTGTATAGGGTGTCTTGTAGGACAATGAACTTGGAGGATCTCATTCTGGGCTTCTTGGCTTCTAGAGGGTCCTTTGGCAATCCATCTTCTTGAAGGTATGCCCTAATCGGGATCATCCAGTTTGACGCAGTCGATGCACAATTGATGCTTTTAGCTTCCATGTCTAACTTGCTTGGTNTACCAAGTCGAGGTTAATGCAGAGTCCTTCCTCATTAGTGATGGGGTCATGGTGCTGGACTCTTAGAGAGTGCACCCCAATTTCCACAAGGACTACTGCCTCAATTCCAAAGCAAGGGAGAATGGAGTTTCTCAAGTTGGAGCTCTTGGTGTGGTGCGGTAAGTCCATAAAACACCTGGGAGCTTGTCAACCCAAAGACCCTTCGCCTTGTGAAGCCTTGAATTTAGGTTACTTAACATCGTTCTCACCATAACTTTTGTTTGTCCATTTGCCTGCGGATGCGCCAAGCTTGAATGAGGCTCCTTTATTTGAAGATTGGAGCAGAAGGAGTTCAAGAGTTTATTGTCGAACTGCTTAGCGTTGTCGCTGACAATGGTGTGGGGTATCCCAAAGCGACAGACCATATTTTTCCAAATGGAATCCTTCACCTTTACATCTTTTATCTTTGCTAAGGGTTCGGCCTCCGCCCATTTAATGAAGTAATCCACCGCTACCACCACAAACTTGAACTATCCTCTGCTGAGAGGTAAGGGGTCTAGGACGTCGATACCCCATTTGGAGAAAGGCAACGAACTTGTGATGACCGAGAGTTCCTATGGTGGCTGCCTGGGCACAGTGGCGAAACACTGACACTTGTTGTACTTCTTGACGAATTCCTAGGCGTCCTTTATCATGCTAGGCCAAAAGTAGCCTTACATGAGCGCCTTGTAGACAAGGGAGCATCCTCCAGTGTGATTTCCATAAACTCCTTCATGGATCTCCCGCATGGCATAGTTAACTTCTTCAAGTGAGAGGCATTTTAGTAATGACAATGAGTAACCTCTCTTGTATAGGGTGTCTTGTAGGACAATGAACTTGGAGGATCTCATTCTGGGCTTCTTGGCTTCTAGAGGGTCCTTTGGCAATCCATCTTCTTGAAGGTATGCCCTAATCGGGATCATCCAGTTTGACGCAGTCGATGCACAATTGATGCTTTTAGCTTCCATGTCTAACTTGCTTGGTCCGAATTGATGACCAATGAATGTTGGTCCTCCTAGTGGGGCTTCCAATAATGAGGCGAGCCTGGTGAGTGCATCAATGGCCATGTTGTCTTCTCTCGGGATGTGATAGATCTGGAAGTATTGAAACTTTATAATCAGGCTTTTCACCATGCCGAGGTATTCCTACATTCTGGCTCCTTTTGCTTTGAACTTGCCATTTACTTGATTAAAAATCAGTTAAGAGTCACTGTAAGTGGCCAGTTATTGGACTTNTTAACATCGTTCTCACCATAACTTTTGTTTGTCCATTTGCCTGCGGATGCGCCAAGCTTGAATGAGGCTCCTTTATTTGAAGATTGGAGCAGAAGGAGTTCAAGAGTTTATTGTCGAACTGCTTAGCGTTGTCGCTNGTAACATTGTTCTCACCATAACTTTTGTTTGTCCATTTGCCTGCGGATGCGCCAAGCTTGAATGAGGCTCCTTTATTTGAAGATCGGAGCAGAAGGAGTTCAAGAGTTTATTGTCGAACTGCTTAGCGTTGTCGCTGACAATGGTGTGGGGTATCCCAAAGCGACAGACCATATTTTTCCAAATGGAATCCTTCACCTTTACATCTTTTATCTTTGCTAAGGGTTCGGCCTCCGCCCATTTAGTGAAGTAATCCACCGCTACCACCACAAACTTGAACTATCCTATGCTGAGAGGTAAAGGGCCTAGGACGTCGATACCCCATTTGGAGAAAGGCAACGAACTTGTGATGACCGAGAGTTCCTATGGTGGCTGCCTGGGCACAGTGGCGAANAAAATAATGTCGTAAACGCCTAGCTGTTATGATGAGGGCGAGTGCTAGCTTTTCTAGCTCCAAATATCTGATTTTCGCTCCTCAGTATGCTCTGCTCACATAATAGATGAGCTTTTGTTTTCCATCGTGGTTTCTGATGAGGACAGAGCTTATTGCCGATGCGGAAGTAGAGAGGTACAAATATAATGTCTCGCTTGGTATAGCATATGAAAGGAGAAGGGGTGTAGCCAAGTAGGCTTTAAGCTTTTGGAAAGCTTCCTCTGCCTCAGGTACCTACTCAAAGGTCTTTCGGAGAATTTTGAAGAAAGGTAGACATTTGTCTGTAGACTTGGATACAAACCTGTTCAGTGTTGCAACTCTTCCATTGAGGCATTGGAGCTCCTTGGTGGAGGAAGGCGACTTCATGTCGAGGATGACCTTGATTTTGTCGGGGTTTGCCTCAATTCCCCTTTGGTTGACCATAAAGCCCAGGAATTTTTTTGATCCAACGCCAAAAGCGCACTTCTCGGGGTTCAGCTTCATGCAGTACAATCCAAGAACATTGAAGGTTTCTTGAAGGTGGTCAATATGGTCTACCACGGCGAGACTCTGCACTAGCATGTCGTCCACATACACCTCCATTATTTTTTCGATCTGCTACTGGAACATCTTGTTTATCAACCGTTAGTAAGTTGCTCCTATGTTCTTTAACCTGAAGGGTATGACCCTGTAGCAGTAGGTCCCCTTGGGTGTGATGAAGATTTCTTTTCCTAGCTTAGGGGATGCATGCTAATCTGATTAACCCAGAATATCCATCCAAGAAGGTGAGCGTTCATGTACCGCGGTGGCGTCAATGAGGAAGTCAATTCATGGTAATGAGTAGCTGTCTTTTGGGCATGCCTTGTTGAGCTTAGTAAAGTCGATGCAGAGATACCATTTTCCATTAGCTTTAGTCACCATCACCACATTTGAGAGTCATTCAGGATAGACTACTTCTCTGATTGCTCCGTTCTCTATCAACTTTCCCACCTCTTTTCCCATCGCTTGGGCCTTTTCAGTAGAGGCACCCCTTAGCTTTTGGAAAATGGGCTTGTGGTGAGGGTCGACATTGAGGTGATGGGAGGTGACCTCATGATCAATACCCTAAAGATTTGCATGTGACCATGCAAAAACGACCATGTTGAGGCTCCGAAAGTCTATTAGTTGGCGAGTCAAATCTTCAGAAAGAGAAGAGCCAATGTGTACTCTTTGGTCTAGATATTCCTCATCTAGGACCATTGGTTTGAGCTCCTCTACTGGTTCTTCTCTTTCCAACTTAGCATCATCTCGCGGGTCAATGACCTCTACTTGCAATGCCTCTTGTGACTTTCTGGTCTTCATAGAGGAGACATAGCACTCCCTTGCAGTTACTTGATCTCCTCACACCTCTCCGACTCTATTTGAAGTTGGAAAACAGAGGATGAGGTGGTTGGTGGAGGGCACAGCTCTTAGGGTATTGAGAGCTGGTCGCCCTATAATAATGTTGTAGGCTGAAGAACAATCTATCACTTGGAAGTTAACCATTATCTTGGAGCTTTGAGGTGCCACTCCGACAGTGACATGTAAGGTGATGGACCCTAGGGGATACACTTTATCCCCTGAGAACCCAATGAGGGGTGACCTGATGGGCTGCAATCTTTCTCTGCCCAAGTTGAGCTTGTCACAAGCTTTTGCGAACAAGATATCCACAGAGCTTTAGCTATCTACAAGATTCCTTCGCACTTGGAAGTTGGCGACGATAATGGTAAGTACCAGAGGGTTGTCATAGGGGTGGTGGATCCCTTCTAAATCCTTGTCTGAGAGGGAAATAACCTCGTTGTTGCTTTGCTTAGGCGTCTTAGATGGGCATAATTTGTCGAGGTGTCTAACTTTTTCTAGCATGAGCTTTCATGGCGAAGAGGGATTCCCCTCCTCCTGCAAGCCCTCTGGAGATGGTGTGAATTTCTTCGATGAGCTGTTGGTCCTCCTGGTTACGAGGTGGTGTTGGCGCATGTCCCCTTCCGGCAACATATTGGCGTAAGTGACCCCATTGAATGAGTTTCTCAATTTGTATTTTTAGGTCATAGCAGTCATCAGTGTCATGACCATGGTCACGATGGAAGCGACAATATTTATTTGGGTTCCTACGGTTTGGGGGAGGCTTCATCCTCCCAAGCCACTNCTCTCATTCTGGGCTTCTTGGCTTCTAGAGGGTCCTTTGGCAATCCATCTTCTTGAAGGTATGCCCTAATCGGGATCATCCATTTTGACGCAGTCGATGCACAATTGATGCTTTTAGCTTCCATGTCTAACTTGCTTGGTCCGAATTGATGACCAATGAATGTTGGTCCTCCTAGTGGGGCTTCCAATAATGAGGCGAGCCTGGTGAGTGCATCAATGGCCATGTTGTCTTCTCTCGGGATGTGATAGATCTGGAAGTATTGAAACTTTATAATCAGGCTTTTCACCATGCCGAGGTATTCCTACATTCTGGCTCCTTTTGCTTTGAACTTGTCATTTACTTGATTAAAAATCAGTTAAGAGTCACTGTAAGTGGCCAGTTATTGGACTTCCATTTCAGCTGCCAATCTTAATCTAGAGATGAGGGCTTTGTATTCTGCTTCATTGTAGGAAGGAGTAAAGTGGAGCTTCACTACATACTTGACAAGAATACCGTCGGGGGCTCATCAAGATCAGGCCTACTCGTCCNGGAGGGCTTTGTATTCTGCTTCATTATAGGAAGCAGTAAAATAAAGCTTCACTACATACTTGAGAAGAATACCGTCGGGGGCTGATCAAGATCAGGCCTACTCGTCCTCATTCACTGGTCGAGGAGTCATCTACATAGAGCTTCCAGAGTAGTAGAGAGTAGGGCTCAGAGATTAAAGTGGGAGCCTGGACGCCAGAATGAGCGTCTGGGAATGCCTAGGTGCTTGAGGAGGAAGGTTGGCCACCTGAGGTGGAGAGCCGGACGCCTAAGGAGGAGATCTAGGCACCTGGAGAGGAAATCTGGGTGCCTAGGAGTGTCTGGGAGTCTAAGGAGTAGGGCTGGGCATCTAAAGAAAAGAGTTGGGCACCAGGAGGAGCCTGGGCGCCAAGCTAGATGCCAAGAGGGACTTGGATGCCAAGCTTGGGTGCTTGGGCACCTGTGCTACCCTGGGCACTTGGTCTGAATGTCTCATTATTCTCGTCAAGCGCCTAGGTGTCCTCGCCGAGCATTTGGGTGTCCTCATCGGGCGCTTGACTGTTTTGCATGTCTAAGCTCAACATCTGAAGTGTGGAAAGCTCATTGGCCTACTCCTTTGTTGGTATAAGCTCAGCAATAAAATCTACCAATACTTGTGCTTTGATGGCCGCCCTTGGCTGGTATTGAATGTCAAATTCTCCTAGTTCCACTGCCCACTTAAGGAGTCTCCCAGATATGTCTGGCTTTCCCAAGACTCTCTTTAGAGGCTGATTCGTGATCCCGACAATGGTATGACTTTGGAAATAATGTCGTAAACGCCTAGCTGTTATGATGAGGGCGAGTGCTAGCTTTTCTAGCTCCAAATATCTAATTTTCGCTCCTCAGTATGCTCTGCTCACATAATAGATGAGCTTTTGTTTTCCATCGTGGTTTCTGATGAGGACAGAGCTTATTGCCGATGCGGAAGTAGAGAGGTACAAATATAATGTCTCGCTTGGTATAGCATATGAAAGGAGAAGGGGTGTAGCCAAGTAGGCTTTAAGCTTTTGGAAAGCTTCCTCTGCCTCAGGTACCTACTCAAAGGTCTTTCGGAGAATTTTGAAGAAAGGTAGACATTTGTCTGTAGACTTGGATACAAACCTGTTCAGTGTTGCAACTCTTCCATTGAGGCATTGGAGCTCCTTGGTGGAGGAAGGCGACTTCATGTCGAGGATGACCTTGATTTTGTCGGGGTTTGCCTCAATTCCCCTTTGGTTGACCATAAAGCCCAGGAATTTTTTTGATCCAACGCCAAAAGCGCACTTCTCGGGGTTCAGCTTCATGCAGTACAATCCGAGAACATTGAAGGTTTCTTGAAGGTGGTCAATATGGTCTACCACAACGAGACTCTGCACTAGCATGTCGTCCACATACACCTCCATTATTTTTTCGATCTGCTACTGGAACATCTTGTTTATCAACCGTTAGTAAGTTGCTCCTATGTTCTTTAACCTGAAGGGTATGACCCTGTAGCAGTAGGTCCCCTTGGGTGTGATGAAGATTTCTTTTCCTAGCTTAGGGGATGCATGCTAATCTGATTAACCCAGAATATCCATCCAAGAAGGTGAGCGTTCATGTACCGCGGTGGCGTCAATGAGGAAGTCAATTCATGGTAATGAGTAGCTGTCTTTTGGGCATGCCTTGTTGAGCTTAGTAAAGTCGATGCAGAGATACCATTTTCCATTAGCTTTAGTCACCATCACCACATTTGAGAGTCATTCAGGATAGACTACTTCTCTGATTGCTCCGTTCTCTATCAACTTTCCCACCTCTTTTCCCATCGCTTGGGCCTTTTCAGTAGAGGCACCCCTTAGCTTTTGGAAAATGGGCTTGTGGTGAGGGTCGACATTGAGGTGATGGGAGGTGACCTCATGATCAATACCCTAAAGATTTGCATGTGACCATGCAAAAACGACCATGTTGAGGCTCCGAAAGTCTATTAGTTGGCGAGTCAAATCTTCAGAAAGAGAAGAGCCAATGTGTACTCTTTGGTCTAGATATTCCTCATCTAGGACCATTGGTTTGAGCTCCTCTACTGGTTCTTCTCTTTCCAACTTAGCATCATCTCGCGGGTCAATGACCTCTACTTGCAATGCCTCTTGTGACTTTCTGGTCTTCATAGAGGAGACATAGCACTCCCTTGCAGTTACTTGATCTCCTCACACCTCTCCGACTCTATTTGAAGTTGGAAAACAGAGGATGAGGTGGTTGGTGGAGGGCACAGCTCTTAGGGTATTGAGAGCTGGTCGCCCTATAATAATGTTGTAGGCTGAAGAACAATCTATCACTTGGAAGTTAACCATTATCTTGGAGCTTTGAGGTGCCACTCCGACAGTGACATGTAAGGTGATGGACCCTAGGGGATACACTTTATCCCCTGAGAACCCAATGAGGGGTGACCTGATGGGCTGCAATCTTTCTCTGCCCAAGTTGAGCTTGTCACAAGCTTTTGCGAACAAGATATCCACAGAGCTTTAGCTATCTACAAGATTCCTTCGCACTTGGAAGTTGGCGACGATAATGGTAAGTACCAGAGGGTTGTCATAGGGGTGGTGGATCCCTTCTAAATCCTTGTCTGAGAGGGAAATAACCTCGTTGTTGCTTTGCTTAGGCGTCTTAGATGGGCATAATTTGTCGAGGTGTCTAACTTTTTCTAGCATGAGCTTTCATGGCGAAGAGGGATTCCCCTCCTCCTGCAAGCCCTCTGGAGATGGTGTGAATTTCTTCGATGAGCTGTTGGTCCTCCTGGTTACGAGGTGGTGTTGGCGCATGTCCCCTTCCGGCAACATATTGGCGTAAGTGACCCCATTGAATGAGTTTCTCAATTTGTATTTTTAGGTCATAGCAGTCATCAGTGTCATGACCATGGTCACGATGGAAGCGACAATATTTATTTGGGTTCCTACGGTTTGGGGGAGGCTTCATCCTCCCAAGCCACTTTATCGCGGGGTCATCCTAGATCTGCAATAGGATGTGCCCAATAGCGGCATTGAGGGGAGTGAGGGCTTGTCATTCTCTCTAGAGAGCTAGGCTGAGCCGGTCTTTGGTAGGTACCCTTTCCATCCTACTGCGCTTGTTATTACTTCCCTTCTTATCGTCTCTATCTTTTTCTTTCATTTTCTCCCCAGCTCTAGAAGACTCACCTCATCTAGCCCTTATAATGTCTTCAGCATTCATGTATTTTTGGGCCTTTGCTAGTAGTTCTGGCGTACTCTTTGGTGGGCGCTTCATCATAGAGAAAAGAAAAATTGACGACCGGAGGCCTCCTAGGAAAGCGGTCATGCTGACCTTGTCATTGGGTTCCTCGACTTTGAGGACCTCCTCATTAAAACGAGTGAGGTAGCTTCTCAAACTCTCGTCTTGATCATGCTTTATGCTGAGTAGGTGGGTGACAAGCTTCTGGTGGCAACGTCCTCCAATGAAATGTGACACGAAGGACCTGCTAAGCTCAGCAAATGAGCCAATGGAGGCTGGAGAGAGCTTGGCGAACCATTGTCGAGCGGATCCCTTCAAGGTGGTTGGGAACGCTCTGCACATGATCTCGTCGAGGCCGTTGTGTAGTTGCATCAAGGTCTTAAAAGTTTCGAGGTGGTCTAGTGGATCCTTCGTACTGTCAAATATTTCAACGGATGACATCTTAAATTTTTGAAAGAGTGGGTAGTTCGTCATATCAGGTTTGAAAGGTGTGTCGGTTCGACTCACGAAGTGGTCCACTATTTCGGGTCCTTGTGCCTTCATGGTGTTGAAGACGTCACCTAATTGATTTTGCACCTCCTTAATTTTTTCATTCCAGTAATTAGGAGGTCTTTTGAAATTTTTTCATTCCAGTAATTATGCTTCATACTTTGGTTTTCACCCTCATCATCTTCGAAAGGAGAGTCCCCACCATGGGGAGCAAGAGCAGGGGCTAGAGGAGGAGGTCCCTCATGATTGGCCCCCCTGTGTGGGGCGCCTAGATGGGCAACACCAAGGTGGGGAGCTCCTTGATGATAGCTCCCCTAGTTTTAGGTCTAGGCTGTGATCCTCCTTGTTGCTCGAGCATCAATTGCAGAATCTATTGGTTATAGACTATAAGCTGCTGCATTGCGTCTAGCATCTGATGCACATTTGTGACGGGATTGGCAAGTGGAGGAGCAACCTCCTCCTCTCATGGTGGAAAGTCTTCAAGCTAACTTATAGATTCCGATGGTGATCTTCTTTGATTCAATAAAAAAAGTATTTATGTGAGAATTTCGTCGTTTCTCGAAGACGGTGTCAAATTGATGATGTATAAAATTGGTTTGTACACCACCTATCAATTAAGTAATAAAAAATATAGTAAGATAGAGAAGAAGAAGATCTAGTTTGTAGTGATTTGATCATGATAACTTACGTTCACTTGGAATAGTATGATACTAAAAGGAATAATTATTTTTTGTGATAAAAAAATTTAAAAATTTATATACCAACTCAAGAAATTTATAAAACTTAACGGTACGATACTAAAAGTTTTTTTTTTCAGTAGTACGGTAATCTTCCTTTCTTTAATATTGTCCTTCATATGGTCCTTTCGTTAATAAATTCAATGCAAGGCTGCAAGCCACTTATTCTGGTCGGTGAAGTCAGTAACTTCACTAGAGAGTTAATATTTTTAATGCAATGCAGCAAGCCACTGATTCTTCCATAGTTGGTGAAGTCAGTAACTTCATTGTGAAAAAGGAGAGTGTGTCAGATTGTGTGATATTATTAAAATTTGAGTTGAATAAAAATTATTTTTTTTAAGTATTAAAATTTAAATTGATTAAAATTTTATTTGGATCAATTAAAAATTATTTAATAGGTACATCCTCAAACTTACAATTATGCATATTAAATCTTACAAGCATACGATATATATATGGCATTTAAGAANTTATTCAACTCAAATTAAATTTTTATCAACTCTCGTTGAATTTTAATCGGTCCAAATTTTAATACATAAACAATATAAATTCTAATTGACTCAAATTGTAATGAATTGAATTCTAATTGACACAAATTTAAATAAGGAAAAAAATATAAATTTTAATCGACTCAAATAGAATTATAATCGATACTAACAATTCAGGTAGAGCTCAAATTAACTCGAATTTTAATACGTAAAAAGGAAATTTTAATAGGCTCTAACGCTAATACGTGAAAAAAAATTTAATCAGCTCAAATCGAATTTTAATCGGCTCAAATTTTAATATGTAGAAAAATAAATTTTAATCAACTCGAATTTTAATATGTGAAAAAATAAATTTTTATCCGCTCAAATTTTAATCGATTTTTATGTTGAAAATTTATTTGGGGTTTATGTAGAGGTATTTTTGGTATTTTAAATGATTTTTTTGGTTAAAAATTGTGGCTTAATAACATAAGGTGTCAGTGATATTTAAATATAAACTAGAAGGATTGTCAGTGATATTTTTTATAGTAAAAGAATATCCTTAAAAATATAGTAACTAGGAGAATTGTGACTAAAATTTTTCTTACAAAATATGTTATTTTCTTGTTTTCAGAACTTCATTATTATCTTCTGTCATTTTCAAAGGCTTTTTTTTTTTTTTTGGAAAATACAAGTAGGCTTGATAATAATTTTATACATATTATTATTAATATGCAAAGAATCACACCCCGTAGCCAAAGTCGGTATAACATAGGTAGGGATGACAGTGGATCAAGTAAAAATGTGTATTTATTTGAATCCGTCATGTTTGGACCATAAATTAATTATACGTATTAGACAATTAACATATACAGAAATATCTACATAAACTCGTACAGAAACGAATGCGGGGATGGACTAACACTTACTCCAGTCCCCTCTCTGTCCATCCCCGTCCCGTATTATTATTATTATTATTATTATTATTATTATTATTATTATTATTATTATTATTGATTAATTAATTAATTTTTGTCCTATTACCATAGTTAACTCCCCATATTAGAGGAGTAGGTTGAAGATGTTTGTTGTCTGGTATAATTATTTACCGCCTCCATTATTGGCATTTAATATTTACAAGTACCTTCCATTCCTAGAATAGACCAGGGATGAAATGTTATTCAAATTATTTGAATTGAGAATCAAGCACTCCACTGGTACGTAAACATTGGTTAATTGAACGTTGAATATATTTAGAATTTTGGGTTATATTGATTTGGGCTTGGGCTAAGGCAGGTATGGGGGCGGGGGATTATAAATTTATCCGCAAATAAGAATGAGGATAAAAATTATACGCGTTAACGGGAGTGAACTAAAAACGAACGAAATATTTTTAAACAGGTAAAGAGATAGTGACTATACCCCTCACCCGCACCCCCATTCGGTCCACTGTCACCTCTAAGCACAGGGGTTGGAGGGCATGGTCCTTTGTTTTCTGGAAAATATCTTTTAACCCCTTAAATTTTCAAAAAATTCTATGTTTTCATTAGTTTTTTAAAAAACTATGTGGGATATTTCTCCCATTATATATTTTTTTAAAATTAATGATTTGATATGTATTAACAAAATGAGGATGTGATCACATAGATGAGTTTTTCTCTTGCAAACGACAATACTTCCTTTGATGAATATGATGGCCAACAGAAAAAAAATAAAAATTAAATCACTATAAAAATGAGTTCGAAATGTGACTTATATCTAATAGTACGGATTAGACTTACCAAAAAAAGTGATGAAATTCTGTAACAAAATTATGTGATGCTAATATTGCTGTAAAAAAAAACGTAAAACTTACGAATCAAAATTTAAACCGAACTACAAAATTTTAATTTGTTAAAATTTAAAACAAGTTACAAAATTTTGTTCCAAAAATCAAGCATCAAATTTTATGATGGTAAGTATAAAACTATTTTTTTTAATTTATGAGTCAAACTAATTTTTTTCAAGAGTATTGTACAAACGTTAAACAATATAGAACTTGGCAAATATTTTAAAATTCTATTGCTTTTTGGATCAGCTGTTGCGATCCACTGACATCAGATGCGTCTTGAAAATTTGATTCTCAAGTACTTACTGACCCGTTCAAAAAAGCGAAAACAAAACCTACTGACCCGTTGTACCTACAAGTTGTGACATAATTAATATATAACTGTTTTTGTTTTTCTAACATTTCTCTACAGCAGAAACGCATGTCTCAAAAGACAATAGACCCCTCTTACCAATTTTTCTCAGTGCTCATGCTGTGCTGGTATGTCAACAGAATAGGATGGGGATCCACAAGGAACAAGCAACAGTACCAGCCCAAAAAATGGAATATTTTGTCAAATTTTTTCGTTTCTCTCTCCTGTCTATTGCCCCTTGGAATCAGACTTTGATAGCATTTACGGAAAATTTCGGTTCATATATTCAAAGACATCCTCTCTATTTTTAAAATCTTCAATGACACCCTATGTCAGATTAAAAGTGTTAATTAAAATGTACTTTTATTAAATTACTCATAATATATATTAGAAAAAACTCAATCTACACCCACTCTAGATAAACATATATCTTCGATGAGACCCCATTTATTTTCTAAATTTTTTTACATACTAAAATTTGAGCCGATTAAAATTTAATTCGAACTAATTAAATTTTTTTATATATATTAAAATTTGTGTAGATTAAAAATTATATTTTTTTACGTATTAAAATTTGAGTCGATTAAAATTTTATTCGATGCTCAAATCAAGTTTAAATAAACTCACATTAAATTTTAATTTGCCCGATTTTTAATACGTAAAAATTTTAAATTTTAATTGACTCAAATTTTAATATGTAAAAAATAAATTTTAATCAACTTCAATTCAAGTTTTAATATGTAAAATAAATAATTTTAGTCAACTTAAATTTTAATATGTAGAAAAATGATTGTTAATTGACTCGAATTTTATGTAGAAAGATTATTTGGGGTTTATGTTGTAGAACCCGGATAAATTTGTACTTTTTATGAAAAATGGTAAAATAGTAATTTCTCACTATAATATTAGTTGAAAAAATGCATTTTTCTAGAATTCGGATGACGAAACGGATTTCACCTTTGGATTCATCTCACGAAATCTAGCTACCCAATCAATTTTCGTCGAATTCCAATATAGACGAATTTTTTTGCATTTTATGTAGTGATCGGGTGTCGGGTGACCTCATAAACCAACCCGGGAATAAAATTTTGAAAATTGGATAATAATTTAAAGATAGTTGAAATAAAAATATTTCAAACTTGAATCGGAACAAAATTTAACCGTTTCGGGGTGAAAACAGACCTAAAAATAGAGGACGTGTTGTGCAATATGGACCAAGCATTTAAAAAATATAAATAGGAGAGAAAATCTGGTCTTTACGTTGGCAAGGAAGAGAGAGAAAAAGGGAGAGTTTTTTCACTTCGCTATACGATCTATGCCGATATATTGCTCTAATTGAATCAAGTCAAGAACAAATATTGTTCTATGCGACGAGGGCTACAAATCATACCAAAAAAGACGGGTTTCACTAAAATTCCAAAAAAAATCTTGGAGAAATCAAGAGTTTTGGGCGGGATTGGAGTTCTTGGAACTTCCTACGGTTATTTTATATTCAAGAGGTAGGGTTTTCATCCTAACTAGATTTATTTCTAACCTAGGGTTGTGATATAGAATGTGTAGGTTGTTAGATATCTTTGGCACTTGCCTATTATTGTAAAATTGATTAAATGGGTATTAAAATTGGTTAAAAAAATCAATTCTAGCTTAAATTGGTGTTGGAAAATTGTTAGATGGTAATTTCTTGGAAGATTGTGTTATGTGGGTATATTATGTGTTTACATTATGCCTTAAAGAATTAAGTATGTTAATTGCATGATTATGTGATAAAATGCTTGAGAATTGAGGTTGGATAAAATGTTGATATATTGGCACTGTGACGATTTATGAAAAATTATATGCTTTGGATATAATTAGCCACGAAATGTGTTGAAATATGGTTGAAATAGTTCGTATGACATTAATTATATATGGATATGAGATTGGTATTACAATTGTTTATTATATTGCATATGCACAAAGACATCACATTCGTGGGCATTAGACATGTGGGTGTGTGTGCATGGTTGTCATCAAATACCACAGTTGGTGAATGATGGGTGGGCTCAAAAAATTCAAATCAAAGATCCGATTGAATCGTATGGTTTTGCATTGAAAATTTGGTCAAGGTTAACAAGAAGAGTTAGATTATCCCTCGGCGTGAGAGACTCGGTGATTCGGGATGCGCACTTTGCTGGTATAAGAGCCCATAAAGAGTGTCGTCGTACGTGAAGCCGTTGGTGGAAGTCCATAGATGCCGTGTCGGTTGGGTTCCTATTGGTGTAAGTCTATAAATACCCACCCCAAGAAAGATGTAGAAATTTTAAATGGTCACTGGATGTGTAACATCAATAGCAGGGGCTTGGAATGCTCGAGTTTTCACTCATGACATTTGCATGTGTTGAGGGAACTGGTGAGAGCTCGGGTTGAAGTGTATGATTGAGTCTCATCTCATTTCATTGTATGACATGGTAATTTTCAATATTAAATTACATATTCTAAATTGGAATGGTTTTTACTTGTTAAATGTTATATGTGAACATTTCATATGTTCTTAGGCTAGGGAGTATCCTCTTTAGGAATACCCTATTAAGTGTACTTCACCTTTGATGAAAAAATATTTCAGGTGCGGGCTATACACCGGTGGAAGGTTCTCACTCAATGCCTCATGGATGAAGAAAAACCGATTTGTGACTTTCAAATCAAATTTTGTAAAACATTTACGAAAATTGATTTTGGGCATATAAACCTATGGAAATGATTGTAATAGAACTTGTGTGGACAAGTTTTGTATGAAAAACTTCATTATACAAGTGTTAAATGGATATGGAATGGATTAGAAATCAAAAACAGGTGAAACAGACAAATTTATGTATACCTACTAGTAGGTTTTGAGCATACCTACTGGTAGATGTGGTCCAGTAGGCAAAACCTACCGGTAGAACATCATTTTGTTTGCGGTGAAAATTTTTCCAGTAGGCAAAACCTACTAGTAGGACGATGAGCAAACCTATCAGTAGGTTTTCCAAAAATCTCACTTTTTAAGAATGTTTTGTCATGCTTTCGGGCTTTGTGTCCTTTTATACAAATGATGTAAATAGACAATAATAGAGTATAAATTGTGATATATTGGACCTCGGATGAGTTAGGTGATTAATTGTATACAAGATAAGCGTGTGGGAGTACCCAGTATAAGGGAAACTTTGCCTAAACTTGAGTTATTGTGATCTTGATAAAGGGGATGTTGTGCCTTGATGACGAGTTATGTGGCATTCACAAGTGTTTCTACGGGTTGACGGTTGGTCAACAGGTTAACAAAGGACCCTTGGTTTTAAGAGCGTCATATATGTAGAGGCAATTCTTGTATTTTAGATAATTTATTTGTATTATAAATTGTGTTTTAATGGCAGGGGGTGTCAGTGATATTTAAATATAAACTAAAAGGGATGTCAATGATGTTTTTGATAACAGAAGGGGTATCCTAGAAGATATGGTAAAGTAGAAGGGGTGTGACTGAAATTTTTCCTAGTAATTATTATTTTTTAAAGCATTAATAGTAAGACAAATAAAAGTGAGTTATTGTTTTTTATATCTGCATGATGTAAAGAACACTAATAGTACTTTTTATATTGATGTTTCAAAATGGTATTTAAAAGCTAAGTCTGCATGATTTAAAGAACAAATAGTGACTACTGAACACTCCATAAACTCTCTCTCTCTCTCTCTTTCTCTCTTTCTCTCTCTCACTCTTTGTTGTGTCATATTCACGTTCTAGGGCTAATCCGTGCCTGAAGGCACTGTACAATTCAAAAAAAAAAAAAAAATATCAAACATTGGTAATGGACAAAAAAAAATCAAACACTGAATATGGACACACGTTATATAGGCTCAACCAAATTACCAAATGTCTAAACTGCATTTTTAATAAACCCGTACTTTGCATACATGCTCAACAAAGCATTACCGGTATAAAGATTCTCGTGAAAACAAATTTCAATAAAGAGATAGAGAAAATTCAGTTACATAAATTTAAATTGAAAACCAATAAATTAATTCTCTTGAAACTATATACATAATTAAAACTCGTAATAGTGCCCAAAAAGAACTACTCAAAAGTCAATTCATAGGAATTTGCAAACTTATAACATTAAAAAAAAATATTTATATCTGAAGACACTATGTTATTCTAAACGAAAAAGTCGTCAATATTTAATCAACGAAATGTTTTGAACCTGTTCACTTCAAAGCAAGAGTTTTGGCTTTTGCTTTAAAGTCAATATTTAAGTGCTACCACATTTAAGAGGAGCATTGGCTTTTAATGTTTCTAACATTCTTTAGAATTCTAGTTATTTCATGAATCCTTGCATCATAGGCAGTAGATTTGGCTTTTCTTGATTCTTGTAACATTCACAATGCATTCTTGATACATGCCTCTCATTAGCAGATTTCTAATATGTACACGATGCACAATCTTTTATAGTAAGTCCAATCTTTTACCTCTCATTGCGGCGTAAAAACAAAGACACGACTACCCATTTGAGGCTCTGAGCAATCACAATGTAAAACATTTTGAATATATAGATTTTCAGTGTAAAAACAAAGACACGACTACCCATCCGAGGCTCTGAGCAATCACAATGTAAAACATTTCAAATATATAGATTTTCAGCATAAACAATTTCAAGTAGAAATTAGAGTGAAAATATAGATGCAAATGGAAAAACATACTATATATAGAACTAATTAACTTGCAGTATTCTGTAGAGACTGTGTAATTGAAGAGCTGATTTTAGGGGTAGAAAAATGAGGATACTTGATATAAATAACATGAAAATTTCGAGAAGAAATCAGCACACAAAAAAAATAGAAAAAAGCAAAACATAGAACCAATTAACTTAACCTAGTTCAGTATCGACACTTTTTTAATTTAATTAGTAACTAGTTAACAGTTGGAAGATGGTTGACAAAATCTTTGTAATTCGAAGAGCTATGCCATAAGATTGGAAAGAAATTCTCCAAACACAAACACAATGCTATGCCTAAAATAATACACACTCTAGGGAAGTAACAGTTGAAAAGAAACAAAGAATTTCATTCTTACATAAACATTCACATCGATGCGACTAACGTTCTAAAATCAACAATTTTTCGTCTTGGCAAAGACAATGAGGGAAATACATATGAAAAGAAAAAATTCCATGGAACTCGCTACAATGAATAAGCAAAATTGATGCCATAAGATCTTGAATTCAGCTTAAAATGAATGCACATAAATGTTGGAATTTTAATGATTCGTATATGAAATTTAGAACACCTAAATTACAAGGTTTAGAACATACCTATATAAACTATGATATTCGATCTCTGAGTTTCTTTCGCAGAAGAGCAAGGTCTTCCTTTCCTTATTCAAAGCAATAGACGGCTCTCCATGGAACAAGTCAAATTAGGTTATGAAGTGGAGGCGGGACCTAGCCTGCTATTTATAATGAATCCAATGTACTCTCCCATTATGGACCACAATTAGATTAAGGCCTACACTTAATCACCTTAAATCACATCAATTAAAGAGATGTACATAAGCTCATCAAAATAAATCTCTTAACAATATTGAGCTCATGTAATTGGACCATAAATTCAGCCCGTTGTTTGCAGATCCAAAATTAACTATCAATTAATGGAAGTCCAATGTGAAAAAATTCGAACATTCTCCCACATGGGCAACATTAATTATAGCCATTTAAAAAATAAAATAAAATTATTTGTTGAAAAACAACTCTTGGGCTAATCAAACAAAAAAACTCAACGTGGTCATAATAAAACAAATATGGTTCTGTGACAACATCTCAAACACGACCCAATCCAATAAAACTACTATTTTCGAACCATGACAGTCTTTACATCCTGTATTGACATAGGGCCAATCCATAATTATAAAAAATAATTATCTTATTAACATGGATCAATATGTGGTAGTGTAACAAAAAAACAACATCTCAATATGTGATCTGATAAACATGTTATTTTTATTGTCAGTCCTTCAAATGATTTCTCCTTAATAGCATGCTTTAACAATAAGTTAGAGAAACTCATTAGCTTCAATAATAAGCTAGTATGTCTCCAAACTTAAAATCTCAAGATTTTCTCAAATTGTGTTTATCAGAGACATATTCTATTGACAAAACAGTCGTACTTAAGACATATACAAAGCCTTAAGATTTGGTATAAAATGACATGTCATAAATATGCACAAATATAACATAACAAGAATATCGTGTTAACAATAAGGATGAGCATCCAAATATTTATTATTATTCAAATAGATGTATTTCAACCATATTGAGTATCAAATATTACATATGAAATTAAATCAATACTCAAGTTTTTAACAAATAAATAAACTCTCACTAACNAAACTATGATATTCGATCTCTGAGTTTCTTTCGCAGAAGAGCAAGGTCTTCCTTTCCTTATTCAAAGCAATAGACGGCTCTCCATGGAACAAGTCAAATTAGGTTATGAAGTGGAGGCGGGACCTAGCCTGCTATTTATAATGAATCCAATGTACTCTCCCATTATGGACCACAATTAGATTAAGGCCTACACTTAATCACCTTAAATCACATCAATTAAAGAGATGTACATAAGCTCATCAAAATAAATCTCTTAACAATATTGAGCTCATGTAATTGGACCATAAATTCAGCCCGTTGTTTGCAGATCCAAAATTAACTATCAATTAATGGAAGTCCAATGTGAAAAAATTCGAACATTCTCCCACATGGGCAACATTAATTATAGCCATTTAAAAAATAAAATAAAATTATTTGTTGAAAAACAACTCTTGGGCTAATCAAACAAAAAAACTCAACGTGGTCATAATAAAACAAATATGGTTCTGTGACAACATCTCAAACACGACCCAATCCAATAAAACTACTATTTTCGAACCATGACAGTCTTTACATCCTGTATTGACATAGGGCCAATCCATAATTATAAAAAATAATTATCTTATTAACATGGATCAATATGTGGTAGTGTAACAAAAAAACAACATCTCAATATGTGATCTGATAAACATGTTATTTTTATTGTCAGTCCTTCAAATGATTTCTCCTTAATAGCATGCTTTAACAATAAGTTAGAGAAACTCATTAGCTTCAATAATAAGCTAGTATGTCTCCAAACTTAAAATCTCAAGATTTTCTCAAATTGTGTTTATCAGAGACATATTCTATTGACAAAACAGTCGTACTTAAGACATATACAAAGCCTTAAGATTTGGTATAAAATGACATGTCATAAATATGCACAAATATAACATAACAAGAATATCGTGTTAACAATAAGGATGAGCATCCAAATATTTATTATTATTCAAATAGATGTATTTCAACCATATTGAGTATCAAATATTACATATGAAATTAAATCAATACTCAAGTTTTTAACAAATAAATAAACTCTCACTAACCAAGTACATCAAAAGACCCCAAAATGCCCATATTATCTACATGTTTCTTAAAAGTTACAAGTCTAGTCCTTTGCTTAAAGGATCAACAAACATTGACTCTGTATCAACATGTTCAATCATAATGTTATCTTTCTTCACAAGATCCCTGATAGAAGGATATTTAATTTTTATATGTTTAGACCCACTAGAATTTTTGTTGTTATTTGAGACGAACATAGCTGCACTATTATCATAATAAATTATTAGTGGTCTAGAGATGAAACCAACAATCATAAGTCCTAAAATAAAATTTCTTAGTCATGTTGCTTGTGTTGCAGCTCCAAAACAAGCTACAAATTCGGCTTGCATAGTGGAAGAAGCTGTAAGAGTTTGTTTCACACTCTTCCATGCTATTGTTCTTACAGCTAACATGAAAATATATCCTAAAGTGGATTTTAAATTATTCAGACACCTAACAAAATCTGAATCTGAGTAACCAATCACCTCAAGACTATCAACTCTCCTATAAATAAACATGTAATTTTTTGTTCTTTGCAAGTATCTCATAACTTTCTTAGCTGCCATCTAATGATTTAATATTGGTTTAAAAAGATATCTGTTTAGAATACTAACTGTAAAAGTAATGTCAGCCCTGGTACAAACTTGTGCGCACATTAATCTACCAACAATAATCGTATAAGGTATATTCTTTATAGACTCCTCCCCAAGGTCATTCTTGGGGCTTTGACTTAGATTAAATTTATCACCTTTCACAATAGGTACATCCTCAAACTTACAATTATGCATATTAAATCTTACAAGCATACGATCTATATATGGCATTTAAGAAAGTCCCAACAATCCACGACTCATATCTCTATGAATCTTAGTGCCTAACACAAAAAATGATTCCCCAAGATCTTTCATGTTAATTGTTTTGCACAATAATTACTTAATCTCATGGAGGTAAGCCCAAATCATTACTTGTAAGAAAAATATCATCAAAATAAAGAACAAAAATAAATTTGCTCCCACTAACCTTAAGATATATGCATGATACTCTTGTTCTCAACAAAATCAAGAAAACTTACTATGTCATCAAATTTCAAGTACCACTGACGAGAAGCCTATTTGAGACTATAGATAGACTTCTTCAACTTGCACACTAATTGTTCTTTCACATTATCCTTAAAACCCTTAGGTTGCATCATATAAACTTCTTCACTCGGCTCACCATTCAGGAAAACTGTCTTCACATTTATCTGGTGATTTTAGATTAAAATAAGCCACTAATGCCATGATAATTCTGAAAGAATCTTTAGTAAAGACAGGTGAAAAAGTTTCATTAAAATCTATACATTCCCTCTGGCCATACCCTTTTGTTACCAATCTAGTCTTAAATCTTTTAATCTTGCCTTTGGAGTCCATCTTAGTTTTAAAAACCCATTTGCCGCCAATGGGTTTACATCCCTGAAGAAGTTCTAAAAGCTTCTACACTTCATTGTAGGTCATAAAATGTATCTTATCTTTCATAGCAGCTACCCACATATCATATTGATAACAAGTAACAGCATCATGGTATGTCATAGGATCAACAATATCACCAATATCATAATCACTTTTACCAAGGTATATATAATACTCATTAGAAATAACAGGTCTCCTTGGTTTTGTAGACATTCTCAAGGAAATTTAAGTAGTAAGTTCTAAAGGGTGAGGAACCTCAACAGGAACAGAAGGGTCAATTGTAGGAACAGTAGGATCAACAACTGGATTAGGAAAATTAACAACAGTAGCTGGTATAATATTCTCTTGCACAAAAGCTAAAGGAGTAGAAACAAATTTATTTTGCTCATGCTCACTAATAGGCTGCGAGCAACTAATATCAACAACATCAAGCTCCAGAAATTTTGTTATTAAGGATTCAATAATTTTAGTATCACGTGTAGGACAATAGAACCGGTATTCTTTTGAATGTTCTGGGTAATCTATGAAGAAACAACCAATAGTTCTAGGATTAGTCTTTTTCTCAAAAAGGTTATAGATTTTGACCTCAGTAGGACAACTCCAAACTCGAAAATGGTTAATGTTTGGTTTCCTATTGGTTCATAATTCAAAAGGTGTTTTTGGAACAAATTTTCAAGAAACTCTATTAAGAATATATAAAACTGTTTCAATAGCTTCTCCCTAACAATAATTAGGCAAGTTACACCTGCTTCTCACACTCCTTATCATGTCGTTAAGGATGCGATTATGCCTTTCAGTCACACCATTCTACTCTAGATTACCAGGCATGGTATATTGAGCAACAATCTCATAATCTTGCAAGTACTTGACAAACGGTTTCAAATGCTGCCCAGACACGGCATGTTTGCCATAATGCTCACCACCACAGTCAAACCTAACAGTTTTAATGACTTTCCGTCATTGTTTCTCTATCTCAATCTTAAAAATTTTAAACTTTTCAAGAGCATAGATTTTTTATTAATTAAATAAATATATCTATAACGAGAGAAATCACCAATAAATATAATATTTTATTTATTTATTTATTTTGGGGGAGAGAGAAAGGGAAGGAAAGGGAGACTTGAACCCTTAACCTCAAGAAAGCAAAGTCTTTACAAGACAAGGAGTACTATTGGACCAAAGACCTATTGGTAAATGAATGTAATACAATATTTATTACCACACAAGGTACATGAGTAAAGTCCATTGATATCAGTGTAAATGATTTCTAAAAGATCTAGACTGCGAGTTTCACTTTTTCTCTTAGTCTTGATCAATTTACCCCTAATGCAGTCAACACAAATTTCAAGGTCTCCAAAATCAAGGGGAGAAAGAATATCATTCTTTATTAATATTTCTACCATTTCTTTAGAAATATGACCCAAATGTTTAAGCCATAACTGTAAAGATTTTTCTTTAATGAGAGGTCTCTTAGATACAATATTCATAACATCTAACAGATCATCTTCATTATTGATAACTAAGCATATACAATACAAATCATCTGATAAAACATAATAACCAACAATTTGGAATTTAAAGACATTTGAGTTTGACCACTACTAAAATTAAACAATATCCAATTTTATCAAGCAAAGAAAGTAAAATCAAATTTCGCCTAAATGATGCCACATAAAAAGTAGTTTCTAAAACAAGTTGAAAACTAGTATTTAAATTCAACCTAACAGTTCTTATAAACTATAAACTCCCACATGTTTATCTTAATATAGTGACGTACGTGTGTTGTAATGCTCGTATATGTAATGAGAAAAGAATTAACCATATAGGTTATAAGAGTAGAAATAAATACGTGGGAGACAAATTGGTCATTAAGTTTAAGTTTCAGAGGTATTTAAGCAGGACAAGGATGGTTAGGTAAGTTTCTCAATGTTTTTTGGTCAAAATAAGTCCAACATTGAATCCAGAAGGTCGAGAAACTTTAGAAGAGGTAATATGGGGTGCATTATAAGTTAGAAAGTATCTCAGAGTTAAAACACGCTTTAGAAAAAATCCGAATAGGAATGAATTTGACACTACCCTAGTATTTTGGCTACAAATTTTTAATCTTAACTTAGATTAATCTTCTTTTTTTTTGACAGTAGAAACTAGACTTCAAGGGATACAAAAGTGTATTTCATGAAAATTTACTAAATTGGCTTCTAAATAGGTCAAAATTGAGCTAGAAGTCGAGAGTATATTGTCACACACGCCCGGACACACCGAGCAGAGGGTTGCACGTCCCTGAACTGTTTTGGGTGTTCTCTCCAATTTTTACATTATAAATACCTAGAGAACGACCCTTAGGCTTAGTTTCATCAGTTTTCATCGTAGAAAACCCTAGAGGGGTGAGAAGAAAGGAGAGAGAACACTACTTGAAAGGATTTTTTCCTAGAGGATGGATAGAGCACGCTAGGGTTTGCATCACAAACTATGAAATCAAGGTAAAGGATTCTTCTCACATTCTTTCATTGAGACTTAGGATATTATATATATGTATGTTTTCAATCTTCTTGATAATGATATGATAGATGCTTATGAGTTATTGGTTTCTTTGTCATTGAAACATAGTTTTGAACAAAATACATGTGTGGGTTCAAGGAATACTTGTTTTTGAATTTTCAAAACCCTAATTTTTTCAAAATACATGTTCTATTGTGAAAGTCATATGGACTCTTGATTTCTAAAGTCGTATTCTTGATTAAATCATGTTTTCAATCAGGGAACCTTCAAACCCACTCGGAATAAGAAACACATCTACCCACTCTACGATACACAGTCAGCAGTCACCCATGTTCATCAAAACATTCACACAAAAGATACAATACTAAATCAATTTACCAAATTACAAGTAAACCAAGAACCATAATTCCACATATATTTTTCAACAGAACAACTCAAGAAAATATGCAAGAGATCATCAAGAAATATAATTTTATTGTTAAAAAAAAAACTAGAGTTTTTAAATCAAGAACCTTAGAATATCAAGGATAAAATCTATATTTCTTAAAAACTAGGGTTTTTATATCAAGAACAAGAGTTTTTATGGCTATCAAACAATAACCTCATTCAAGACATGATACAATTTGTAAGAAAACTAAGAAACAATGATTTCATAACATATATATACGATTTAGAATCAAAACATACATATATATTAATCATACCCTTAATGAACAAGTTTAGGAAGAAACTCCTACTTTAATTCCATAGTTTGTGTGTAAACCTCGCGCGTTTATATCTTTTGTATCTTTTTGAAAGCTTTGAGCTTGGTTTTAACATCGACCATTTTAAGAATATATTCTCTAACACCACCTACATTGTCATATTTCATACTCGTTAATTCATTCATTACCAACTCCAGTCTTATTGGATACCTTGTATCTCTCTCTTACAACGGTAAAGAACTTCTTGACATTCTTGGTTTCAAGAAAATCACTCATAAGGTGTCCAAAGATAGACCTTTTCATGGCAATCATACTCAGCCGATTAGATTTCTCCCACTTTGCATGAAGTTGTTTTTCTCCAGGGGCTCTCACTAGTAGGTTTAGGAGGTTCATTCTCTTTCAAGGCAAAGTCTATATCAACAATTCTCAGGGCAGACTCAATATCTTACTTCCATTTCTTATAATTAGAACTAGTCAAGACTTCAATGTTGTCATTATTATTATTCATAACAAAAGAGACTATTCAAGACAGCAAGAATATAAACAGTTCGTAAAATTAAGTAATAAATAAATAAAATATGCTTTGAATATAATGAGTTATATTTTATTAAAAGAGTCCAAATATATCATTACAAACTCCCCTTTAGGCAAAGAATGCAATATGTTATAGGTCCTCTGATCATTAAACTAACCAATGAGAATGCTCAAGGTTCGAAAAATTTGTCCCTTTTGGGCACATAAACCTTCTAGACTATTGCACCTCTAACATAATGTTTCATAACATCTCCAATTTATCATACACAATAACTCCCTTTGGGCAGATAATTGTATATTATAGTTTAAAGGTCATTCCATAACAAAAACATGAGAACAATCTACAAAATTCAAAGAATAGACCACTTTGGTGACAACCATCCATCTTAACTCATAGAATTTCCCAAACCGGAATATTATTAAAAATTACCCATAATTAAATATCATATAATCAATCAGTATGAGGTACTAGCCGACATGTACCTCTACGGATCACCCAGCATCAATCGTTACATTCAAGCCTTAATCATATATAAAAAATAAGAATAAAAAATTAAGGGTGTGAAATTAAATAAGATAATACCACATATACCAGAATTTATTTTAATAAATTACAAACATCNCTCTCCCACTTTGCATGAAGTTGTTTTTCTCCAGGGGCTCTCACTAGTAGGTTTAGGAGATTCATTCTCTTTCAAGGCAAAGTCTATATCAACAATTCTCAGGGCAGACTCAATATCTTACTTCCATTTCTTATAATTAGAACTAGTCAAGACTTCAATGTTGTCATTATTATTATTCATAACAAAAGAGACTATTCAAGACAGCAAGAATATAAACAGTTCGTAAAATTAAGTAATAAATAAATAAAATATGCTTTGAATATAATGAGTTATATTTTATTAAAAGAGTCCAAATATATCATTACAAACTCCCCTTTAGGCAAAGAATGCAATATGTTATAGGTCCTCTGATCATTAAACTAACCAATGAGAATGCTCAAGGTTCGAAAAATTTGTCCCTTTTGGGCACATAAACCTTCTAGACTATTGCACCTCTAACATAATGTTTCATAACATCTCCAATTTATCATACACAATAACTCCCTTTGGGCAGATAATTGTATATTATAGTTTAAAGGTCATTCCATAACAAAAACATGAGAACAATCTACAAAATTCAAAGAATAGACCACTTTGGTGACAACCATCCATCTTAACTCATAGAATTTCCCAAACCGGAATATTATTAAAAATTATCCATAATTAAATATCATATAATCAATCAGTATGAGGTACTAGCCGACATGTACCTCTACGGATCACCCAGCATCAATCGTTACATTCAAGCCTTAATCATATATAAAAAATAAGAATAAAAAATTAAGGGTGTGAAATTAAATAAGATAATACCACATATACCAGAATTTATTTTAATAAATTACAAACATCATGGAGAAGAGTATACATTAATCATAAAGCAATCAACATAAAAATCACAGTTGCCAAATAAATACTATTTTTCAATATATATATATATATATATATATATATATATATATATATATATATAATAAAATATAATATAAATTTGACTTTGATGAAACATCTCAAATTTGATTAGAAATATAGCCATCATCCATGGTTTCATCTTTTTTTTTTTTTCGTTCTTCTGTTGACATACAATGGCCACTGACGGCCATTGTATTTTGAGAAAAATCAGTGTCGCAAACGTCACAAAAATAGGTTTTAAAATTTCCAAATTGTATGAATAAAGTTATAAAATAAATTTTGTTTGGTTCTAAATTTATATACGATGGCTTTGATACCACATGTAAGAATTTTAATGATTCGTCTATGAAATTTAGAATACCTAAATTACAAGGTTTAGAACATACCTGCATAAGTCATGATATTTGATCTCCGAGTTTCTTTTGCAGAAGGGTAAAGTCTTAATTTCCTTCTTTAAAGTAATAGACAACTCTAAATGAGACAAGCCAAATTAGGTTATGAAGTGAAAGGGGACCTAACCTGCTATTTATAATAAATCTAATGGGATCTCACATTATGGGCCACAATTAGATTAAGGTCTACACTTAACCACATCAATTAAAGAGATGTAGATAAACCCATCAAAATAAATCACTTAACAATATTTAGCTCATCTCATTGGACCATAAATTTAGTCTGTTTTTCACAAATCCAAAATTAGCTATCAATTAATAGAAATCCAATATGAAAAAATTCTAACAATAGACACATCAAAGATGATATTGGAGTTCCACTACTATCCAATCTTTTGTAATAGGCCTCTTGTTAAGAAAGGAAAAACTTTAATTGGAAACTTACTGTTAGTTAGTAGAAAAAAAAAAAGAGAGAGAGGAATGAAGTGATTTAAGCTCAAACTGAGCCGTAGGTCTTAAAATTAGCAAACCCAAAGCAACTTATTTCCGCATATTTTGATTTTACCAACTCAATAATGCATTTAAGGCCAATAATAGATACATTTTAATTGTTAAATATTTCTTATAATCATACACATAGGTCAAATGTTCTGGAATTTTACAAAGTTAAAAATTGTTTTTAACAAATAAAAATGTAGATTAATTATATCACAACTACCAATACAATTCAAACACATTTGTGTCCTTGGATCAAGAAATGTTGTAAATTACGTAGAGTGAAAGAAGTTTTTAGACTCAATACATACATATATAGATATGAAGTGTTTAAACTGCTACAATGCAATTCATATAAAAAAGGTAATTTACATACCAGAAGCTTGTCTTCTTACATGAAGGGCACTCTCCAAATTGTTAGACAATAGAGTCAAACCCTCTAAGTAGATGCAAATGCTCTAAGCTGTTGCAAAATTTAAGAAAATGCCTTAATAATTGAGAGAAACTATCTAAATTAACTATCAAATTCCCGATAGGATTATGATGCCAAATTACCAATAGGAGCAAAAATAAACAACAATTGATACAGTATCGAAAAAACTTATTTCTATATCATACCAAAATTTAATATCAACCATTGATTTTGATGAATGTGAAGTACAACCATTATTCAATACTTTATGTCACTATCAACGTTTTAAAGTGGGTTACTTGTTACATATTTAACCGGTATCATCACCCCAAATATTAGTATCATCACCTTAAATTATCATAATACTACTCCTCCAATTGGTGGCAATATCAACCTAAATGGTAGTAACCTCACCCAAATGGTTGTAACTTCATTGCAAATTGAGGTGAATTCATCCTAAATCGTTTTAATATCATCTGAAATGATGGTATTTTCGATCCAACTTAAATTTTCCCCAAATTGTTGTACAGTCACCCCAAACGGTAGTAATCTCACCCACAAATGGTGGTAAATTCAACCAAAATGATAGTAATTTTACCCTAAATCGTCATAATAATGTGAGATCCCGTGTTTTATATAAATTAGTAACTTTAGTGTTTTAGATGTAAATTGACTTTGGTTTTGAGATAATTCATAAAACTAAATGCTTTTAGATTAAAATGGCATTAAAATTGAATCAGGAGCATCAAAAAATCTTAGGGTAGTCATATTAATCAAATTGAAAATGTTTAATGGTAAAACCTTAATTTTAGAGAAAAATGCATTTTTAAGCCCCATGAATAGTAAAATTTGGGATTTGCTGGTTTTAAAACACTATTTCAGCTCCATCTTTCTCATTAATTCAATCTATTCTCATCCAATAACTCTTAGAACCCTAGGACAAGATAAAGAGAAAGAGAATAAGGAAAAAAAAAGGTCTTTAAAGCTTGGATTTTGCTTGAGAACTCGACGAACTTGGATTGGAAGAGGTTTTCCTCTCTCTTACATTTATATTGTGCATCTCATGTATTTTCTTTAGCTAAAACTTACTATATGTTTGATGGCAAAATACTTGTTATAAATCTTGTTCTAGTATTGAGTATGCCTTGAATTGTGAAACTACGTGCATAAAAATAATTTTTGTGCTGTGGGTTTGAAACCCAAGTTTGATTTTAGTTATGGGTATTTGATTACACCTATAATTTGGAGGTTTTGGAGTATGCTATGATATTGTACATAATATTTATGACTTGTGCTATTGAAATAGTTGTGTTGCTTTGAAAATACAAAATTTGAGATTTTGAGTCTACTACATGTTTGATGAAATGTTAAGGTTATGTTTTCAAAAAGATCTATGGATATAGAAAATAATAATTTTTGGAAAGTGTATGCTTGATAATGATAGGCAAAGGGTTAGTAGAAACTTGGGGCCTATTAACTGGGTTGTCAAGGCAACTACTAGTCCTAAAGGGGATTGGTTATGGTAATAATTTTCGGTGATGACCTATGTGGCGTCACAAGTTGTGTTCTACTTTTTCCTCTTGAAAAGCAAGAAGGGTGATGAGGCCCTAGGGTGCAAAACCCAAAAGATTCCTCGGGGATAGTTCATGTGTGAACTGATATTTGTTTAATTATATTGTCTGTATCCGAGGCATGCATGATATTTGCTATGATGGCTTGGCTTCAAACATATAAACATTTAATTTATATCTTGTATATTTCTAATGATGATGTGTTGGGAGATATTTATGAATGCTCTACTTATTATCATGTACTTGTACTTAATTATAGAAAACTTTCATGACTTATTCGCACTGTTTGAGAAATGTTGGTATTTAAAACTTTGTAAATGCTTGAGAAAATAATTATCCTACTGGACTATGATTGCTCAGTCATTACTAATACTTTCAGAAACTAGCATGCATCATAGGACTTAGGTGATGGAATGATTATGGGAGCTTACACTAGGAAGAATCTCTCTTGGATTCTTTTTCTATTT
This sequence comes from Ilex paraguariensis, assembly GCA_963454935.2. Lineage (NCBI taxonomy): Eukaryota > Viridiplantae > Streptophyta > Magnoliopsida > Aquifoliales > Aquifoliaceae > Ilex > Ilex paraguariensis. The sequence goes on from CAUOFW020003747.1 coordinate 408,855, forward strand.
ATCTTTAGAACTTATCAAGAAATGTTAACACACAAACATTGTGTTTAAAAAGATTGTCTTGAAACACTTGTGGTGTACACTTGATTATCTCATAGAGATATTATTATTTTGGATATTGTTATGTAAAGTTATGACTTTGTGCATTAAGTTTTGGTATATATTTGTATCGGATACATTCAAATTTAGGAGCACTTCATGGGCCTCTAATTGACACCCCGACTTTAGTTGGATGATATTATGATGGAAGCATGTTGTGGATTTTAGTTAGTTTGAATTATGTTATACTCTCAGAGGAATGCTCTTACTAGCTGGTTAGAAGCCCGGTTTTCAAATGAAACTCTGCCGAAATTTTTGAAAAAAAAATATGTTTTGGTAAAACTAAATATTTTATTTCATTCAATTATTGTTGTAAACTGATAAGAGATTTTGGAAAAAATATTACTTTTTATTAAATCACGCTTTAATGAAAATTGGAGCGTGACAAATAATATCTCAAATGATAGTATCCTCACCCTATATGTTGATAAATTTACCCTAAGTTGTGGTAACAACACACAAAATCATCATAATATCATCCTACATAGGGATTATATCGTTTCTAACGATGGTTAAATTATGCCAAACGGTATTAATATCACTAGAATAGTGGTAAATTTACATTAAACCATAGTAAACTCATCCCATCCTGTTGTAATACCATCACAAATGATGATATTTTTGATCTAGTGTGACTTCACTCCAAATCACTGTAATGTCACCCCTAACCGTCGTAACCTCACCNCATAAGCTATCACTGAAAATCACTACTATAACTAATCTCCCTTATGATTAGTAGTCGCCTTGGCAACTCACTCAATAGGCCGCAACCGTCTACTAACCCTATATTTGTTAAAATTGAACATACTTTTTCTAACAATCATTATTTTCTATATCTATAAATCCTTTTAAAAACACATGTCATGACCTTGACATTTTATCAAACATGTAGTAAGCTCAAATCTTAAAATTTGTATTTTTAAAGCAACACAACCAATTCCAAGAGAATAAGTTATATATATAATGTACAAAATCATAACATACTTCAAAACCCCCATATCATAGGTTTAATCAAATACTCATAACTAAAATCAAACTAGGGTTTCAAACCCACAACACAAAAAATATTTTCATTTCTAAGAGAATAAATCATATATATTATGTACAAGATCATAACATACTTCAAAGTCCCCAAATCATAGGTTTAATCAAATACCCATAACTAAAATCAAACTAGAGTTTCAAACTCATAGCACTAAAATCATTTTTATGTGGGTTCACAATGTATGGCATATTTAATACTAAATCAAGGTTTATAACAAGTATTTTGCCATCAAACACATAGTAAATTTTAGCTAAAGAAAATACATGAGATGCACTTATAAATGCAAAAGAGAGGAAAATTTCATCTAAGAATCAAGAATTCCAAGTTTAATCTCCAAGATTTTCAAGCTAAGCCCAAGCCAGAGAGCCATTCTTCTATCTTTATCTCTCTTTCTCTCTCTAGTTCNTCCAAAATGCTGGTAAATACAACCAAAATGTCACGCCCCAAATTTCACAAAAGCTTGATTAAAAAAAATTACTTTGTTTATTCCAAAAATACATGTCAGTTTATTGTAAAAATATCTAGAAAAGTATCTTTTTAGTTTAAATAAATAATTTTTTTAGACAATTTCGGCAGAGTTTTCTTTGAAAATCGGGCATCCAAATAATTGGAGAGAGTTACTTGTGAGAGCNATATAAGGGCTAAAATTCGTGACGGGTATCATTCATAGGACCAAAAATTATTTTATAGAAACTATTACAAATTAAAAGGAAATGGTTGGTCAATGTGCTATTTTTTTTGGTAAGTACCGGTGCTNATCGGGCATCCAAATAATTGGAGAGAGTTACTTGTGAGAGCATTAAACATAATAATTATACCTATCTAGTCATTCATATCATATACATCCATTCTCATGATATCCACAAATAAGTCATTATTGTTCAATACTGAGTCCTCCCAAACCCGGGTTATAATCTACTTATCCAAAATTCTTCGTCATGAATTNGCTATTAACTTGAGTTTGTGTAGTAGAATCACTGTCAGCATTGCAACTCACATCAATGAAAATTTCTTTGAGGGTGAGGAGGACAATATAGAGTTTGATACTAAGAAGATTGAATTGAAGGCTTATCGCCTTCATGAGTTTTGATAGTTGTCATTCAGAATTAGTCATCTCTTAAACTTGGCTTACTAGTCACTCTTTTTCCAACCATATAATTATTCGGCTTTATTGGTTACTTGAAATTTCAATTTGGGATACATTTTGAATTAAGCAATTGAAANCCCACCAATATATGCTCATAACTGAAAATGTTAAATAATAGGGGTGAGCAACCACACACTCAATAGGATAATCTTTTTCTCAAGTATTTACAAAGTTTTAAATACAAACATTTAACAAACTATACGAATAAGTAATGAAAACATTCTATAATTTAGTATAGAAACAAGATAATAAATATAGCAATTATAAAAATCTCCCAACACATCATCNTTTTTTTGGTTTATTTTGGTTATTTAAGCTCTATATAATTTATTTGTTAAAAAGTCAAGGATAAAGTATCGAATTAGAGTCTAACTAGAGCACTTAACAAGTATTACGTTGCCCCCATTGCATAACCATCTTGGCTCCACCCCTCTGGATACCACCACTTTTCAGTGTAGAGATGATTGTCTGTGGCCTTGCTACAAGATGCAGTTTGTTCCTTGTGCCCTTGCTCATCAGTTACTATACTTGTGTTTGGTGCACTTCATCAATAAGTTAGAAATCTACTCTTACTACAAGAGGCTTGCTTGGATCAAAGAATGCCTTTGTCAATCGATCACAGATGATCTTTTTATCATAGATAATTCTCTTGTGCAATGTGGTAACCTCATGTACCCAGAAAAGAGGAGAGCTCTTCATACAGAATCTTCTCTTTATTTCTCTCATTAACCACCTATGATGATGTGTATCTTTTTATCGTCTGTATCATGAAGCCCAAGGACTTAAATTTTGGAGAGCAACGAAAAAGAGAGGAAAATTCTAGAGATTTATTGCCAATAATAATTTTGAGCACTATCCCTTATCTTGCCTTATTTGTAGTGACAAAACTACTTGGACTTCTATTAGTTTTTGTTATACCTGACAGGTTCGCTTGATAGCTCTGGCAAATATAAGTTTTTATATCAAGATGAATGAACATAATTTACTTACTCAAATGAAAGAAAAATGAAGAGTATAGACACAATTAACACTATTGGATTGAGAACCAAACATTCAACAAAAAAAAACAAAAATAACAGTATTAATAAGCCATAAAATTTTAAGTAGAATAAATTAGTTATCACTTCATAGTGAGAGTGCACTTCATAATAACCTCTTGCCATAAAATTTTAAGTATGATAGACTAGCTCACACTCCATAGTGAGAGTGCATTACATAATAGCTTATCAAGGTAGGTCTTCATCCTCATAATTGGAGTTCTAGTTGTATGGGATCATCCCAAGTATATATCCTGTCAAAACCTTTTTTTGAATCATAATTTAGAGAAAAACCATCTCTCGGACGGCATTCAAGTCTACAAACGCCTTTGTCATTAAGTTTCTTCTTGGGTCGGATGCTACACACTTGGACTTCCCTTTTTTCGTTTGCCACGGCTTAGATGATCAGGTTGTGAATGAGGTTACCCACAACTTGATCACCCAAGTAATGGCAAACGAAAAGGGAAGTCCAAATGTGCAGCATCTGACCCATATAATTATATCAAAAAGAAATTTAAAGACAAAGGCGTTTGTAGACGTAAATGACATTCAAGAGATGATTTTTTTCTAAATTATGGTTCAAAAAAAGGTTTTGGCGGGAAATACACTTGGGAATGTCCCATACAACCAGAACCCAACTATGAGGATGAAGACCTACTCGATGAGTTATTATGTAATGCACTCTCACTATGAAGTGAGAGCTAGTCTATCCTACTTAAAATTTTAAAATTTTATGGCAAGGTAGTTACTATAAAATGTAGTCTCGCTATGGAGTGATAATTAATTTATTCTACTTAAAATTTTATGGCTTATTAATATTGTTATTTTTGTGTTTTTGTTGAATGTTTGGTTCTCAATCCAATAGTGTTAATTGTGTCTATACTCGTCATTTTTTTTTTCATTTGAGTATGTAAATTATGTTCATTCATCTTATAACCATTGTGTCCGAACCCAAATCATTATTGGGTGCACCCAGGGGTGGAGTCTGTGGTCCATAAATGGGTTGATGAAACAACCAGGCACAGTAACCAGGGCACTGAGTCTCCGACTTGCCAACCCAGATGTATGCAAACCTGTAATTCTTACCCTGCACAAGGGCACTTCTAGAGGACCAATGGGTCCCACACTTACTCGTACAAAACCCATCAACGGTTACATCAGAGGCTAGTATCTTTGTTCACCAATTGTTTCTGTGTGAGTGACTTTCCGAGCGAGTAGCTTTCCTCGAGTATTTGTTCACCCAGATACAGAGATAAAGGTCTCTTGGCATTGGCGAGGTGGTAGTATGTCTCAGTGGTCTTCCACCACGTGGCGACGGAGAGTTGGCTTTGAGATGATGAAGATGAGAGTGAGGTGATGAAATCAGAGATGATTGCTCTGTGGGATGGCTTGAATTTGCCGTACCAGATAAGGTTGATGAAAGTTTTCCCGAAAAGAAGATGGCCTTTGTGGTAATCCAAGTGCTGGGTTTGCGGTTCTTGGAACAACTCAGTGAGTTTTCTTGTTGCAAAGGAAACATGGAAGAGAGAGATTACAAAGAAGAGTTGTGGAATGAATTGGGTTGAAGAAAAAGAAGCCGTTTTGGAACAAGAAGCAGATATATTTTTCTGGGAAAGGGAAAGAGAAGGGAATTTGGGTGTGAGAAATGGTTGTGTGGAGCTGGGTATTTATATAGATGATATAGATCTCAAATGCCTGGCTTTGCATTTTATATATCAATACGTGTAGTGGCGAACCTACTAGGAAAGAGACATAATATTCGGTGCCCTACCATTGCTTAGAAAATGAGAGAGGGAGAGAGAGAGATTAGTTGGCATGCATGTAGGTGACAGGAAGACAGATCCAATTAGATACTCTCAAGACAACGGCGTTTTTAAAAATAATGGCTAGTCCATTAGGTTATGTGTTACCTTTAATATGCTTGTTTGCAACAGAACAAAAAGCAATACAGGTTAGTTCCAGCAATTTAATTAACAAAGGCGTCAGTCAATAGCGACATACCCCAGATTATAACTACTATTATTAGAGTCTAATTGAACAAAATTCAAGTATAGAATTATGTATTTCGAATTCAACTTGAGTTCAATTATATTCAAATAGAAAAATATAGACTTGGATTAAACTAAATTTAAGAGTTTTACAAATTGAATTGAATTTGAATTAACATATCAACTTAAACGCGGAAAATATTAAATAAAATAAAAACTTAAATGCATTTTATGTTTATTGAAAACAATGAGGACAGTCCAGGACAGCATAGAATACTCGCTAGAGCTATCAAGCGAACCAGTCAGGTATAACAAAAACTAATAGAAGTGTAAGTAGTTTTGTCCTTGCAAAATAAGGTAAGATGAGGGATAGTGCTCAAAATTATTATTGGCAATAAATTATTATTATTGGATACCAGTTTTGTCCTTACAAAATAAGGTAAGATGAGGGATAGTGCTCAAAATTATTATTGGCAATAAATTATTATTATTGGATAACAGTTTTGTCCTTACAAAATAACAACACAACTTAAGAGGAGTAGACACAATTATAACCGTGATACCGAAAGATACATTTAAGAAAAAAAAAAAAAAACCGATCAACAAAGTTGTCAAACCAGACCGTCATTACGGGGATGGACTTCGCCGGAAGCATAACTCAAAGAGGACTCCCCTCTTACATGGAAAAATTGGAAAGACTACAGAGGTCATTCCATGGCAACGTGACCATGAACAACCCCTAGCAGCCCACTCTCACCCGGCGTCCCCACACCAAACCCCACAACCAACCTTAAGAGAGTCTGCGAGGATGGGGGAGGTGAAGAGTGAAAGAGACAGAGAGAAGGGAAGGTTGAGAGTAAGAAAATATACAGGGGAGCGGAGAGAGGTGGAGAGTGTGGGAGAAATGACAAGAGTATGAGAGACCCGATAGAGAGAAATTACTGGGTTTGAGAAGTTCAGAGGGTATGATATATATAGACTTGAGACTTTACTATGGAGTGACACTATGACAGATCAAAACGGGCAGAGTTCAGAAAAGAAAAAAAAAAAAATTGCGTTTGTTGGAACCAAATTTCAAGTATCCGCAACAACTCTAAATTATGAAAAACACTGGTAAATAACTCAAGCTGAGGGAGGTGAAAATGATAAGAAAGAGAGAGAGAGAGGGATTTTACTATTGAGTAACAAATAGAAAGGCACGGAGTGAAGATGAACAATCGATATATTCAAGACAAATCCCAAATATAAGGAATAAACATCTGTAAATTGTGGAATAAAAAAATAAAGAGTTAGTGGCTGGTCTTTAAAATATGTTTGTTTTATCAGTTTAGTCTTCATTATATTAATTTTATCAATTTAATCCCTAAAATTTTAATTTGTATCATTTTGAACCCTAATCAGTCATTATGTTAAGGTTTTTTGACAAGAGTGATCATATATCATTCTTTTAAATAGTATCATGTGATCAATACGTGATCATTCTGTCGAAAATTTAACGATTAGTCTGTGTAAGGATTATTTAAACACAAACTGAATATTTTAAAATCCAAATTAGTAAAATTAATATTTTAAGGACCAAAATAAGAAAATGTGCACACATTAACTATCAAAAATGTAATTAAACCAAAATAAAATACAAAACAGGCTCTTGGAAGTAACTCATGCTCAGTTCGAGTTCAATTCTAATTCAATTAAATGACTAGATTCAATTATTTTCATGTATAAATGAGTTCAAACAAGTTGAAAAAACATTTAAGAATTTTAATTTATACAGCAAGAAGAAACTCTTAGTTCATCTAAAATTTTCACAAAGACTGAACTTTTTTTTTTTGAACGAGCACAAAGACTGAACTTTAATAGGGTCAGTGTGGATCAAATAAGATACTATTGGAATGGTTTATAACTGTTTAGATGCAAATCAAGTTCCCCTTTTGAAATCACACGGTACATAATTAGTATCATAGCCTTACCAATAATTTGATTATGTCTTCGTACTTTAAAGTAGGTAAGGTCACGGTATCAAAATTAATACGATGTCAAAATGCCAACTCTACTACTTTTCTTTTGCTTAACCCAAAAGCAACATTAGTCTGAAATTATGATAAAAGGTCGACCAACTTTTGAGACCTGCTTACTATTGTTTACAACAGAATACTATTATTTAGATCTAATTTAACATTTTACTTGATCATAATTATTGAATTAATCATGAATTGCATAAAACATTAAATTTTTTTGTTAATCTAACAATTATAATGAAACTAATATTATTAAATCAATAAATTAGATTAAAATTTTAAATCCCCATAATAGTTTGGTAACTGAAAAACAAATCCCTGTTTGTGTGTGTGTGTGTAGAGAGAGAAAGGGAGGGAGGGTTGCAGGGCTAGGAATGGCAATGGACAGAACTGGGGGCGGGGGTGTAGTCTCTATTCCCGTATCCGCTTAAAAAAACAATGTCCATCCCCGGTCCACCCCGTTAACGGGTATGGATTTCATCCACGTCCGCGAGTAAATTTGTAATCCCCGCCCCCCGCCTCGTCCTTGCCTTCACCTCCACCCCCACCCCTTATCCACATTATCCGTCCAAACCCAAATCCAAGCTCAAGCCAACATAATTTAAAATTCTAAATAAATTTAACATTATAAATAATTTAACATAATTATAGAATATCATAATATAATTAAAAATTTGTTATTAAAACATAATATATTTAAACCTTGTCTGCAAAATAATCCAACATAATATTATTAAAAATTTGTCTCACTTGTAAATTCAACATAATATCATGCAACACAACATAATCTAACATAAAAAAATATAGAAACACAAAGATCTACACTTTTACAAGTCAAAATCATGAAAAAAATCACAAAACAAAACAATTTCTAAAGAAAAAATCATTCAATAATATGTAGATTTGTATTCACAGCAATATATATATAACAGGTAAAGCGAGACGGGGAGGGGCAGGGCGAGGGTAAATGTCAGTACATCCCCGTATTTATCCCTGCACGAGTTTATACGAGTTTTTTTTTATACGTCTACCGTCTAATACATATGGTCCATCTCCAATCTAAACGAAACGGATTTAGATGAATACTCATTTTTACATGATTCACTACCATCCCTATCCGGGTCTAATCCAATAGTGTTTCACTTTTACTGTAGGTCACGACATCTGATGAGCATAACGTTTTCTTTTCTTTTGTCACATATTACCAGCACAAATAATATTTTGTAATATCAAGCAAATCATCTGACGTGAATCGCCATTTTTTGCAGCAGCTCTTCTTTCACTCGATCACCTGCGTGTCCCCCGACGCCCACGCCCACGCCCACGCCCACGCCCACGCCCACTCATCTTTAACTATGTATATTGTAGAAAATGCCATGCTAAATATTTTTTACCAAAATATTTATCAAGTAAATATGAATAATTAGATTAATAGATTCAGTCAGAAAAAAGTAAATAAAATTCATTAATCTAATCATTCACACTGATTTGATAAACTGTTAATAATTTTTTTATAAATGATGATGCACAAAATTATCTCGTATAAGATCAACAGTCGAGTATGTAATAAGTTAAAATTAATGGATAATTAATAGAGCAATCAATGGCAATGATGTAATTATCAAATCAACACACAAATATATAGTAGTTCGGTACTGGTGACCTACTCCACTCTGAGAAACAGCAATAGTGGCCGAGAGATCTTTATTGATAAAGTAAGGTGAACAGGACGGAGAGTAATAGTTAGCCCCCGGAGAGATACAATAGCTAGGACAGAAAAAAACTGTGTGGGGTGTGTAGAAAAGTGTAGAGATAGAGCTCAATGTGTCTTATTTTATAGAGAAGACTTACAATTTATAAGCACAAAGACTTGGTTAAAGTGGTGACTTGAGGGTAAATGTACTAATTTTTCAGGGGATTATGAAAGATAATTGTTATATAAGGTTGTCTTGATATTTGAGAGTGAGTATCTTAACGATTACTCTCATGTGCTTTAATCTTCTTAAACTCCTTGGACTTTGGGCTTGGTTGAATTCATGAATTGAGTCTGACCTGCCTTTTGGTTGATTTGAGCTTATTTAATTTATTGGTCTTGGCCGATTGGATTTGAGCTCATCAATAAGAATAGCTTACTCTATAATTTTCATAACATTATATGGTTATACTATTTGAATTGAATACAAAATTGATAAATTACAATTGAATTGTTCTTAAAATAAAACTAAGACCGACATGACTCGAAAACAAATAATAAATAAATCAAATTACAATCCAAAATTAAAAATTCAAATTTTTAGTAGGATGTGTCTATTTGGGAAAACTAATCTTATTTCTCAATAAAAATCTCCTCATTTCGCTCGATTTATCCCAATAATAATGCTCCGTATGGTATGCTGAAAAATTGGAAGGATAGAAAATTTGAGAAATAAATAAAATATCGTGTTTGGCAAAGAAAGAAAATAGGAATGATGAAAAACTAGATAGATTAACTTTTCTTCCAACTTACTAAATTAATTCCTCCAAAATAAGAAGAAAAGTTGATAGAAAGTTAATTATTTGTGTTGAGATGTATCTTATTTGTCTATATATCTTTTGATATATACACATATTATGTATATATTAATTTCATATAAAAATACAATGATAAAATATGTATTTATTTAAAAATTTTAAAAAAAAATTAAATTTAAAAAAAATATATTTTTTTCATCTTAAATAGGGGTGAAAATTTTCGACTCAACACAATGACATAATTCGAACTCGACACGAATTTTATGACATAAACTTGATTATAATTCGACACGAACTTGAAAATTACCTGATACGTGAACAAGAAATATAAAAGGCTCATATTCAGTTCGACCTGTCAAATTCAAAATTGACATCATCAACCCATTAAACTCAAAATTGACACCATCAACTCATTTATTTTAAAAAAAAAAATTTATTTTCTCGTTTGTATGGTAACACAAAATTAACATGTTTAACTAGTATTATTGATGTAAAATGTTAATTACTTGTAACTATTTATTAAGCACCGACATAATTATTATATAAAAAATATATTTTTACTTATTATTATTATATTTATATTTATTTAAGTTAATTGTTAATTTATAATAAAAATATTAACATAGATTCAATTAAGTGAAAATAGAATATTATCGATAAGTTTTTTTTTCAAAATTTTTGTGGGTCAACACGAATACAAACACGAACACGGCACGAAAATAAATAGGTCAACTTATAACTCGATACAACACAATTAGTTAAATGAGTTGAGTTAGATTTGACTAATGTTCGACACAAACTCATAATGACTCAACACGAATCTGACACGACACGACTCGACTTGATTGTTATCCCTAATCCTAGCCAACAAAAAAAAAAAATTAGTAATTTTAATTTTTCCATCCATCCAACCTAACACAAATGAAATATATCATTCATACTTTCCTTTCTTAAAGGATAGAAAGTGTATTTCTCATAACTTTAATCCTTCCTACTTTTCATCTTTCCTACCAAACGGAGAATAAGAGAATTTCAAAAACAAAAATAAAACCTTAGTCTAAATGTTTTTGCAGTAAAATAATATTTTAAAAATTTACAAGTATTTATTTAATATTAAATAGAAATAATTTGTTTAATATTATGCAAGCTAGTATGTTTATTATGTCAAAATCAGATTATTTGTATTTAACAACAAACTAATTTTAAAATAAGCTCTATCTAATTTTAAAAATTAGTGACTATAGTATCATTTGACAAAAATAACTTCAAATTCAGACATTGTTTAATAAAATTTAGCCTCATTGATACCATATTTTAAATTTTCAATTATTTAACTCAAAATTAATGGTTAAAATTGATAGAGACAAGATACAAAAGTTGATATTGTAGCCAAATTACTATTGAACCAAAACAGTTTTTAAGTATAAAAAGTGAATTTTTGGTCGAGTTTGAATCTAAATTAAAGTGGGACTCGTTCATTACTTCGAGTAAATTTTTATGGGTTCATATTTTACTCAGTGAGAAGAATAATTTACTATATTCACTTACTCAAATCGAGTAAGAAATAAATGAGAACATAAACTCCAAAGTGACCCTCTTAAAATGTGAAAATAAAGGTTGTGCAATGTGAGATTTGATATCAATCTCACATTAGTTGAAGAAAAAATTCTACATGAACATATATAGGCTAAGTTTGTTCTATAGGATTAGACCCCAAGGGATACCACAATTTTATGAGCGAAAGTGAGAGCCTACATGCCTTTTGTTCTATCACACACGCACATGCGCAGCCTGCATACCACGGCTTGGGCCAAGTGTGGCCAAGCCCTTTTTTTTTGGAAAAATTTTGTTTAAATAATTGGGAGTAAATTTTTTAACCCGAAATTAATTTTCGATATCCGTTAGATCGCACTTGTTCAGAGTTGTTACTTCCCTTCAATCTAAAATTGAGTTGTGTTTGTTCATAGAGAATATTTACACAATTAGTGTTTGCTGGGTTGAATCCGTTCATATGGCGGCTACTTCGAACAATCACCGTTTTCTCTATTAATAACCCAGTCATATAATTATTTTGCATCCGACAATTCCAATTCATCCATTACATTTTTAGTCATTTAAAACAGTCTCATATATCATTAAGGAAGTTTGCATTTTGGAGATTACACAACACAAATTCTGGTTCGTTTGACGGGTAGACTGGAGTGCTTTTTCTACTCGTATAAAGATCATTGTATCCTGGGAGGCAGACGCTTGATATTCCATAAGTACCGTGTGTGGGGACGAAATTTGTCTTAAGAATATAGTGTCAAACACTGGTCTTGATCTACATAAACTTCAATAACAGTTCATGTTCTACAACCGGGTTAGTATTTATATTAATTTGACAAATAGTTACGTGTAACTATTTATGATTACTGTTTCGTTAAGACTATAATAAGTATTTTTATATATTATTTACGGGTTAGTATTTATATTACTTCCAACATTATCATGCAAGTTTAGAAGAGACTCGGCAAATAAATAATTAAGTTTTAATTTGTACAAGCCATCATGCAAAAAAGCAGAATCAATGAAAGGTATCCTTAAACAAACTAACACCCTTATTCTCAAATTTAGAGGAATATCCGTCAACATCAAATTTGATAGGCCCGAACTAGAATAGACCCAAAATTATAGACCAAGCCCAAAATCATAGTAAAGGCCCAGTTTAAAAATGCAGACCATACTCACCAAAAGAAGGAGAAAGCTAGGTCAACTGCGTCATTCTAAGAGAGAGTCAAATTGGCCCCAAGCATTAGAGGCAACCAAACTATCAGAAGCTGCTAAATGAACATGGCGTCAACGCTATGACTTATGAGAAGTTATTATAGGGTTTGTTATAAATTGTATTAGAACATTAATTTTAAAAAAGGAAAATAAAGAGTATATAATAATTTAAAATAAAAAGAATATCAAAAGACATAAATGATATGAATTACGTTAGAAAATAATATAAAAAGAAGATCAAAGGACACGAAGGATATCATTTACATTAGAAGAATAATTAAGGGTAAATTGAGAAACAAAAGTTTTTCATGCTAACTTTTATTAGTAGTATAGATATAAATATAAATTTTAATCAACTTTTTTGTAATTATTTTTATCATTTTTCTTTGATACAAAAAAAATTACAACTTTTATATTCATTAAGTTCTATTACTTATTCCGCCAAAAGTCACTCAATTGATACTGATGAAATGAATAACAGAAGCAAATGAAAGTCTATATTACAATATTTTTAATACGCTAAAAGTGTAATATAAAAATTTTAATTTTTGAGGGCGTAAAATAAATTTTTTTATAAGTGGATATTTTGGGCAATCGTGAAGGACTCTAAAATAGGTCATTTCGTGAACAACGCCTTGGCTGAGGAGTGATGATCCCACCTGAATCCCCAAAGCTGTTTAAAGCGCTTTCTTTCATCCCATTTCTTTGGTTTTGACTAACCCAAATGAATTAATCAGACCATGAATAACAATAGAATTGGATATTATGTATTTCAATTTCAATTATGTGAATGTGACAAAAGAAATTCAATTTGAAATAATCAATAAAAAATATTCGTTCATACCTTATTTTTATTTGTGATATTTATATATGGTGTTATTAGTAATTTTTCTAATTAGATTAATAACCAATCGAATATATATATTCACATCCTAGTTCGATTAAAATGGCTAATAGATTTGGACTAACACATAAAGAACATATTTCATATCTGATTAAATTGATCCAAACTAGGACTAGATTCAAATCAAAATTAATGACCCTAGTGTCGACCCCAACTCCTTATACTATAGCTCTCCAAATATAAATTTCAAGATTGAATATAATTAATCTTCAAATTGAAGAGTGGTATTATTAACATACAGGTCGAAAGTTTAATACCCAAAATTACACCAAAGTTAATTATATTTGTTATTTTTTATGGTCATTTACTATTTACAAGAGAGAAAGACGATGGCTTTTCAGCCCGCAAAATTTAATAATGGGAATGGTAATTATATTTGTTTAAAGTATAATTTGTTGATGTCAAATTACAACAAAAAAAGAAAAATTAGGATGATCCTAAAATTTCTAGAATCAAACTAAAAAAAAAAAACTTTCTAAATTAAATTACATTATTTTAGAATTGAGTCAAAACCTTTTGAAGTTGTTAGGATCTATCATAATCACCATAAACAATTATTAACGAGCCCTAAAAAGTTGTATAATGACCGCCAAAAAATTGTGTATTGAGTTTGGCACAAGAAGTTTTTTTTATCAATGTCATAGAATTTTTCTTTCTTTTTCGAAGTGAAATACGTATCCCGAATGTTTTTTTAATCTCTGATATGAAAAAATTCAATCCAACCCCAGTGTTTCTTAGAAATTACATATCACATTTCTGGTTAATGGTGCCAAAAAAAAAAATCATTTTTGACAAATTAAAAATCAAATAGATCAAAAACAACTAAAAGCAGCATGAGGTTCAATAATAAATAGAAAACAACAACAAAGAAGTCCTAAAAATCCACAACACTCCTTTCCTTTCTTTGCCGCCTTCGCGGGGACATCAACTTCCGATTCCCCCCTAATCCTCACCTTTGACGACCTCCTCCACTTTGTCGTCAAAATAATTCACATCATTTTGATCAAGCGCGGGAGGTGCATAAATAAATGAGCAATGATATTGAAACATAATTTTTGGACATAATTTGAAGACATAATGAGTTATCATCAATGAAATAATAATAAATTTATTTAATGTTACAATGAGACTCAACATTAAATATATTTCACCATCATTTTATTGGTGACAATTCATTATATTTTCAAATTATATTCCAATAACATTAGTGTAAATAAAAGTATATATAAATTGATCTGAACACTCCTAACCGATAAAAAAAAAAAAAAATTGACTCTGCGCCAATGGTCTACTACTTTATGCGCATCAACCTACAAAGGACAGTTCTAACTTTCAATGACAATGCAACTTTCGGGGCGTGCCACATGATTTTCTTCCAGCTACCAATGTTGGGCCCACATGGACACTAAAAATTGATGCAGGATAAACCGACTTTTTGGGTGGTAATGTGATATAGGAAAACTATTTTAGGAAATTGTAATAAAAAACAAAAGGCTGGTGGGTGCAATGTGAGCAGCTAGCGCTGTTTTCTTTGTTACGAATGCCCAGGTAAGAAAACGAAGACGTTGTACGAAGAGAAGATAACCATTGATTATGCAGCTGTAAAAAATGTATATATATATATTGAAGGGACATTTTCAGACATTCCCAGATGATAACACGTGTCCTCGAGGTGTCAGTGGAGACTCCCTCTGAGATTCCGACACGTCCTCGTTAGTCTATAACCCTTTCCCCCGAAGGAACTATTTGCAAGGGATCAAGGACCCCTGAAAGGCCACAAACCGACACCCACCCCTCGGTCAAGTTTGGTATATGTGTCCTAGACATGCTTGTACCTCGGCATCGAGGAGTATCTGCTCCCTGTGGTCGTTTCTGTTCCTACAGAGATTATTGATTGACAGGTCACTAGCTTAGGCTAGCTCAGACTAGTCATCATAATATCGTGCTACTCAAAATAGTGTCAAGAGGCACAAGGAAGTAGAAAGCTCAACCAATGGGGGATGGTCACGTGGTATATTGTGTCAGATCAGAAGCAAAAAGACAAGAATGCCCTCACTGCTACATGGCTTAGGAAAGCAAGCATTTAATGCACCCTTCCTTTGATGAGACAACATTTAATGCTTGAAAGTTTGGAAGTGAAAGGTAATAAATGTTTCAATATCCGAACATTTAATACACCCCCGCCGAGGGAAGGTCAATAAATACTCGGCAGACCGAGGAAGAAGCATTGATTTCTTGGGGCCCCGAATAATTAAGAATGAAGACATTTCTCACAGAAATTGGCGTACACGCTGCCCACCTCTAATGATTACCTACTAAGCTACGCTGTCAACAATGATGAGTTTTTAAGGTATAAATAGTCCTCACAAACACATGACGAGGTACGTAATAACCTTTCCTGACATATATACAGTATTTTTTTCTTCCCCTCTCTCAAAAAACTGACTTGATCGTTGGAGGGGATACGCCGAAAAATACTCTGGTGCCCTTCTAACCTATTCTTCTCTGTTCCAGGAACCTTTCTTGGCTTCCCAGGATCAGTCAAGTGACCCCTAAAAATAATTCATCACCATTTTGTAAGTCACTTTCAACCCTCACAACCTGTCCCAAGTAGCAAGATTGTCCATTGGATCGACGGACTCGTGTTCATCACGGAAGAGATCTGTTTTTTTGTTTATATTGTGCAAGATCGAGCAAGCAAAATTTGGCGGAGTCTGTGGGAAACGACTAGTTTTCTGAGTTTCTTCTCTAGAAAGGACAGTGACCATTGCGAATACTCGACAGAAAGGGAAATGTCCCTAGTAAGAAGTCTTGAGTTACAAGCCCCTCGTCGTAATGGGGGGAGGGATCACACTGATGACAACAGAAATGTTTCTATTCAGTTAAGGGGGCTTACTCCTTAAACCAGTATGGGCATTAGGTTAGGAGGATCCACCCCCTTGGCTCGTCAACTGGCAAAGGTGATCGAAGAGAAGTTTGGGGATCGACTGCGACAGTTAGAAAAAGATAATGTGAATGTCCTAAGCCGGCTCAATGAATTTGCCGCCTCTTGCGAAGGATCGAGGGACTCATTCTGTTCCCGCAGACGCCTCGTCCGGGAAGCAGAAATTGAGGACCTGAGGAATCATTTAAATAACAAAGCTGAGAGCTCCAGGGTCCCAAAGTGCCCGAGAGCCAATGAACACCACCTCGGTGGTCATTCTAGGAAGGCAAGACCTTTGGCCTGGGACGACCTCCGGCGAGGACTGTCAAGGCGGGGGAAAGGAGATGAGTCTGAGGAGGATTCAACCCTTTCCACAAGACGCCCGGAGAAGTGGAGCCCCGTCAACGACCTTGGAAACCTCAGAAGAAATCCCTCTGAGGTGGAGACTGATCTCAGAGCTCGGCTAGAAGCCAGGAGAAAGGGCAAGGCTGTCCAGGATAACGTTGATGACGAGGCCATGCAATCACCTTTTACCAGGGATATCCTAGAGATGGAGGTATCGAAGAAGTTCGTCGTGCTAAGGTTCAAAACTTACAACGGGCGATCTGATCCCGAAGCACACCTTAGACAATACAAGCAAATGATGTCCCTATATCATTCAGACCAACGGCTCCTCTACCAAGTGTTCTCCATGAGTTTGGGAGATTCCGTGATGAAGTGGTTCAAGATTCTTCCTCCCAACAGTATTGGGTTATGGAAGTAGTTGACAAGGCAGTTTTTAGCCCGATTCATTATGTGGAGTAGGCGGCCCAAAGATATTGGATCATTACTGACGCTCAGGCGAAAATAATCAGAAACCCTTTGTTAGTACGTCATCCGGTACTGGAAAGAGGTTAATGAGGTGGAGGACTGTTCGAAAGTCATGGCAACAGCATCCTTTAGGCTCGACCTAACAAGGGACACGGACCTGTACCGATCCCTGACTAAAAAGACTCCCCTAGATATGGGCGAATTGATGGCCCAAATAAACAAATACTCCAAGATTGAAGATGAAGTGGGGGGAGGCAAAGGCAAAACTCTCCTGCCGAGGAGAAAAGAGAGAGAGGGAGGGGACACCTCCCGAAAAGGGCTGGTACCCCCTCCAGGCGGGTTATTCAAAGGTGTTCACACTATGTTCAAAGAACCTATCTACAGGTTACTCCATAAGATCAAGCATGAGTCATTCTTCAAGTGGCCGCCTAGGATGCAGAGCGATCCTTCCACCCGTGATCAAAAGGTCAAGTGTTCCTATCACCGAAATTTCGGCCATCGCACCGAAAATTGTAGAGTATACAAATCTTTCTTGGAAAAGCTGGTCCAGGACGGTTACTTAAAAGAATACATCGAACCCAAGTTGAAAGAGGGGCACGCTCCTGCCCCGACCGTGGAGCAAGACAATATCATAGACATGATCCATGTATGTCCCCTGGATCATCCGACATCCAAGGATCTTGAGTCTGATCTCAAGAGGGTAGCCTTTACGAGAAAGGTTGCCGAGAGCGATGGGGGCCCGCCTAGCAAGAGGGCCAGGATTGGCGAGCTAGGTATCACGTTCTTCGACGCGAACTTGGCAGGCATGGTGACTCCCCATGACAATGCCCTAATCATAACTCTGAAGATAGGCAAGTTCGTTGTCAAGAGGGTGTTGGTGGACTCTGAGAGTTCCTCGGAAGTGATGTACTCAGAAACTTAAAAACGGATGGGCTTTAGCCTCAAGGACCTCACCAATGTCAAAACGCCCCTCGTCGGGTTTAATGGCTCATTTGCCTTGCCCATAGGCAAAATCACATTGCCAGTTGTCACTGGTCCCTTTACCATCAATATTGAGTTTGTGGTGATCGATACTGACTCTCCGTACAACGTGATCATGGGGCGAGCTTGGTTGCATGTGCTGGGAGCAGTGCACTTATCAGCAGAAATTGAAGTTTGCTACACCAGAAGGGGTAATGGAGATCCGAGGGGACCAAGCGTCCGCAAAAAACTATTTTTATTCAGCTGTGAGAGCAGGGATTTTCACCCAAGAGAAGGGACGCACCCCAGAGGAGATCCTGAAAAAATAGCAATCACAGTTCGGGCGTCCAGGAGTGGACGACCCCCGGACTGATCCGACGGACCGATCGGTAGAGGACCTCTAGAAGGTGTTCTTGGTAGATGGTGAAGAGGAGAGATACTTCTTGATTGGAACCGCAATGCTTACAGCCGAACAGGAAGAGATGATCAACTTTTTGAGGCAAAATACAGACGTGTTCGCTTGGAATTAATCATGCATAAGCTACATATTGACCCCGCACACAAGCTAGTACAACAAAAGCCACGACGCATGGGGCCACACCACGCGCCCGGCGGTGAATGAGGAAGTGGATAAACTCCTGGGGGCCAATACCATCCGGGAAGTGGAGTTCCCAGAATGGCTATCTAACACGGTTTGTGCGAAGAAAAAAAAGGAGAAAATGGCGTGTCTTCATAGATTTCACTGATCTGAACAAGGCGTGTCCCAAGGACGACTACCCCTTGCCAAAGGTAGACCAGTTGGTGGATGCCACTATCGGATATCAGTGTATGGACTTCTTGGATGGCCGAGCAAGATATCATCAAATCCTTCTTCATCCCCCGAATCAAGAAAAGACGGCATTTATCACTCCAATAGGGGTTTACTGCTAAAAAATTATGCCATTTGAGCTGAAGAACGCCGAAGCTATGTACTAGATGCTGATGAATCGGATGTTCAAAAGACAGATCGACAAGACCATAGAGGTCTACATCGATGATATGTTGGTAAAAAATAAAAAAAGTTGTGACCACCTAGTGGATTTGGCGAATACCTTCTCCACCCTCAGGGAGTATGGGTTGAAGCTAAACACCGCAAAGTGTGTTTTCGGAGTGGAGTCGGGTAAATTTCCCGGATATCTGGCGAGTTAGTGAGGAGTCGAAGGGATCAGATTTAGGTGATCTTGGACGCCTGGAGTCCCCAAATGGTTTGAGAAATCCAGGAGCTCACAGGGATGTTGGCAGCCCTTAACCATTTTATCTCGCGTTCCTCAGACAAATGCAAACCCTTCTTTGGGGCTATCAAGGGGGTCGTGGAAGGATACGTGGAACCAGGAGTGTGAAGAGGCCCTGGCAGGAATTAAGGAATACCTCAGGGTTCTCCTGATCCTATTCATCCCTGTCCAAAGGGAAATGCTCTTCCTATACTTATCTGTATCAGAATTTGTTGTCAGTGGGGTACTCATTCGCAACCATGAACGCCACCAGAATGCCAGTTTATTACGTGAGCAAAGCGCTACTGGACGAGAAAACAAGATACCTATCCTTGGAGAAACTCAATCTATTCCTGGTCACAACTGCGAGAAAACTAAGACATTATTTCCATGCACACCCAATTACTATTTTTACCGATCAATTCTTAAAGGCCATTTTGAGGAAGACAGATCTCTTTTGAAAGATTTCTAAGTGGGCAGTGGAGTTGGGAGAACACGACATCCATTTTATACCTCAAACTGCTATAAAGGGGTAGGTATTGATAGACTTCATAGCAGAATTTTTCGGGGGACCTCCCGCCTGGAAAGGCCACCATCTCCTAGCATAACGTCCCCGAAGAATGATAAGGGACCACTATGGCTTTTATGTGTGAACGGTTCCTCCAACAGTAAAGGATCCAGAATCGGTATATTGCTAGTCTCCCCAAATGGAGTGGTCGTCGAGCAGGCCATTCGGCTGGGATTCAAAGCATCCAATAATGAAGCCGAGTATGAGGCCCTCATCTCAGGGCTTCGGTTAGCTGAGGCGACGGGAGTTACGGACTTGGTCGTCCACTACGATTCCATGCTGGTAGTCAACCAGGTTAACGGAGAGTTTGAGACAAGGGACCCTAGGAAGAAGGCTTATCACCGCGAGGCAACAACTGTGATCAGGAAGTTCGAAAAGATTGAGGTCAAACAAGTACCCCGGGATAAAAACACGCATGTCGACATCCTGGCTTGCCTAGCCTCGGCACTGGATTCCTCTCTACCGCGTAGAATCACCATAGAGTACCTTCCCGCTTCCAGTATAGACGAAACTCCCGAGGTGATGACCATCCAGGAAGCACACAAGCAGCCTAGCTGGGTTGATCCTTTTCTCAGGTACCTGGTGACTAGGGACCTCCTTGAGTGTTCAAAAGAAGCTAGGAAGATAAAGCTCAAAACACCGAGATTTTGGGTCTCCCCGGAACAAAAGCTGTACCGGAGGTCGTTCTCAGGACCTTACCTACTATGCGTCCAGGAGGACAAAGTAGAAGATCTCCTCTACGAAGTACATGAAGGAATATGTGGGGGACACTCTGGGGGGCGATTCATGGCTCACCGAATCATGTCTCAGGGATATTGATGACCACGGATGTAGAGGGACGCGTAAGCATATGCGCAGAAATGCGATCAATGTTAGAGGTTCGCCGTGGCAATCAAAAAGCCTATTGGGGACTTGTACCCATTAACCAGTGAGGGTTCGACTTGGTTGGACCCCTGCCTAAGGCTTCTGGGAACAAGAGGTTCCTCATTGTGGCAATGAATTATTTCACTAAATAAGTTGAGGCGGAGCCATTGACTCACATCCGCGACATAGACGCTAAAAAATTTGTTTGGGGAAACATAGTCATTAGATTTGGGGTCCCCCGAGCGCTTGTATCAGATAACGGGATTCAGCTCACAGGTGGACGCTTCAAATCCTTTTGCGAGCAACTTGGGATCCGTAATTTCTATTATACCCCTGCCTACCCAAAGCCAATGGACAAGCAGAATCTTTCAACAAAACGATCGTCAATAGGATCACCAAGAGATTGGAGAAAGCTAAGGAAAAGTGGGCGGATGAACTATTGAATATTTTGTAAGCGTACAGGACCACCCCTCGAGCCTCGACAGGGGAAACCCCTTACTCTCTAGCTTACAGGATGGAGACAGTCATACCTCTGGAAGTGGGGCTCCCCACCATAAGGACGCAAGCCTTCGACACAGGGGGTAACGACCATAAACTTGGCCTTGATTTGGATCTGACAGAGGAAAGAAGGGAAATAGTTGCCTTGAGAATGGCCAAATATCAGGAGAAGATTTCCAGACTTCACAATAAAAGAATCAAAGCCCGAGAATTTTGAGTCGGCGATTTGGTCCTCAGAAGGGTGACGACCAATATGCGAGACCCAGCAGAAGGAAAAATGAGATCTAACTGGGAAGGACCTTACAAAGTGATATCTGTGGGAGGCTCTGGGTCATATAGATTAGAAGATATAGGAGGGAAACCTATAATACGGCCTTGGAATGTGGCAAATTTAAAGAAGTACTATTTTTGAGTATTATCCCCCTCGGCGCTTATTATTGGCTAAGTCACAAAGGTAAGGCCTTGGAGGCAGAGTTCAAGAACTCCTGCCTCCGAAGAAAAAACAGGAGCAAGCCTCCTAGAAGGATAAGGCCCTGGAGGCAGAGTTCAAGGACTCCTGCCTCCGAAAGAAAAATAGGAGTAAGCCTCTTGAAAGGGTAAGGCCCTAGAGGTAAAGTTCAAGGATTCCTGCCTCCGAAGGAAAAACAGGAGCAAGCCTTCTGAAAGGGTAAGGCCCTGGAGGCAGAGTTCAAGGACTCCTGCCTCCGAAGGAAAAATAGGAGCAAGCCTCCTGGAAGGGTAAGATCTTATAGGTAGAGTTCTAGGACTTCTGCCTCCGAAGGAAAAACAGGAGCAAGCCTACTGGAAGGGTAAGGCCCTAGAGGCAGTCCCGAGGAACAGACCCCTTGGGAAGACATTACCCCGCAGGGGCGTACGATCCTTAGAAATGATGAAACTGAACCAATCGGACGGATTAGCCAAATTGCTCAATAGATATCCGAGCTATGGAGATATTTTGTTACCGCTGGTTACTACAACGTCAATGTAAAGAAAAAAAGAGGAAAGAGAAGAACATATGGTGAAATAATTTCAGTAGACAATGCAAGTACACAAAAAAAAAAAACAGGCCATTCATTTGAAAAAAGGGGCTTTGCGTCCCCGAGGGCTACAACGTTCAGACTAAAAAAGTAAAGTTTGAAAAAGAAAAAAGTTTCATCTGGCCCCGGGCATCTCCAACACGTCACTGCAAGGAGAATCAATGCAGAAGAGATAAGCAAGTTCGGGGACAAGCAGAGATGGGGCAGAACCAACAGCAGGAAGAGTTTGAGGAATGTTGGAATCGGGGGCTGACTCCGGCAGGGCTTCATCGGATGGGACAAGAATCACCACCTCAGGTGGGTCTGCCGAAACTTGCATCGGCATTGGGGCCGCACCCTCAGCTGCAATCTCAGCCTCGGCCTGAGCCATCTCCGTCGATAGCACGTAATTATACATCCGGGAGAATGGAGACTCTGAAAGGACATCGACAGCCTGGAGCTCCTCGTCCCACCCCTTTTTGAAGAACTCCTTGCTGTTCTTCTTGAGGGCAGGTAGCACATCATCAGCAAACTCCTCTCGAATTTGCTCCTTAGACTTCTTATTCTCGGCTTCGGCCCTGATCCTGTCGAGCTCCTAGGTTAGAACCAGGCAGTTCTCCTCTGACCCGACGGCCCTTACCTCGACCGCAGAAAGCCGCTGTGTTTGCTCCATTATTCTCCTCTCAGCATCGGCCAAGGCAGCACTTAGCTTTTAAGCGCCGACTTTTGCCAGTTCACTATCCTTAAGCAGTTGCTCAATTTGAGCAGCCTGCCCCACGAGGGTGGAGCCCTTGGCAGCCACGTCCTCCTTAGCATTGGCCAGGGCTCCCTCAACCTCATCGTTCTGCTCCTGGGTCTACTGGAGGTCCATCCTGGCTGTATGGTNCTGAGCAGCCTGCCCCGTGAGGGTGGAGCCCTTGGCAGCCACGTCCTCCTTAGCATTGGTCAGGGCTCCCTCAACCTCATCGTTCTGCTCCTGGGTCTGCTGGAGGTCCATCCTGGCTGTATGGTATCGCGTAGCGATTATGAAAATTTGTTGTGTGGTCTGCGAGAGAAAGAACTTGTCAATTATAAGTGACGCGGCAAGAAAAGACTGAAACAAAGGTGAACTTACCACCAGAGAATTTTGAATGATGGAACGGAACAACGTGTTCGTTGTTCGCCCCCGGTGAGCCTCCATGTTGGCCTCGAAGTGGAGAGTCTCGCTCACTGTGTTGGCGATATGGGGGTCCTGTAGAATGGAATCGTCGACCCTGATCACCCGGTTCATGTGATTAATAGCCCGAGGTTTCCACTCTGCAGCCTCCACCGTCTGCAGAGAAGGATGTGGAGTCTGTCTTTGTTGCTGTTGTTGCTGCTAGTGCTGTTGCTGTTGAGGTGGAGGGGGTAACCCGCGGCCCCGCCTGCTTTGCTGTTGAGCGGAGGGAGCCCTAGATCCCCTGCCCAGGCCATCGTGCCTTTGCTTGGTTCTCCTCTCCTTGACTTGAGGATCTTGGTCGCTAACTTGACCTCGACCAGCGGCCTTCAGAGGTGGGGGGTTGGCGCTGGTATTTGTTGATGGGGCGCTACTGGTCGACCCCCGTCCTTCCCGGGGGCAAGGGCCTACCTTTGCCTCAGGAATTCCAGCTCTATGCGAGGCGTATACGACATGGCTATCTCGAGGGCGTCCTCTGCGTCTAGGGATTGAAGGATGTGGAAGTCAGGCCACGAATCTCTCCCTAAAGTCCCCACCTCGGCGTGCGAAGGAACCAACGCCTCTCTGGCCCCGAACTCCTCCACTTCCAGGGCACCTCTACTTCGGCCTCAGTAGCCTTGTTGGGGTCTTCCTCCAAGTTCTGCTCAGCCTCTAGTTGCGCAGTCTGATTGAAGAGTTCAGACCACCATAAGGGATCGAAAGGCTGGGGGAGTTGTGAGAACTTTTTGTACTCTACTGTGTAGTTCAAAAGAATGTGAGCGGCCCGGCCAAACCCGTCGTCGCCAACAAATCTCCAAACGGTGATGAGGTCAGCAAAGTTCACCAAGGACCGAGGGGGAGGAGCGACTTCCTAGGCGGAGACGTTTGCATAAGAGAGAAGGTTATTAACACTTCTAAAAAATCTCAAGGACAAAATAGTAGACATGAAAACGCCGACATACTTGTCGTTCTCCATTCAAAAGGGCACATCAGACCATTGTACTCAGGACTGGCCCCCCGCTGCCAGGATCCCCTGAAGATCATAAGGTTATCCTTGTACCCTTTGTCTGAGTCAGGGAGGAGAGTTACGAGGTATATAGATGGATCCCTAACTTTGAGGTAGAAGTTCTGCTGGGGCATGACCCTCAACAGGGAGTAGCAAAAAAAGATACCGTTGAGCCCAACGTTTATCCTGAGACGGTTATTAAGCTCTAAGACTCTCATTATTATCCTAAAGACATTAAAACAACACTGCTCGGGGAAGAGGTGAAAATAAGAGAGGAACTGGAGGAGTAGAGGGGGGAAGAAGGAACCTAATTCCACCCTCTATGATGGTTTTGGTGTAAAAGGGCATCTCATCCTCTGCCCCGAGATTACGAGTATGTAAAGTAGGGTTACACTCCTCTATATCTACGTTTGGGGGGATGCGGTATCGGGTCCTAAACCTATTGATGTGCTCGCCTCCTTTCACTTTGTACTTCCCTAGCCTCGAAGAACTGGCCTGGGGATTCTCGGTGGCGGGGAGATGTCGGGGTATCTCCAAATAAGATGAAGAGTGAAAAGGAAGGAAAGAGCTTTCCTACAAAGATCCCCAAGGGGTTTCCCGAGGGTTGGTTACAGAATGACAACCAGAAACATTTTCGGTTACCAGAGAATAAAAAACAAAAACCTAGAAGGACGGAGAGAAGGAAGATGCAAGGACTCACTAGAACGCGGACGAAGGTTTGTGGAAAACTTGGAGTGGTTCCTTCCTCCAGAAGGTTTAGAAGCAAGGATGGGTCTACTAGCCTAAAAACTCCGGTGATGACTGGTTTGTAGACAACGTGACAAAGCGGGTCTCCGGCGAGATTTCAGGCGAAGGCTCTCTGAGAGTTCGAAATGACAAAAGTGTGGGAAAGAGAGAGAGAGAGAGAGCCCGTTTATATAGTACCCGTCCCCATCATTGGGCACGAAGCACAAAGAAGCGCATTTAATGCGCACGACCTCTTAAGCAGCGGAAAGTAGCCAGAAGCAATGATGGAGTGGTTGGGGTAGTTGCAGAACCCTTCGTCTCCTTACGACGCGTGTTCTCGGTGTCAGAAGATCGAAGGCTGGGGAGCAGTTGACGGGACATTTCCAGACATTCCCAGATGACGACATGTGTCCTCGGGATGTCAGTGGAGACTCCCTCTGAGTTCCCGACACGTCCTTGTCAGTCTATAACCCCTTCCCCCGAGGGAACTATTCACAGGGGATCAAGGACCCCTGAAAGGCCACAAACCGACACGTACCCCTTGGTCAAGTTTGGGATATGTGTCCTAGACATGCTTGTACCTCAGCACCGAGGAGTATCTGCTCCCTGTGGTCGTTTCTGTTCCTACAGGGACTATTGATTGACATGTCACTAGACTAGGCTAGCTCAGACTAGCCATCATAACATCGTGCTACTCAAAATAGTGTCAAGAGACACAAGGAAATAGAAGGCTCAACCAATGGGGGATGGCCACGTGGCATATTGTGTCAGATCAGAAGAAAAAAGACAAGAATGCTCTCGCTGCTACACGGCTTAGGAAAACAAGCATTTAATGCACCCTCCCTTTGATGAGACAACATTTAATGCTTGAAAACTTGGAAGTGAAAGGTAATAAATGTTAAAATGTCCAAACATTTAATACACTCCCACCGAGGGAAGGTCAATAAATACTTGGCAGACCGAGGAAGAAGCATTGATTTCTCGGGGCCTTGAACAGTTAAGAATGAAGACATTTCTCACAGAAATTGGCGTACACGTTGTCCACCTCTAATGATTACCTACTAAGCTACGCTGTCAACAATGATAAGTGTTTAAAGTATAAATAGTCCTCACAAACACATGACGAGGTACACAACAACTTTTTTTGACATATACACAGTGTTTTCTTCTTTCTCTCTCTTAAAAAATTGACTTGATCGTCAGAGGGAATACGCCGAAAAACATTCTGGCGCCTTTCTAACCAATTTTTCTCTGTTCCAGGAACCTCTCTTGGCTTCCCAAGATCAGTCAGGCAACCCCCTGAAAACAATTCATCACCATTTCGTAAGCCACTTTCGGCCCTCACAACCTGTCCCAAGTAGCAAGATTGTCCATTGGATCGACGGACTCGTGTTTACCATGAAAGAGATATGTTCTTCTATTTATATTGTGTAAAATTGAGCACGCACATATATATTTCTAAATACGTTTTTTCTTCAAGAACTGTGTTTTAAAATTGGAAAAGACTAGTATTGTTTAAATTATAATTTTTAAGGTATTACACATAATTATAAAAAGCTTAAATCAATTTTAAATTGGTATTATCAACCACAATAACTGACACTACATCGTCATCGTCTCATGACATGACCATCATATAAGAACATCACAAACAAGAAAGAGAATTCTACATGGTATCACCATCTTGTTTTTGAGGCTTACACTGTTGTTGGGGGTGCAACACAATTTTGCCTCTTTTTCGTCGATACACAAAAAACTAAATTAATACTCTCTCCGTTCTTAAATATTTGTCGTTTAAGATTTTTGAACAGGAATTAAGAAAACTATTAAAGAACTGTAATATAAGTAAAAATTAATTACATAAGACTAAAATACCCTTATTTAATACGTATTAAGAAGGAAAGAACACATGAAAAACACTTAACCTCCACCTAACCTAATGCATTAAAAAGTTAAAGGTAAATTTGGAATAAAAAATATCAATTATGTTTTGATTTCATTAAATGACAGATATTGTGGAATAAAAAAATTGTGCAAAACGACATATATTTAAGAACGGATGGAGTAGATAGCTACTGTACGAATATGTACATAACAATTTTTATTTTATTTAGTCGTTACTGTACTAATAATGGGATTCTATTAATTAGTGGGATTCTACTAATCTACTTTATTTAGTGGTTACTGTACTATTTAGTGGTTACTGTATTTTATTTAGATAGCTAGTTAGCTACTGTACTAATAACGGGATTCTAATTTTTTTTTTTTTTGTTGAGAAAAACATGTGCTGGATGAGAAAATTAGGCGTCAAAGTTTTATTTTATTTTTTCCCTTCTCAGCATCCGAAAGTGATGAAAGTTTAATGGTGATGCCGGCTTAAACGTGCACAGTGAATCAGAATCTGGGGGTGACAAATCTACTTACTGTGTGTTTGGTATGGTGGAAAATTGGGTGGATGAAAAGTGGAGGGTGAAAAATGGGAGAGAAAAAAGTTTTTTCATTGTTTGATTTAAAAGGAAAAAGTGATGGAAAGAAAAATTAGAAAGAAACATCGTGACTTTAGCACACCATTTTCGGTCCGTCCACTTTTGAGCGGAAAGTAGGAGAGAAGATGGAGGCTTTGAGTGGGGGTTAATTTAATTTACTATAACGCCGTTCAAATGTCTTCTTTTTTTTTTTTCGTTAATTATAAATTACACTTCGAAAGATTATTTGAATCTTAATTTGCACTTTCAAAGATAAAAAATCTTAATTTATACCCTAAAAAATATAAATTTATATTAATGTGTACCATCAAAGATAAAAAATTTTAATTTACACCCTTAAAGATATAAATTTATATAAATCTGCACCCTCCAAAGATATAAATTTTCAATTTGCATCCTCAAAAATAGAAATGTATATCAATGTGCATCTCCAAAGATCAAAAATCTCAATTTACACCCTCAAAGATAAAAATTTATATTAATGTGCACCTAAAACTAACCGCCGTCAGTTTGCTGCCTAAAATTAAATTGATAAATTATATCTAGATCCCTTCATGTTTGTCACTTAATTATTTGGACATCTTCACATTTATAATATTACTCTTACATCTCATAACGTTTGTGCACGTGTAATACATAACCTTTTTTAGTTGATATATGTTAATATCACCCTTAAAAAATATGATTTTATCATAATAGAAAATTATAAATTTATATTACCCTTTATTTTGTAGGTTCGATATACTCTAAAGTTTAAAATCAAGCTCATAGTTTAAATATCCAATAAAATGTAGGTATTTATATAATATTTTTTATATTCAATGCAATATATCACTTAAACATAATTATTTGAATGTCCAATTGGGGGGGACATTTTAGAGTAAGAGTATTTTTATTAGTATTTTATAACCATTAAAAAATATAATTTTATTTTAATAAAAAATTATAAATTAATATTACCCTTTATTTTGTGAAATGAGTCCAAATGATTAAATAATAAATATGAGGGGATCTAGGTATAATTTATCAATCTAGTTTCAGGTAGTACATTAACGCAGTTAGTTTTAGGTACATATTGATACAAATTTTTATCTTGGAGGGTGCACGTTAATATAACTTTCTATCTTTAGGAGTATAAATTAAGATTTTTGATTTTTTGAGGTGAAAATTGATTCGAACAATTTTTTAGGGTACAATTTATAATTAATCCTTTTTTTTAATTTGTTATACATACCAATGTATTTATGTAATAAAGTAACTGTAACTTTTTTTTTTCCTTTTTTAACTTTCCAGCACAATCTAGAATCATCTTCCATGTTTAAACAATACAAAAAAACTATTTATATTTTTCACTTGTCCAACTAAAATTACATTTTTCTATATGGGTCAAATTGAAAATATTAATTTGTTGAAATATATTAATTTGATAATTTATCAAATTGATGCTTTGAACTTTTTTATCATTTTAAAAATTATTTTCTTATTTAAGGGTATAATAGTAAATTAAAAATATTTACTTTTACTTTTCCTTTCCTTTTTCATCTAATACCGAATAATGGAAAGATAATTTTTTCAACGTTTCATCCATCGTACCAAACAAAATGAAGAGAAAAAGAATTTTCTTTCTTTATAGATGAAAAAAAAATTTCTTCTATTTTTTTATCGTTCTTATTTTTTCATCATTTCGATCAAAATATACCATTAGCTTGCATATCGTTCATTATTTGTCGTACTACCATGATAAGAAAAAAAATAAAAAACAGCTGGTGGAAGCAGTCTTTAGTACCATCCCAATATTTAATTTTTAGACGGGCGTTGGAAGTCTCACAGACCAATAAAAGAAGAGAGAGAAAAGAACAAAAAACAAACCCAACAAGAAGCCAAAATAAAGAAAAGGCAACTTTTTTTTTTTGGGGCCTGCTCTGCTCTCTGTTTTGACTGCAAAAGCAGTGAACTATGGCGCTCAAACATTTATGGAAAAATAGAGCATAAATAAAGGAGAATTACCTAGCGGGTCTTTTAAGTTAACTCACATATTGTATCTTAAACCAACCATATCTTCAACAAAACATAAATTTAGAAAGTACATCTAAATATTTTCATAAAATTCATCTTTTAAATTTAATTCAAACCCAAATATTAAAACCTTAGGGCCCGTTTAGATGACAACGATCTTAATTGAAAATGAGATTCTCGTTTCTAAATCCTAAATTATCATGTTTGGATAATCAATTATTCAATGATTAAACTTGAGAATAATATTAAAATGTAATTTATTTTTTAATAATAGGGGGTATTCTAATTAATTGTGGTAATCTCATATCTACGTTGATTGTGTATTCTATAAAAAAGATAAAAATCTCAAAATGAAATATCTTCTTAAAATTAACTTCATTTCAAAAATTATATTATCTTTTTGAATTCAATCTCTTTTTTAAAATTAAGATATTTCTTAAAATAATTCCGCAATGACATTAATTCGTACACTAAATATGATTAGAATGAGGTACTCATTTTTAATTAAAATTATTGTGATCCAAATTTACCCTATTTAATGGAACTATCGAGAACAGTAGGACGTTAGGAGTGTCATCATCCACGTCATGCCAGTACGAAACATATCGTCCTTTTTCCTCTATTCTCTGTTCCGCCTTCACACACATATGACACTTGTAAGATACATGTCCCAAGCATTTCTAGCAACTCCCAAAACATCATAGTTTATTCGCAACATACCGAGATTGAGTGAGAAATACAAGTATAAAATTGGAAATGATAATGTAACCAAGTTGTGATTTGGTGCTCGTTTTCTTTTCCTATTCAGAGGTTTTTCACAATGTGTGGAAAACGCTAAGCCTGCTTCACCAATTGAGTATAATGAAGTATTTGCTCTCCTTACTCATTTTGAGATTATAAGATTGATAATTTTCTTAGTAGGTAAACAGAAATGAAAGTTTTATCAAATGATATACCAAAAATAAAAAAAGTTTTATCAAATTAATGCTAAATCAGCATTTTTGGAATGATTTGCTTGAGGAAAAGTTTATATACAGCAAGCAAGGGGTTATTTGGTAAAAAGATAAGAGAATAGAGTTTTCGAATTAAAGAATATTTTAAATGGCTTGAATCAAGCGTTTGGGGAATAGAATAGTAGAATTGATCAATATTTCCAAGACAATAAATTTATCAAAAGTCCTCAAGAACATGCCCTTTATACTAAAAAAAATGGACTTATTTTGCTTGCATGCTTTTATTTAGAGGGTTTGATGTTTATGAGTAATAATAGAAGAATGTTTTAAAGATTTCAAGGAATAAATTGTAAGAATTTATTAATAATTCACATATGAAATTTAGAACACTTATAAATTATAAGGTTTAGAACATATCTATATGACATATGATACTTGATCTCTGGATTTCTTTTGCGGATGGATAAAGTCTTCCTATCATTCTTTAAAACAATAGGCGGCTCTCAATGAGACAAGTCAAATTAGGTTATGAAGTAGAGAGAAGATTTAGCCTGTTATTTATAATGAATCTAATGGGTTCTTCTATTATGGGTCACAATTAGATTAAGACATACACTTAACCGCTTCAACCATATCAATTAAAGAGATGCACATTAGCCCATCAAAATATATCACTTAGCAATATTGAACTCATCTCATTGAACCATAAATTTAACTCATTTTTCACAAACTCAAAATTAACTATCAATTAATGAAAGTTTAACATGGAAAAAATTCTAACATTTTTCCACTTTGACAACATTAATTGTAATCATTTTAAAAAAATAAAATTATATATTTATATTTTAAAAAACGACTCTCGAGCTAATCAAAGAAAAACTCAATATGACTACAATAAAAATATGGTCTTGAGACAATATTTCAAACTCAACCCAGTCCAATAAAACTACTATTTTTGAATTATGGCGGCCTTTTACATTCTTTATTGACATAGGACCAATCCATGATTACAAAATAATAATAATAATAATAATCCTATTGACATAGATCAAGATGTGGTAAATGTAAAAAGAAAATAACAACTCAATCCTATTTACATCCCTTACTTTCATTGTTAGTCCTCCAAATGATTTCTTTTTAACAACATACTTTAACAATAAACTAGAGAAATTCATTA
Source organism: Ilex paraguariensis (assembly GCA_963454935.2). Lineage (NCBI taxonomy): Eukaryota > Viridiplantae > Streptophyta > Magnoliopsida > Aquifoliales > Aquifoliaceae > Ilex > Ilex paraguariensis. The sequence goes on from CAUOFW020003747.1 coordinate 440,794, forward strand.
GCTTCAACAATAAACTAGTATGTCTTCAAATTAAAAAATTTAAGATTTTCTCAAATGGTATAATTAGAGACATACTCCATTGACAAAACAGTCACACTTAAAACATACATTAAGCCTTAAAATTCTGTATAAAATGACTTGTCATAAATGTGCACATATACAACATAGCAAGAATATCGTGCTAACAATAAAGATAATCATTCAAATATTTATTATTCATCAAATAGATGTATCTCAACCATAATGAGTATCAAATATCACATATGAAAGTAATTCAATACTAAAGTTCTTAAAACATAAATAAACTCCCACTAACCAAGCAAATCAAAAGACCCCAAAATGCCCATGTTGTCAACATATATTTTTAAAAGTTATATGTCTCAATCCCTTAGTTAAATGATCAACAAGTATTGCTTATGTATCAATATGTTCAATCACAATGTTATCTTTCTTCTCAAGATCCCTACCAAAAGATATTTAATTTTCATATGTTTAGACTCACTAGAATTTTTGTTGTTCTTTGAGAAGAACATATCTGCACTATTATCACAATAAATTGTTAGTGGTCTAGATATGGAATCAACAATCATAAGTCTTGAAATAAAATTTCTTAGTCATATAGCTTATGTTGCAACTCCATAACAAGCTACAAATTCAACTTGCATAGTGGAAGAAGCTGTGAGAGTTTGTTTAACACTCTTTCATGTTATTGCTCCTTCAACTAACATGAAAATATATCCTAAAGTGGATTTTAAATCATCCGGACACCTAATAAAATCTGAATCTGAGTAACCAGTCACTTTAAGACTATCAACTCTCTTATAAATAAGCATATAATTTTTTGTTTTGTACAAGTATCTCATAACTTTCTTAACTGCCACCCAATGATCTAATCCTGGTTTAGAAAGATATCTACCAAGAACACTAACTACAAAAGTAATGTCAAACCTGATACAAACTTGTGCATACATTAAACTGCCAATAATACTCGCATAAGGTATATGCTTCATAGACTCTTACTCAAGATTTTTTTTGGGACATTGACTTAGATTGAATTTATCATTTTTCACAACAGGTACATCCCCAAATTTACAATTATGCATATTAAATCTTTCAAGCACATAATCTATATATGCTATTTGAGAAAGTTCCAACAATTTACGACTCCTATCCCGATGAATTATAATACCTAATACAAAAGATGTTTCCCTAAGATCTTTCATGTCAAATGTTTTATACAACAATTGCTTAATCTCATGAAGTAAGCACAAATCATTGCTTGCAAGCAAACTACCAACATAAAAAATAAGAAAAAAAAATTTGTTTCCACTGATCTTAAGATATATACATTGGATAATTTTTTTTTTCAACAAAATCAAGAAAACTTATTATCTCATCAAATTTCAAGTATCACTGATGAGAAGCCTGTTTGAGACCATAAGTAGACTTCTTCAACTTGCACATTAATTATTCTTTCCCATTTTCCTTAAAACCCTCAGGCTGCATCATATAAACTTCTTCATTGAGATCACCATTCAGGAAAGCTATCTCACATCCATCTGGTAAATTTCTAGATCAAAATGAGCCACCAATGCCTTTATGATTCTAGAAAAATCTTTAGTAGAGACAGGTGAGAAAATTTCATTAAAATCTATACTTTCCCTTTGACTATACCTTTTTGTTTCCAATCTAGTCTTAAATATTTCAATCATACCAAAAAAATAATTTGAAGTAAATATGAAACATAGGCGAAATAAGGATAAATAAATAGTGAACATCTTTCTTGCCAATATTACATACCAAGGCTTGTGCAACAGCATCATTAACTGGTCAACCATCTTTCTTTGAATATGCAACCTTAAAAAATTCAATACGACTCATTTTCTTCCCAGCATTCTTTTTATTTTCCTACAGTTAAAATAGACACAATAAATAAACTTAACTAAAAGTCTTTTATAAAACCATTTGTTTTCCAACAAACCCTTTCCATAACACATGCAAAGCTGGTTCGGCCAGTGGTGTGATGAAATTTTTTCTTGCTCTAAATGAGTTTGTGCCCTCTCACTTTTTTCCTATTACATGCCAAAAGCAATTATCAAAAAAATTTGAAGAACAAGAGCAATGACTTCTTTTAGAATTGACAAGATTTACACTTGCGTATTTGTAACTATGCCTTCGGAGTGCTCTAATAATAGACCACGGCCCGCCAATGTGATTCCTCCACTCGGTTAGGCTTGTGAGCTAATCTTTTTACATCAGTTCTATAGGGATAATAAAGCTTGTTTATTAATCTCACACTTACAGTCTTTCCACTTCCTCCCTATAGACCTCATTAGATATCATTTCATCCACTATTTTGCATCAGTGCTTGCCTACAATTCCATTAAAAAAAATCACTAATAACATGCGAAAGCTATATACAATCACTTAGTAACTATAAAATAAATTCAAAAACTTTCCACATTTATTTTGTCCCATATTCTTTCTTTATACTCCTTGGAAACAACACGCCACTTGTGCCAATTTAAGGGTACCATGGTCCCATTTCAAGCTAGCATGCCAAAATGAGATTGAAGTGGAGTAGCTTTTTCACCAATTGGTTGCTTTAATTCATTTCCTCAATGTGTAGCACACTGCCGCCATGCATCGAGGTAGGACCTCTAGTTCGTCTCTGTATAGAATCCAAGGAATTGGAACCTACACTAAAAAAAAAATTGTTGAGTGATTACAATATCATGTTTAGTGATAATTATTACTATTTACTCCTCCATTACTGCCGTTGTTGCGTGATGTATTGCCATCATCGTCTAGTGATTGGCCACAAGACGGATAGTTGGTACTGAAACCTGAATTATAAATACTTAAATTACTAAACATATAATTGCATGCATAATATCAAATTGTGAGAAAAACATAATCTACAACCAAATANTGGATAGTTGGTACTGAAACCTGAATTATAAATACTTAAATTACTAATCATATAATTGCATGCATAATATCAAATTGTGAGAAAAACATAATCTACAACCAAATAATGTACATGGGAGGCCAAAAGTAGGGTGCCACCATGATGGTGGTTCTGGAATCATGTGCACATTCTCCACCATAGCAAACTATGAACCATTTATAGATATACAAGAGTGTTGAAGTGTGTCATCAAGATATAAACACATAGCAGTTTCATGATATTAAAAGAGGGCTCGACGTTTTACATTGCAATGAAAATCTAAAACAATTCAATGTATAAAGTCTCATGATATTAAAAAAAAAAAAATTCATATACCATTCATCATCATAACCATGAACTGTGGTTCCAACAACACCTCGTCTAACCCAGTCCATGTCGTCGTCATCATGATTGATAGCAGTTTCATCTAAATCTTGTTGCCCATATTCTTCCACTTGGTTATGCTGCATCCTAGCATCTTCTCTTGGTTGTTGTCCATAGACATCAAATAAATCTCTAGGTTTCACCTTGATGACGATTTTCCAATCTTCTTCAATGGGATCTTGTACATAGAAGACTTGTTGTGCTTGAGATGCTATGATGAATGGTTCATCAGAGATCAATCCCTTGGTGTAAAGCAAATTTCTAAAATTGACTAGTGTAAAACCAAAGTTATCCCGCTCGACAAGACCCCCATTGTTATCGACCCAATCACACTTAAATAATACATACTTACAGTCGTGTGAATACTATATTTTAACAATATCAGTCAACACTCCGTAATATGTAACATCTCCTTCCACGGGATGCTTATCCCTTGAAGTAGCATAACTATGAGTACTTGCCTTTAGCATAACACCATTGTTTTGATTTTTTCTTCTCCGTTCACATTTCTTTGTGTGATACTTTGTACCATTGATAATGTACCCTGTGAACCTAGTGGTTTGCTTAGACAGACCCATAGCTAGTGTTATAATCTCATTAGAAAGATGCGTATATTCCTGTTGCAATTAACTTTTGCATCTATAGTAATGAAATTTTGAAATATTAAACACTAACACATAACATGTCACTTAACTTGAAATTATATGTAAATTTCTCGATGTTACATACATAGGATGCAAACCATATGTGAAATGTATCGTTGTGAATACGTTCGACTTCATGATCCCTCACACGACGATTGAACGTTCTAATAAAGGCACGATATTNCTGTTTTGATTTTTTCTTCTTCGTTCACATTTCTTTGTGTGATACCTTGTACCATTGATAATGTACCCTGTGAACCTAGTGGTTTGCTTAGACAGACCCATAGCTAGTGTTATAATCTCATTAGAAAGATGCGTATATTCCTGTTGCAATTAACTTTTGCATCTATAGTAATGAAAATTTTGAAATATTAAACACTAACACATAACATGTCACTTAACTTGAAATTATATGTAAATTTCTCGATGTTACATACATAGGATGCAAACCATATGTGAAATGTATCGTTGTGAATACGTTCGACTTCATGATCCCTCACACGACGATTGAACGTTCTAATAAAGGCACGATATTCCCTGCGTAAAAAATTCTTGTTTGAATGCAATGAACATAATGTTGGTTAACTATTCTAACACAATAACAAAAAATGGAACCATGTATTACTCTTGAAATGGGACAATTGCAGGAGTGTTAATGAGCACATAGCGATAGGCCTGTTGTTGTTCTATGTCATTGAAATTGAACACTTTTCCAATTCCAAAGGGATGACCTCTTTGCCCATCAAATGTGATATTACCATCATAATTCCTCACTCGTCGAAGTGACTTGGTCTCGACATCATGCAAATATCTTGAGCAAAATGTCATACATTCTTCCACCAAGTATCCTTGTTCAATGGATCCCTCTAGTCGACTCCTATTCCTCACATATGATTTAAGTGTGTAGAGGAACCTTCAACCACAGACCAATGGTAAATGGAATTACATGAAATGGGAGAGAGGATTTGCATTAAAGTTTAGTTATATGTGCATCATGGTTCACCTCTCTATTGGATACATCTAGCGATATTGCACCGGGCCGGCAATCTTAGTCTCCTTAGCTAAATGTATCAGCAAATGCTCCATGATATTGAGAAAGCCCGGCGGAAATATTTTTTCGAGATGACAAAATGAAAGTACAATCTGAGACTGGAGGCAGTCTAGTTCATCTACTTGCAGGACCTTTGAACATAACTGCCCAAAAAATTTATGTAGGTCAATCAATGGCCCAGCCACTTTCTTAGGCAATAAACTCCTCACCGCAATTGACAAAAGTTGTTGCATTAATATATGACTATCATGGCTTTTTAGTCCAGATATAGTACGTTGTGTAACATTAACATGCCAAGAAATATTTGAGATATAGTCCAAATTGGATTTTGTTTATTTAGGTCAGATAATAGATGNTCATCTACTTGCAGGACCTTTGAACATAACTGCCCAAAAAATTTATATAGGTCAATCAATGGCCCAGCCACTTTCTTAGGCAATAAACTCCTCACCGCAATTGACAAAAGTTGTTGTATTAATATATGACTATCATGGCTTTTTAGTCCAGATATAGTACGTTGTGTAACATTAACACGCCAATAAATATTTGAGATATAGTCCAAATTGGATTTTGTTTATTTAGGTCAGATAATAGATGCAAAGTTGAAAAAATAAATTGTGATTGTAATGTACTAGAGGCAGAAAAAAGACATAACTTTGTGACCTACACTAGTTTATACCACTGCTGCCTCTCTTATTGTCTCAAATTTACTCAAATAGCATAAATGAAACACAAAGGAAAAAAAAAAACTATCATGGATGAGAGGTCTAAAGATACAATCAACAACTATATAGTGCAAGCAGCACATGTACATGGGGTGCATGCAATNTGCAAGCAGCACATGTACATGGGGTGCATGCAATCAATGGAAACCTACCAGAATTGCATACATAAAACATATGTGAGGAATCCAAATTCAATGACAAAAGATTTTGACTTTCATAGTGTTCTCTCTTCCAACAAAGAGTTGAGATCAACAACAATGATTAACTGCTTGGGTAGAAGGCTGAAACTCTGGGCAAATGTGCAATCCTTGATACTCAAGAGGCATGTAGGGTTGGACTATGATGCACCTATTTTCAGAGATATTTAATTAAAGTATCAATGGACTCTGATTTTTAGTCCAAAAGTGTGTGGAATAAATTAGTAGTACCGTTGTCAATCCGTCTGGAAAGAATGAGGCAAATTATTCGTTAGAGTTCTTTAACGTTTTATCCTTTATCATGTTAGAATATCCTTAATGGTATGTGTAATTACTTCAACCTCTTAACAACATAAATAGGTTGTAAAGTGTAGGATGTGAAAAACCCATACCTTCCATAGATTGCTTTCTTTATTTTTTTTCTTCGTCTCTTCCTTTTCTCTCAAACCTTAATAATCCACTGGTTTCAATTTTATTAAGTAAGATACCCTATAAGGTATTCTTTGCTTTTTAATGCCATCCTTTTATTCTAGAGAAAAGATGCCATTGCTAATACGAAGTGCTAGAACACCAATCCCATCTATTAACAAATAATATTTTACACAAATGTTGATGCCCAAAGAATTTCATGTTGCAACTGACTGAGAAACAAAGTAAACAGCATCTGTAGAAGTTTAGGGCTCAGCATGAGTAGTGCGTAACTGCCCAAGCAGACAAAGCAGCTTCCAAAATACGTATCCACATACTATACTAGGAAAGTAATACTAAATCCAAAATATGACTATGTGAATTTGATGCCTTACCGCATTCCACATATTAATGGTATGGGATAGCCAGGAAAGTAATACTAAATCCTCTCGGGCATTTTCTCAAATANTGATGCCTTACCGCATTCCACATATTAATGGTATGGGATAGCCAGGAAAGTAATAGTAAATCCTCTCGGGCATTTTCTCAAATAGGTATAGGGTGGGGAGGCTGATTGTGGTGTTCTTGGGTGTGTTTGAGATTTGCTTGAGGGAGAAAGAGGGAGAGATAAGAAAGGGAGGGAGGCACAAAGATTACCTGTCACCGGTGGTTCATCGGTGCTTTCTCTCGAATTGGCAGAGGTCAATGACGTAGATACTATGCCTGAAGGTATAATTCCGACGACTATTGGTTTGGTAGAGATGTATATTACAGATTTATCTTACACGAAAATATAAGAGCTGGAAAGACAGATTGAACACCGTGAATAATCGAAGAGAAATAAAACACACCATACAACACTCAGTGAAATCAAACTGAATTGAATTTCTAATCCTAATTAGCTAGTATAATTTTTACCTCAGATCTGAGAATTTTATAAGATTGTTGATTTAGAGCTGAAGTGGAATAGAAGATAGAGGTTAACTAGCGCTGTGAGAGGAGGAGAGAGCAGGAACGACTTCCAAGGTGTTGACACAGAGGATGTGGTGGCGTATGGAGAAATAGAGGTGTTGAAAGACCATCGTCGCCTAAGAAGACCATCGTCGCCAGAGAAGTTAAAAGAATGAATTAGGCAAAAAATTAGGTTTGTGCTGTGGGAGGGAAAAAAAAAAGCTTTTTTGAATTTGTGGCGTTTGACTTAAACACCGGAAGTTAAGCGAAAAAAAAGATTTTTATTAATAACTTCTAGCATGGAGGAATAAACACCAATTTTAGTGGTGTTTAATTTAAACGCCGAAAATTAAATGCTAGATTTTCCCATAATTCTTGTAGTGTGTATTCAATTTTAATCTACCAGCATATGGCAGAAACCTATTAGTCCATGATTTTACCCTGGCTATATCCTCTCAATTAATTATGCACAATGTAGGATTTTGAGCCAGGAAGATTTAAGGGGAATGCCTAAATACCTAACTAGTAGTTTTCCTTCTGGGTATCCATAGAGTTCCTTCATCTGAGATTGAGTTGAAGAGTCAATGGCACACATAAACTAGTTACTCTTGTTTGTATTTGCTTGAAGTCCTGATAAACTTTGGAATTGTAACACGAGTAATGTTATGCTTACCAAAATATTTATCAAAAAATATTTTTAACAAATTTTTAATTATATTATATTATAAATGACAAACTTTTAATTATATTATAATATTATATAATTATGTTAGATTTATTTAAAATTTTAGATTATGTTGACTTGAGTTTGGGCTTGAGTGGGTAAGGTGGACGGGGGTGGGGGTGGAGGTGAAGGTGGGGGCAGGGCCAGAGGTTACAAATTTACCTGCGGATGAAGATGGAGATGAGGATGAAAATTATATCCGTTAATGAGCGTAGACTGAAGATAGATGAGGTTTTTTTAAGCAGGTATAGAAATTGAGATTACACCCCTTGCCCCCGCTTCGGTCCATTGTCATCTCTACTCTCCATAAATGTAGTGTAACTACGCCCCAAAGTTCAGTGAGGCCCAATGTGTATATCAAACCAATCAAGTATCAACAGTAGTGTATACAAAATTTTTAATACAAAATCGAACTAAAATTATTATTTAGTTCTATACTTCTATTTTTATCTAAAAAAAAAACACAAGTAATTTTTGATATCATACATTCTATTTTTTTACTTATAAACAATGACACTTGTAAAGTATTTTATATTTTATTAATATTTTTAAGATCAATGGTTTCAAAATAAAACAACAGAAAATTAAAGGTTAGCATTCATTTTCAGTATGGTATCCACTTTTTTTTTTGTGTGTGTGTACCATAGTCTTACCCTGTTTGAGTAGTGTCATATTAAACATTTATTCAATTTTTTTTGTCTCATTTATAATCATGTATAACGTAATTTGCATTTTGTCTATCTGGATTTGTATATACTCAATTAAAACTTATCTTTCCAATTTATTAAAATCAAATATGAGCTCAATAAAATTACAAATGGTCTCTGAATTGAGAGGCTAGGGACTGAACTGCAGAACCATTACTTACATTCCAATCTTCTTTGGTTAGGCCCAAGTACCCTCATCCACGTGAAGATATTTTTTTTTGCTTCATACGGCAGCTGTCTCCACCATATATAGTTCATTTTGTACTAGAATAATAGTTATGCAGATAGACTAGCACTGTTTCTGAATACGCGATGGAGCACAAGATTTGAGCATTAAAAAAATTGATCCTACTGTATCAAATAATAATTTTTCTTCCTTTTCTTTCTTTGATTACATTATTTAAAATTAATTTATATCCATTATTTTCTTAAAAATATAAACAAAATTTTCAATATGTGTACACTATTGTGTATAGACAATATTTGAAATAAAAACTGCGTTAAACTATAATTTAATCAAATACTAAATGATTTAATATGTGATAAAAATAAATGATGTGATATTTTTGAGGAATAAAATATAAAGGTTAATTTAATATCTTGTATCCGCGATAATCTCATTTCTTTGAAGGGAGAAGATAAGAATTCAAAATGATAGCAGTTTTATTAGATAAATTTAGGTAAGATTTTTAGAATATGTACTATACTTTAATAGCATATATTTTTTAAAAAATTGGCAAGATATATATAAAATTAATTATTTTACGTTTGCATGCCGTAAAGAATTCTAACCAATAATATTTTTTATATTAATATTTCAATATGATTTCAAAACATTTGGGGTAAGTCAGACAATGGATGTTATTTTTAATCAAAATCTAAATTCAAATGATCAAATATGAATCAATATTAATTGTTGATTATTTAAAATAAAATTTGTTGTGTCACATTCGTATATTCAAATTGAAATGTATAAATATCATATTCAATTGTTATTTAAATTCAAATAATATAGAACTTAGTAAATAAATATATTTAAATTCTGTTACTTTTGGATCAACTATTGCGATATCCATTGAAATCTGATGCGTCTTGAAAATTTAATTCTCAATTACTTACTGACCCATTCACAATAAAAAAAAAAAAAGGACTTAATGATGTGTTTTCAATGTAATCATTGGATTAGTTTTGAGTCATATTGACCCATAAGGGACCTTCCTATCCTGTGATTATTTTTGTTGCCCGTGAAATAAAAAACAAAGCAGCACGCACCAACCCAAAAAAAATACTTCATTTCTATTTTGTCCAATTTTTTTTCGTTTCTATCTCCTTTGTCTAATGCTCCTTGGAATCAGATTTTGATAGCATTTCTTATTTTTAAATGTAATAATAGCAACACATATAAAAATTAGTTGTTGCATTTCATAACTGCATAAAGTAAAAAACTCTAACTAATGGTGATTCAAACTAGTATTTAAAAGCGAGGTCTGCTAATGAATGTCATTTTGATCTAAATCAAAATTCAAATGTCTAATAGACACAAATTGATGGGTTTTTTTGTATTTTACACCTTGAAAGAATTTAAGATTTTTATTTTATACTTTTAAAGATTAAATTTTTTATATTGCACCTTAATNATTTGAAATAAAAACTGCGTTAAACTATAATTTAATCAAATACTAAATGATTTAATATGTGATAAAAATAAATGATGTGATATTTTTGAGGAATAAAATATAAAGGTTAATTTAATATCTTGTATCCGCGATAATCTCATTTCTTTGAAGGGAGAAGATAAGAATTCAAAATGATAGCAGTTTTATTAGATAAATTTAGGTAAGATTNCTTTGAGAGTATAAAGTGAGAATCTTAAAATTTTTGAAGGTATACAATATAATTCACCCTAAATTGATAATATTTGATGATGAATTATCTATAATTTTAGAAAGGATATTAATTTCAAGAAGATACCTTAATTTTTGAAAATGAAGTTAATTTTAGGAAGAAACTTGATTTTGGGATTTTTATTTGTAGGCAGGAGATTACTAACATTGGACCTACTATTATTAGAAATTAAATTACAATAGTAATCTTGTCCCCAAATTAGATTACTAAATAGTTGATTATTCAAATATGATAATCTATGATTTAGGAATAAGAATTTCCTTCTCAATCAAGATTACTGTCATTCAAATGGACCCTATGGTTTTGATATTTGGGGTTGGATGGATATTAATTGGTGAATTTTACGAAAATAGTTAATTGTAGTTTCCAAATTTAGTTCAGGATATGTTTGGTTTAAAATAAAATATCAATTAACTTAATAGACCCTCAATGTAATTCTCTTTTATTTATGCTCTGTTTTCCATAAATGACTGGACGCCAAAGTTCACTCTTTTGCAGTAAAAAAGAAAGCTTAGCAGGCCCAAAAAAAATTACTTTTCCTTTGTTTCGGCTTCTAGTTGAGTTTTTCTTTTTTGTTCGCTTCTCTGGCCTCTCTTTATTCTTCTTCCAACTTTCTAGACTTGTCAAAAAATGTGAAAGCCAAGAACAATTAAAATCTTAATTAAAGGAATAAAATAATAAGTAATTAGTTGTTAAAGCACAGGTCAAAAACATAAATTTGATATAATTCAGATGACAAAATAGACTTCACCGATGAATTCATCTCGATAAATCTAGTTATCCAATTAATTTTTAACGAATTTTGAGACAATCGAATTTTTCACGTGTTATAAAACGATTGGAGGTCGCATGACTAAAGTTTTTTGCTATCAAATTTTATTAGCTGGACCTGAAAAATAAATTTAAAGTTAATTCAATAAAAATATATTAAGCTTAACACGAGGCGAGATTTAGTTGATTTAACACAAAATTGGACTGTTAAAAATAGAACGTGTGGTGTGATGTGAGCCAAATATTTAAAACTATATTTCCACTTTTGTCTTCCACTTATTCTTCACTCCAACATTCAGTCGGGACAAAGAGATAGAAGAGAGAGAAAGAGAAAAAGGAAAACAAAGAAAGAAAAATAAATTTTCACCTTCTTAGATGTACAAAGATTCAATCATTGGATTATTTCGGGCCAAGAGTTGAAGTTGCTCTACGCAACACGAGCTACGCAACAATACCAACAATCACTCTTTCCTCCAAAAATATCAAATATGAGAATCTAGGACTAAGGTTTGGAAAGTTAAATTTGAACTTTTTTTGTAGAGTTTTACTACGTGGGTTCACGCTACGAGAGGTCAGGTTTCCTCTGTTTAGATGTAATTTTAACCTAAAAGATGACAAAATAAAATGAGTAGGTTAAGGGTGTATATCACATGTTAGTTATTGACTAGTGTAATTATTGGGTCAAAGATAAGATTTATAATTAATTTTGTAATTAGTAAAATTCTATTATGATTAGCTTGGTGTAAGTTAATGTTAGTTGTTTAAAACATGTTAATTGTCTATTAGCATAATTTGATGTTTTAACGGCATATCAAGTTTAATAAAATTATTAATTTGTTATGTGATTGTGAAATAATATAAATGTTAAATGATTATTTAACAAATGATTAGTGTTGTGGACTTGTGTTTATGTTTATAGAATTAATAAACATATTGCCCTGTTGTAAGTGATGAGCATGTTAATTATGTAAATTGATGTGCCCCTAGGTGTTTGTTTAAATGCCTAGGCGAATACAAGTATGTAGTTGAGTTGATTATCTTATATAACATGCTTGGGATAGTGTTAAAATATCATTATATTGCATTCATTATATAATTGACATTGTAAATAGTACTGAAGAAAATTTCCCATTGCATTGCATTATGCATGAATTACGGTACATTCATGGAAATTGACATGAGTAGAAGTGTGTGCATGGTATGAAATTAATTACTATATAAGTGGGTCGATAGTGGGTTCGGGAAAGTCACACCAAGGTCCGACTAAGTCAAGTCACACAGGAAATTAAATGAATAAATGTGTCATGGTGCAGCATGTGACGCCTCTAGAACCAGGGGTCTTTTATCAACCGTTGATCACCTATCAACCCGCAAAAGTACTCGTGAACATTGTATAACCCGACATCACGCCAATAGCATCCCCTAACTAGGATCATAATTCACATGGATAACCTTTGTACATTTTATCATTCACTAGTCCGTGGTCCTTTATACATTAATTTATGGTCATTAATACCCCATATAATTTCTTTGAGCTCAAGGAATCAATGCCCGAACGCTTAGTAAAACATTTAAAAATTTTGAAGTTTAAAGAAAACCTATCGGTAGAAGTGTTCAGAGTTCTACCGGTAGAAGTTGTGCACTGAACTTTAGTTTTCAGAAATTTTGAGAAAACCTACCGGTAGAAGAAGTCTGTGTTCTGCCGATAGAAGAGACATTCTGGAATTCTTCTACCGGTATGAGAAGTGACGTTTTACCGATAGGAGAACCCTACTGGAAATAGTCTACCGGCTAGAAATGATGTTCTACCAATAGAAGTTCTCAATGTTTTACCGATAGATCTGTCCAATTTTCCCCCATTTCATCCGTTTTCAATTCCAATCCATTCCAACCACGTACAACACCAACTCAAACTCACATATATGAAGTTTTACATAAAACATAGTTCATATGAGTTCAATTACAATCAACTTCATACGATTACATGTCAAAACTATTTTTTTTTTTTACAATAATTTTACAAAAATATGGGATGAAGCCACATCTTGGGTTTTCTTCATCCTTGAGGGCCCGAATGAGAATTGTCTACCAGTGTATACCCCTCACTTAAAATATTGTCCTATAAAGGATGAACCACATTCAATAGGGTAATTCCTAAAGAGGCTACTTCTCAACCTAAATACATATGAAATGTTCACATGCAAATTCAACAACCCACAACACTCCAATCGATAATATGCAATTCAATGATGGAATTTACTATATCATGCCATGATATGAGATGAGACTCACTTATGCACTTCAATCCGAGCCTTCACTGACTCCCTCAACACATGCAATGCCATGCATGTGAATTCGAACATTCCAAGCCTCCGCCATTGATGTTATACATCCAATGACCATTAAATCTCCCAAGTCTTTCTTGGGGTGAGTATTTATGGACTTTCACCAATGGTCACCCAACCAACATGGCATTTATGGGCTTCCACCAACAGCTCTGCATATGCCGACACACTTTATGGACTTGATACCAACGGAGTGCGTATTCGAAATCACCGGGTCTTGCACCTGAGGGATAGTCTAGCCCTTCTAGCTATCCCCAATCCAATTTTCAATGCAACCCATATAACTCAGTCGGGTTTGATCCAACTTTTCCAAGCCCACGCATCATTCACCAAGAGTGGTGTTTGATGACAACCATGCACACACACCTATACTCATGTCTAATGCCCATGAATGTATTGTCTTCGTGCATATGCAATGTAATGTATAATTGCAATACTAATATCATGTTTAATATGTTATGAGTACCATATGAACCATTTCAATCACTTTTCCACATTTGTCATGGCCAATTATATCATAAGCATATAATCACCATAAATAATCTTAATCTCAATACATCATCAAGCATATATCAACATTTATTCCCAACAACAATTTTCAAGCAAGTTATGACATAATTTATGCAAATAACACACTTAATTCATATTGACATAATATAAACATATAGCATACCCACATAACACAATTTTCCAAGAAATCACACTTTAGCAATTTCTAAATTCCAATTTATGCTAGAATTGTGTTTACCCATTTTCAATACCCATTTCATCAAATTAACAACCATAGGCAAGTGCTATACATGAGATGTCATCTCTAACACTCCACCCATTCCATATAAAAACCCTAGGTTGAAAATAAACTTAATTAGGAAGAAAAACCTACCTCTTAAAGAGTAAAACAACGATAGAAAGGTCCAAGAACCCGATTCAAGCTCAAATCCTAGCTTTTCCCAAAATTTCATCCTTGAAATTTTGCCTAAATCTTCAATTTTTGGTATGGTCTTATAGCCTTTGATGAGAAGAACAACTTTTGTTCTTGAGTTGAGTCAATTTGACCAACGAAACTCCATAGATCGTAGAGAGAAGTTGGAGAACCTAGCCCTTTTCCCTCTCTTTTTCTATTTTTTTGGAAATTTGATGGTAAATGGGGAGAATATTTGATTTTCTCCCCTATTTATCTTCTTTAAATGCTTGGTCCTCATTTTGACACACATTCTACATTCCCGGGTCTGGTTTTGACCCGAATCGATTAAATTTCGTTCCGGTTCAAGTTCAAAATATTTTTATTTGAATTAATTTTAAATTATTATCCACTTTCGTTTATGAGGTCATATGACACCCGATTGGCTCATAAAACACAAAAAATCTAATTGTCATAGAATTCAACAAAAATAGACAGAGTAGCTAGATTTTATGAGACGAATCCAATGGTGAGGTCCGTTTTGTCATCTGAGTTTTAGAAAAATTTGGGTTTTCAACCTGTATTGTAGCGACAAATTATCGTTTTACCCTTTTTCATAAAAATTTTAGATTTACCCGGATTTTACATAGCAAGAAGGATTAGATTCTTCTTCGGGTGAAAGACCTGGTTACTTGATTTCTACACTTCCTGATGGTGCAATTCTCAAAAAGTGTAACGGCGAAAACAGAGCCACAGATGGGATGTCCTGAAAATTTATTGATGGTGTGGTATCCCATTGATGAAATACCATAAATCATCACTCCACAAAGACACAAGAAAATAAATTAATTAGTCATTTGGTGTATATAACACCAATGAAGGGGGCTTGGAATGCCTAGATACATACGCATGGTATTATAAGTATTGTGGGAGCCTAGGATGGGGCTCGGTGTTGGTATTGCTTACGTGAGTCTAATCTCATGGCATGACATGATTTATGACATTTGTTTATAATAGATATATTTGAATGAATGCATATAATAATTGTTGCGTGTGACATTTTATATGCATTTGGGTTGAGAGGTATTATTTATAGGAGTTACTCTATTGAGCGTTGACTCACCCTTTATGGAAACATTTTTCACGTATAATACAGGCTTCCTCTGAAGGCCCTCCTATGTGCCCGCTTTGACGATAGAGCCAGACTATAACTCTTATTTTGACATTGTAATGGGCATATGTTTATTTTTGGCCTTAGATAATTTTTGGAAATAAAAACTTGTTTTATATTAAGAAGACATGTATATGAGACTCTTTTGTGACATTTATTCTTTTATGAATGAATGTACATAGCGATGATGATTATGGTAGTATCCGATACTATGGAATTGAGTATGGATGAATGGACCCGGTGTGATCAATGTTGTATAATTGCACAAATTATATTTTAGGTAGTGCTTCCCGTACAAAGGAGACTCTGCCCAAATGTTTTCAAGTTATGGATCCTGGTAAATGGGATATAATGGTGTGGTATCTAGTTATACGGTATCTACGAGTATTCCGCGAGTTGATAGGTGATCAAATAGGTAATTACAGACACCTGAATTTTGGGGTGTCACTGAAAAATTAAAAATTGGGATAGTACCACCAATAGTTTTTTGTTTTTTCCTTACCATTTCCTCAACGAAATAGTCACGCTTGGAAAGTTAATTCACCCTTTACCGATTTTTAATACCTCTCAAATAATGGTTCAGATGAAAGTCCATTGAAATCTCAATATGATGAGATTTATAAAATTATGAATTGGAGAAGACTTCTATATAGAATAAGAAGTTGGGTATTATTAAGTTTTATAAGTTTGATGTATTGATAAGTGAAAGCCCATTGAAATCTGATGATGTAAACCGAATTGTATGAGTAATGAATCGTAATTATGCTTTGCAATGATGATGGTGTGATAATGAAAGAAATATTTTTCTAAGGGTTGGGAGGATTAACACAGAAGAAGTATAGTGGTTCACCAGCTCGGGAGCTCGGCTAATCTACTCTTTAATGGTGACTCTTGCTTCTTGCCTTTCAATAATGATGATTACAACAATACAATGGCTAGTTTTTGCCTCTAGGTTCCTCTATCCTTCTTTGGGGGCGTTACATAGTATTTATAGGGTTGTTCCTTATTCAATGGGATCTTGGCCAAGATTCTTGCCCTTATTTTGTGGGGTTCTCCTTAATTCTAGGAAAAGATCTTGGTTGGTTGAGATTAGGTGCCTTGATTATAGCTTCCTAACGCTTTGGGAACCTCTTGTGGTTATCCAGCCGTTGCCTTGCCTCAAGAGACATTCAGCCCTTGCCTTCTGACCTCAGTTAATATGACTGACCTCTCGGTCTGAGTTGAACTCCTGAGCTAACACTCGGAATTTACTTTAGGCATCATCAGTTGCCCCCCAGCCCTTGGCCCAAGCGAGCTTGGGCATGGGCTGAGCTGCTTTTGCATTGGAACAGGCCTGCACCTAGCTGACCCATGTGAGATGCATGTGAGATGCATGTGGGGGGGCTCTTTGATGGTTTACAGCAATCATGGCTTCCTCGATTTTTGCACATATTTCAGCCTACGTCACTCAAGCTTTAAATGCTCAAACGGTTGCTCAAAAACTGCTCAAAACTCCTTGTTCATCTTCTACGCTATACACCTTTGTCTCCGGCTCTTTCTCTCTGTGATTTCTAGGCTTTCCTCCACATGATTCTCTTACTCTCTGCTCAAAATTGTGCTTTCTGGGTTGCGACTCGAATTCCTACTTTGCTCTTCTCCTCCAATTTTGTTCTTTGGCTGCTGTTTGTTGCTCTCTTCCCTGTCTAGGTACGCTTCCTTCTGCCCCTTTTTTTTTCTCTTGCCTTTCCTCACTCTGGATCCCTTGACTTCGATGTGGCTATTGTTTTTCTGGGTTTTTCGATTCTTTTTCTTTTGGAAATCGTGATCGTTGCCTATCTTCTCTTCCCCGTTTTGTGGATTGGAACTCCACTGTGTGAATTCTTACTATTGGGAGATATAGTGCTGACCCTAGGATTATCAAGGGGTGTTTAGTTAGTATTCCTCCTTTTTATAATTCTTTCAATTTGCCTTTCTCTTTGCCAATCATGTTTGTCTCGTCTAGAGCAACTCCCTCATCTGTTTCCCTCCTAGGCGACAGGTCTGTCGAGAGTGATTCTGATTTAGGGGATATAGATGATGAGATTGGCAACTTCCCCAGTGTTGAGGCTGTCGATACCGAGGTGGACTCCAAGGAACTCCCCTCATCTTCCTCTCATGTACCTCTTAGTGCTGACAAGGGTAAGGGCAAGGTGAATGAGGTTAAAATTCCTGATAGTGCAGCGGGTATGGGGGCTGCCTTCAGGCATGCTAAGCTCGTGGGTCCCAGTAGGGTGGATCCTATTCTCATGGAAGCTCTTAGTGCTCATTTTGGTTTTTCCATTGGTGTTCAGCCCTGGTGTCTGGATAAACTTACCCCATACTTTGCCCAAGTGCACAAAAGAGTTTGTTTCTTTGTGGCCACTTTCAAGAATGACCTTCGTTTTCCTATGCACCCCTTCATCAAAAATATTCTGCAGCACCTCAATGTCTGCCCTGCTCAGTTTTCTCCTAACTTCTGGAGTGTTTTAGTGGATTTTTTTAGTTTTCTTTAAGAAGTATGGGCTTGGGACTCCCATCATTTCTCTGCTTATGGACATTTTCAATGTCAAGCTTACCTCAATTGAGGGCTTTCTATATGTTTCTAGGTAGACCTCGTCTAGGCAGATCATCACATACCTTCTGAGTTCTCATAAAGGCTGGAAAAAGAATTTCTTTTTCGTTGGGGGTGTCAAATGGGAATACAACCCTGCTGATAAAACAAACACTCTTGGGATTCCCAGAGCCTAGTCAGTCCCAGATAGCTTAGGTGAGTTCTTGCCTAACTGAACTACGGTATGAAGATTTATGAGTTGCTTTCCCGACCTCTGCATCTTTGGTGTTGCTTTTTTTTTTTTTTAGGCATTCGACCTGAACTTAGCCCTGAGGACAAGCGGGTGAAGCTGAAGTTGGCTAAGTGTAATCCAGAGAGGTACTCTGAGCTCATTAAGCCCTGAGAATTAGAAAGGCAGGAATTCGGCCCTCCTCCAATCCCACTTTCCTTTATCCGACCTGCGGACGTAGAAGGTAATGTTTTTTCCCTTATTTGGTTTCATTGTTTTCCTCCTTTTCTTTTTCCTTTTGACTAACCAGCTCAAATCAAATCTCCCAGGGTCTTCTACAATGAAGCCTACCCCTGAGATGCTCCAAGCTGAGGTAGAGCTATTGAAGAAGAAAAACAAGGGTGGTACCAAGCGCAAGGTTGAGGGCAGTTCTGGTGGGAGCCCAGTTACTCGAGCTAAGGTTCAAAAAATGGGTACTTCCTCTGCCTCTATCCAAAAGGCTCCACCATCCCCCCTACATACTTCACCAACCTCAGGACTTCCTTTCCCCCAAGGGACCCGACTTGCCACTGAAAATGCCCCTAGGCGAGACCAGTCTTCCCCTTCTGCATCTGAAGTTAAGAGGGCCTTGGAGACTGTTCGCACTCTCCCTGGTTATGCTACCTCTGCATCAACCAAAGAGGCCTCCCAATCTCTTCCCAAAGAATTTGTGGTAGGCAAAGGGGTCCTCCCGAAGTTTGAGAATTCTCTCATTACTGATGTGAGGCATGCTGCAGAGGCCATTGCCTCCATTATCCTAGAGTCTGACATTGATACAACCACTTCTGTACCCTTGGAAACCTGTGTTTTCACTGTGCTGTATGGTTGTACCTTGGTGAGATCCTAATTTGTCAAATTCTTTCTTTTTCCTTTGGTTGTCCTGCGCTCTTCCCTCTTTACACTAATTTTTCATGCTTGTCTTCAGATCGCCATTCAAATAAGCAGCTTGTTAAAGCGAATCCAAGCCCTAGAAGGGTTGGCCAATGCTTCCAAAGCTTTTGAGCTGAAGTGTGCCAATCTGGCCTTTGAGAATAATGACCATAAGGTCCAGGTAAAGGAGTTGCAAGAGCAAGTGGAGCAGCAGTCTTCCCTTGCCAAGTCCAGATAAGAAGAGCTCAGCAAGACTAAGGAAGACCTCTGGTAAAAAATTGATGACTAGATCGAGGAGAGCTGAAAGTCCCTTGATGTTCTGGCTTCCTTCAGGAACATGAAGAGGGAGTACGAGGTGCTAACAGAGGCCAATGATGCTGTCAGGGAGGAGTTAG
>CAUOFW020003747.1:461870-527856 GCA_963454935.2 Ilex paraguariensis
CTGTAAAGTCAATGCAAAGACGCCATTTTTCGTTTGTCTTCTTGACTAGGACTACATTGGCTAGCCAGACTGGGTAATCCACCTCTCGAATGGCTTTCGTGTGAAGAAGCTTGCTGACCTCTTTGTTGATGGCTTTCTGACGCTCCGGGGCGGCGAAGCTCTTCCTCTTCTGCTTAATAGGCTTACAGGCTGGATTCACGCTGAGCTTTGTGAGTGATGACAGAGGGATCAATCCCTTTCATGTCCTCTTGCTTCTATGCAAAAACTTCCTTATTCCTTTTCAGGAATTGGATGAGGAGATCTTTGATTTCCTTGCTCAGCTTGGATCCGACGTAAACAAGATGCTCTGGCTCCTCATCCATTTGAACAGGTTCCAGCTCTTCTGATGGTGTTGGCCTGGTCTCGAGTTCATCCCTCATGTCAAGCTTATCCAATTGGATGCTCTTAACCTCCTTATTTCTCATGGATGCCAGGTAGCATTCTCATGCTACGCATTGGTCTCCTCGGACCACTCCAACTCTGTTTTCTATTGAAAACTTCACTACAAGGTGATAGGCAGAGGGAATAGCCCTTATAGAATTTAGTGAGGGTCTTCCAAGGAGCATATTACATGCTCAAGGTGCATCAACCACTAGAAATTTCATAGTTGTTGTAGTCTGACAGGGTGGGTCACCTAAGGTGAAGATGAGTTGGATTGACCCCAGGGGCAGCACCCTAGGTGGGCACTTACTGGTTCAAGATTTTCCCTTCTTTTATCCATTTTGTCGAAAGAAGAAGCAAAAATGATGTCTGCCGAGCTGCCATTGTCAATCAAAACACGATGGACAGTCCTGTTGGCCACCACAGCTCTTACCACCAAAGGGTCATCATGGGGATGTTGGTAGCCCTTCAGATCTGAATCTGAGAAAGTGATAGCCGTGTCTAAGCGTGAAGACTTAGATACAGTATATACTTCGGGAGCTTCTATGGCTCTGATTTTTTGCAAGTGGGCCTTTCTGGCAGAGCTGGACCCTCCTTGAAACTCAATATGCTTGAAACTCAAACTTCAAAATCAGTATTCTAACAATGATTCTAATTTTCTACCATCATTTTATTATCTTAGGAGAACTCTTAAGATAATATTAACCTTATTTAATTTTAATATGGGGTCTTACAGAATCTCTTGATCAGATGGATCCTTCCCTTATTATGATGACTCCTTCCAAAGAAGAGTTGGTTCCAACAGATGCTACGCTGTAGGAGAAGCGTATGGACTTGTCCTACCATGGGGACAATATTCCACTTCCTATGTCTTTCAAACCATCTGTTGGGGAAAGGCACAAGGCAGGAGGGGGCGAAACCACTAAGTCACTGTCCAAGAGCAAGCCCCTCGTCCAAAAGGGTGATGCTACCAAAGGAGGCTCCTACTCACCCTCAGCCAACATTGTTAGAGGGCAAAACGAGTGAACCAAATCCTCCTTAGATGATCACCCAAGGCAGTGGGTTCCTGTGCGATTCCATGGGTGCTGTGGAGGCTTTAGCTGAACTGGTCCCAGCTTTTGATCCCGAGGTGGCTATGCAGGTTAGCTTTGGGAGGAAAATCAAGCAGGCCATCTAGGGCCTAGCTGAGGTATCGCGTATTTCCACCTCCTTTGTTTGAATATCTTCGATGGGTCCCTTTATTTCTTATTTACATTGATGGTATTATATTTTTTTTTGTCAGTCCATGGCGTACATCAAGATGATAGAGCTCCATCACGTTCGCCTTTCAACTCAGTTGGCTGGCGAATCCTCTGAGTAGGCTCCCATGCATGCAGAATTGGAAGGGCTCAAACTTACCAAGCAGCAACTTAGGGCTAATTTGCCTACAAAGGAGCGCGAGCTAGGGAACACCCTGGACGCTACTAATGCTGGTAAGGCTGGGAAAGGTGCGGCTGAGGAAAAGGTAGTTGTCCTGATGTTCGAGGTGATTGAGCTAAAAAGAGTTTGTGTTGACCTGGATGCCCTGCACTAGGATTCTCTAAAGGGAAAAGATGCCAAGCTGAAGGGGAAAGATGCTGAGTTGAAGGCGAAAGAAGAGGAGTTAAAGGCAAAGGATGTCGAGCTGGAGTTTCTGAATGAAAAGATCGTCGAGCTCCTTAAGGCGAATGATACTGCCTTTGTGAAGGGTTCATGAACTTCCAAGACCAAGCGGAGAAGGCATTCCTTGACCTTGATCTGGACTCTTTTATGCTGGAGATTTGGGAACCAAAACCTGTGGATGCGGATGGGGAAGCCACTGTCGAGCCTACCGATGGGGCTAAAGGACCTGTTGCCAAAATTTAGTCTCTGTTAGGACGTTCACTGTGATGAACTACTGGCTGCTATTGTCATCTCTTCTTTGTATTGGACCTTTTGTAGAAGTAAAATTTTGTTCCTGGTAGTGAAACTTTTATGTATATCTCTTCTTTTTTTTATGAAGGCGCTTGCATATTCTTTTACTTGTTATCTTCTCTATCTCTCTCCCTTTTTTCCTATGTTTATTTCTTCTTGTGAACGAGAAATAATGGGTGACTTAGGTGGCTTAAACTACATTTAGCCTGCTCTCTTGCCGTTGTGTTATCCCGGGCTACTAGTTGAATTAAGCGCCTTTACTTGAAATCGTTCGGGCCCTTGTCAAACCTGAGCTGATCACTTTCCCCTGAGTTGCTTTGATTGGCTGAGGTTATTTCTTGAACAGTTCTGGTTTGTTGAGTCTATTTTTGGGCTTTTCCCTCTTCTTTTCGTGTATCCCAAGTTTGACAATTTTATTCAGTTGAGAGTGGTGAGGGTATCTCCTCAAAAGCAACGCCTCCCCCCCCCCCCCCCATTTCGACACGTGGTTGGAGCTTTCAATACGATGGACGCATGACAATTTACATGCAAATATACACGATCAACAAATAATAAAGTGATAAGTGGAGTATCGTTTCCACGAAGAATTATTACTAATAATTTTCAAGTACTAACTTTATATCAATTCAATTTTATTTAAATAATTAAAATTGACTAAGAATTCACTAATTTAAAACTAAATCTAAACTTAATAATCAAGAATTTAATTTACCAGATAAAAGAATTTAATATTACAACTTTCCCTAATGTTTCGTATAAATCTGCATCTTATTGAATTGACGCACACCGTTTGGGATTTTCATAAATAGATCCCCAGTATGCAGGCTTCTTACCTTTACGCTTGAGTACTTTTTTCCTTGTTTGCTAGTCTCATTCTCTGGTTTCTTTCCTTTAACTTCCTCCCATTTTCACCATGTTGCAAGCACCTACTTCCTACCACGATACCTAGTGATAGATTTTCCTTGATGTTGAAGCCAGTGAGATCGACGCCGAGGGGGCTCAAGTGTTTTCCTGCCGCTACGCCTTTCCTAGTGGGGTGACTGTTGTCTAATATCTATGTTATTTAATACTTCATTCTATTTTTCAAAACGAAAAAATTTGTGTAGGTTTCCTTTATTCATTTTTAGTAAATTAGTGACTTGTAATCAAGTAACTCACAAATAGATGCAAATGGTAAATATACAAACCCAAAAACATCTACACCATTTGTAGGAAAAAAAAATCTATTTAAAAAAAATTAAAAGGAAATTGTTGATAAGTTTTATCATAAAATTGATCAACTTGTGATGATTCTTGATATTTGTGAAAACGTTGCCGCCTTCCATCTTAATATAGTATTGAGTTGACTAGGTATTATGAAATAATTATCATCTTAATATAGTGTTGAGATGATTCTTGATAGAGGTTTTAATTTTCATACAATATGTATCCTAATATATTCCACATATTTTAAGTTATGAAATTTTTTATATGACAATGACACCCAATTCGGTCCTTACTAATGAAAATCTGAGAATATTTTTTATACCAGTTTTTAATTGTTATTATTTATATTTTTGTCCCCTCTAACATGGAATCTTGGCTCCGCCCATGCAAGAAACTCACATTATACAAAATTTTGATTGTAGTATGAAAGTGGCTAAATAAATCTTTCTGGAGAATGTATAGTTTGTTCAAGAAGTATGAGTTTCATCCCACTCACGTCATTATTTTTATAATTGTATCATTGTAGTCTCTAAAATTTTCAATTTAGGTTTAATAATAGACATTCAAACTGGTGGTGGAAAATGCCACATAATACATGTTTAGTCCTCACAACATTGGATAAGTATCATTTTCACCCCTCAACGATTAATGCAATCAATTATGTTGGCATTTGGCAATTGTTGTAATTTATAACTCATGAAGTATCTCTTGATAAAATGTTGTATAATGATTTAGGAACTTTCATTTGTCTATAGAACATGATTGTATTAGTCTTTTACTTAGTTTTCATTTGTGCTTACTTGCAGTCATGTTACTTTATAATAATGACGCATAAATTCCTTTGAAAGTGGGTCTTCCAATGACATTGACTTAACTTCTCACGCCCAAACAATATTCGTCATACATAAAATAAAAATGATACCCTTTTTTTGTGTTTGTCAATAACATAAAACCAATTCAAATAACAGCTACACTGTCCATACAGATCATGAATACCATGTGATCTAACCTGACCATGTTCATTGCATTCGGATTGAGAGCCGTGGGGTCCAGTTATTTTCTTACTAGGAATAAAATCTCACCCCTTCATAATTTCATGAGTTATAGGTTGCCCTGTGGACCAAGAATTGTGAACAAAGGAAAAAAATCTAGATGGAGGTGTGTGGAGCTATGTCTGACTTTAGATTACGAACCAACCAAATTCTCTATTTGCTCTTGTTGTGATATCAATAATAAAGTGGGAAAAAGTTGTGCGGTTATTATTTGTTCAATGGATGACTACTTGAACGACAAATCAAATATTATCACATTTGTATTTTAATGCATACGGAGTGAAGAGCATGTATATTTGGAATTGTAATTGTGGGGATTGTGTGATGTTAAACATGAGTTCTATTCACTCTGATTTTTGAGTTGTGATGGTTTTATGTATAGTTAAAAAGCCTAGAGGCTAAGTAGTTCATTCATAAAATATTAAGCGATTGCATAATAGTGAAACACTCGATCAATCTCATAGTTGGGATCATTTTGATCCACTGTGGCTGCATCAATGATCCCAAATTATCATCTCGACCGTCCTTCTCCAGTTCTAGTCTGAGTGGAAGTCCGTCCGATGAGTGGCGCTCACCTGAGAGCCCCTTTTGTTTTAGTTTGTTAGTTATGTACTTGATTTCGCACTATCCTCCTTGACGACATCTTCTCTAGCCACGTGGTGGTTCTCATCCTCTTTTCCTACGATGAAATCCTTCACCCTCACATTTGGACACTCAGTTTCGTTTTCCATCTTCTTACTCATATGCTAGTTTTTTTTTTTAAAGGGGTGCAACACGAGGACTTTATGTTGTTAGTGACTTAACTTATGCACCTATATATAAAGCTAGGCAGCTGTTAGAATTGGTGTGGATTGGTATGTCTATCTGCATTAATTGGGTTAGTGTATCATTGTTGTGAGTACAATATGTGAATGTTTTGTGTGATTGTGAGGAGAAATAAGAATTATTGTATGTGAGTGAGTACTATCTGTTAATCTTTTGCAATGGTGGCCTAACACAAATTGAGGTCTAAAGCAAGAATTTTACATGTGACCTCATTTAATATTTTTGGAAGATAACAATTGTTTTTTAATAATTATCAGACATTTTACTAAGAGTTTTTAGTGGTTTTGGGATCGGGCGGAATCAGATAATAAATTGGGCGCAAGTGTGAAGTCGTGATCTTACAGGTAAATAAATTGAATAATGTTTAAAAAAATAGCAAAAGAGTTAGAGATAAGGACAAAGAACCAGAGTAAGACAATCAGAATGGGAATGAGAGAAGGAGTTGAAGAGAGGCAATGAGAGTGGATGAAAAAATAGTGAAAATAATTTGAGAGAGGTGGCTACTTTAAAGCTAGAAGTCATTACTTTTAGATTTTTTTTAAAAGACTTCATTATATTTTAGGACTTTCTATAAGGCTTTACATAGACTTGTCAAAAAATTGTTACATTTTAGGATTTTCTATAAAGTTTTAGATAAACTTGTAAATTATATAGGGCATTTAACTTGATCCATTCAAAAATGCGTCAAAACATGAATCTATTTTAATGACTGAAAATTAAATTGGTGTCCTAAAATTTTGGGACTCTAAGCGACTATTTTAATGGTTAGGCTCTAGGACCGACTATGTTGTGTCTTTTCTCATTTAAAAGATTGAAATGTTTGTGTATCTCGCAATAATTGTAGTCTCTGCTCGTCCTCTCACTATCGAGTCTTCGTCAATGGAACTGATTAAGTGAAATAAATTTATTACTGGATGCCATGCAAGGATTAAATATAATGTGTTATTGAATATTTTATGCATTTTTTTAATTTGTCAAAAATAATGTGTGGACCATTAAGATGTTTAATTTTACAACATGGTGTCACATATATATATATATATATATATATATATATATATATATATATTAGTAATTTAGTCATCT
This sequence comes from Ilex paraguariensis, assembly GCA_963454935.2. Taxonomy (NCBI): domain Eukaryota; kingdom Viridiplantae; phylum Streptophyta; class Magnoliopsida; order Aquifoliales; family Aquifoliaceae; genus Ilex; species Ilex paraguariensis. The sequence continues at coordinate 468,392 of CAUOFW020003747.1, forward strand.
AATATATATTAGACATTACATGTGTCTTGTTTCATACCCATTCTATCTGGTTGCAACTGTTTAATAATATAATCCATAGGAATTATAAATATACATAGATCATGATGACTAAGTACACATTTTTAACAAACAGATCTATACATCTGTTTGTCTCTCTCATCTCTCACATGACCTACACTTTTTAGAATACAATGGTGGCCTAACACAAATTGAGGCCTAAAGCAAGAATTTTACATGTGACCTCATTTAATATTTTAGGAAGATAACAATTGTTTTTTTAATAATTATCAGACATTTTACTAAGAGTTTTTAGTGGTTTTTGGGATCGGGCGGAATCAGATAATAAATTGGGCGCAAGTGTGAAGTCGTGATCTTACAGATAAATAAATTGAATAATGTTTAAAAAAATAGTAAAAGAGTTAGAGATAAGGACAAAGAACCAGAGTAAGACAATCAGAATGGGAATGAGAGAAGGAGTTGGAGAGAGGCAGTGAGAGTGGATGAAAAAATAGTGAAAACAATTTGAGAGAGGTCGCTAATTTAAAGCAAGAAGTTATTACTTTTAGATTTTTTTTAGAAGACTTTATTATATTTTAGGACTTTCTATAAGGCTTTACATAGACTTGTCAAAAAATTGTTACATTTTAGGATTTTCTATAAAGTTTTAGATAAACTTGTAAATTATATAGGGCATTTAACTTGATCCATTCAAAAATGCGTCAAAACATGAATCTATTTTAATGACTGAAAATTAAATTGGTGTCCTAAAATTTTGGGGCTCTAAGCGACTATTTTAATAGTTAGGCTCTAGGGGCGGCTCTGTTGTGTCTCTTCTCATTCAAAAGATTGAAATTTTTGTGTATCTCGCAATAATTGTAGTCTGTGCTTGTCCTCTCACTATCGAGTCTTCGTCAATGAAACTGATTAAGTGAAATAAATTTATTATTGGATGCCATGCAAGGATTAAATATAAATATGTTATTGAATATTTTATGCATTTTTTTAATTTGTCAAAAATAATGTGTGGACCGTTAAGATGTTTAATTTTACAACATGGTGTCACACACACACACACACACACACACACACACACACACACACACACATATATATATATATATTATTTTTTTTTAGTAATTTCGTCATCTAATATATATTAAACATTACATGTGTCTTGTTTCATACCCATTCTATCTGGTTGCATATAATCTATTACATATAATTTATAGGAATTATAAATATACATAGATCATGATGACTAAGTACACATTTTTAACAAACAGATCTATACATCTGTTTGTCTCTCTCATCTCTCATATGACCTGCACTTTTTAGAATACAATCTATTGTGTCCTTACTGTTTTTATGTTCTTATTTGTTTTGTATGTTTTTCATGAAAATTATAGTATTACATGATCTATAATTAGTATATATTCATATCTTATTAAATTATTTTACTATTTTTAATTTTTTTTTATATGATCATTAGCTTGTTTATGTATGCAACGTTTACTTGTTATTTTATTGTATTTTATTTTCACTGATAACAACTTTATTAGAAGTTTTTTTTATATTAATTAGTTTTTATTGTGGATCTTTATTAATTTTGTTTAAATGAGAACAAAATTGAGTTTGAGAGAAGTAGAAAATATTTTTGATTTATTTTTATTTGTGGTAGAGAAAGATACTTTTTATTATCTTTTATCGAAGTGTTAACCCTTTTTTTGTCCTTAATAAATGTGCATGTGAAGTGGTACTTTTGGACCTAAATTTTAAATTTTATTTTGTTGACTTAATCTTTTTGGAGTTTTTTTGTTAAGCAAAATTATAATAAGTTTTAATCTTTGATCTATATTTCATTATTGAACACTAACATTTGGAGCCCTTTTATATATGAGGCCTAAGGCCCATGTTTTTTTTTGGCTCTACCATTGAGCTGGCCATGATCTTTTGAGTGAATGTAAGGAGGAAGAAGAAACGGTTATTGATGTACACAAGAGAGAAGAGAGGAAAACCCTTGGTATTATCTCCCGTGTAGGATCTTGAATTTTATTTTTAAGATATTCATTTGAAATTAATATTAATCCAATCCAAATGAATTGCCCAAACCAAAATTTTGATTTAATTTCAACAAATGAATGTAAATTCATTACTTATTAATTCTATAAAATTCGAAGTTGAATAACAATAATATTGGATAGTGATATCTTTCGATTTGAATAACTGTGAATGTGACATGGTGTAACATCCAAAAATCTACCCTAGAAGGCATTACCATATACAAGTCATCCAATCATGAGAGCAACTAAAAATAACCCTTTAAATAATAAATCATTCATCCATCCAATAAATACTAGATACTAAGACAATAAAACATTATAACTTTTCCAAATTTACAATTCAAAACCAAACTATAACTTGCAGCGGAATAACTAAATATAATAAAAACATTTTTTCATAGCCAACACTAAAAATAATTTAGACTACGAAGAAGCATCTCTAAGCCTTTACCTCAAGATCCAGATGCTGATCCTCTTTAGTCTTGAGGTCACTATGCTCATCTAATCCGGCATCCTCATCTCTGCCAAAATTTGTAAGTGTTTTTGAAGGGGTGAGCAAAAAAGCCTATATAAAATCCCTCTCAAATTCAGATAAGATTTTTAAAAAATAAAAATAAGTCAAGTCTTGTTTGGAAAATAACATATATTGTTGTGATGACTTGTATTCAAGTCAATTGTTTTTTATATGGACTCTAATTGAAGACATGAGTTTTCATTGGAGTCCCTGATAGACAAGTTTGACCTTAATTAGGATTATCTTGTTTTTATTATTTTAGGGGAGTTTAGTCCAACATGGACTTTTGTTGTTTAAACTCAAAGCCTTCAAGGAGTCTTTGATTTTTTGTCCTACACGTGAGACCTCCTCAGCATAAAGACTTTGTGAAGGAATCAAATTCCTTAGTCCAGAAGCTAGATAAAAAGGTCGTCTTCTCCAATGAGTTGGTGGCTGGCCATTGACGACGGTACAAGAGTTTTCTTTGTGTGTGATAAATTGATATTGCTCTATTTTGTTAAATCCAATAAATATTTTATTATTGGAATAGAACAGATATCTAGTTTTCTCGTTGATTTGTTCTGAGAACGTTGTAATCTCCAACCTTTCAATAGTGAAATTTTGCCACTGTGTTTCGTTTGTGGATGTAGGCTTGCTTGTTGAGCCGAACCACGTAAATCTTTGTAATCTATTTTTTTTTATTTCGTTGCGTTATTATTTTGCTTGTGGTTTTGTTCTTAACATATATACATTTTGAAATTAAAACCAATGATCTCAAGTGTACGGAATACAGTAAATCCATAGTAGGAATAACATTTAAGGATTAAAGCAATCAGTAAATAACTTAGTAGCATCATCTCATAGTTTCATGTATGTTGGTTATTTCTCAGGAATTTACACAACGACACTAAATCAATCACCCACCACAAACTCAAAATCTCAAAAATTTGGTTCAAATCACAAACCACTTTAGGAATGATGTATACTATGTCACGAGACATTGTCGAATCCTTTCTAAGAAAGGTATACTATCTCTCAGCTTCGAACTTACATGAATAATAGTGATTGCTCTCACAAACAATAATCCACTACAAATTTTAGGCAACTATCTCACTTCCACTAGGATAGACTAATGTGTAATAATCTACAGTGGCTTTCGAAGGCAATTCAAGTCCGTTACACCCAAACTATATAAGAGATGAAACTATAATTTTCTTAACAATCACAATCGTAACCAATCACAATTTTCATAAAAAACGCAAGTATCACAATTTCACAATTCTTAATATACTACAGTAATAAATGAATTANAAAAACGCAAGTATCACAATTTCACAATTCTTAATATACTACAGTAATAAATGAATTAAAATATGTAAGAGATCATAACAAGAAAATCTTTACAATTTCGATATCAAAATTTTAGAGTTTTTCCAAAAGTCACGATTTCTTGGGAATAAAGCAAGTATTTGATGAAAATATAATTTAATCAAGAATAGGAATTTAGAAGTCAAGAATTCATGTATTTTTCACAATCAAATATTTATTTAGCAAAACTAAGGTTTTGAAAACCAAGAACAATTATTTATTGAACCCACACCTGTATTTTATTCAAAACTATGTTTTATTGAGAAAGAAACAAAAAACTCGTAAGTATTTATCACATAACTATCATGAAGATTGAAAACATATATATGTAATACCCTAAGTCTCAATGAAAAAACTCGAGAATAATTCTCTACCTTAATCCGATGCTTGAATATAGTCGTATTTGAATCAATCTCAACGCGAGAATCCTTTCGACTCTTTTGTTTTCGCCTTCTCTCTCACTCTTTATAGCTGTCTAGGGTTAAAAACTGTTGAAACATGGCTAAAGGGACGTCTTTATGAGATTTATAGGGTGAAAAATAGAGAAAACCTTAAAAATAACTTGGGGACATTTTTAGGGAGGCATCAGGATGATTCTGGGGGTATATAGATGGTACCAAATCTTTGTTTTTGATGAAAAATAAGGTTTTGTGTTCATAAGTGGCATTCAAACGGTTTTGGGGGACGTTCGGACGGTACCAACTTTATGTCCAGACTTACGGAGCGATTTTCACCTAGTTTGAAGCCGAGTTAGGAAATTTGCATGAAATAAACTTTTGTAACCCTTGAAGTCTAGTTTCTACTTTTCACAATTTAGCTTAATCAAAGTTCAGAATACAAAGAAATTTCTAAAATACTAAGGTAGTATAAAAATTCTTCTTACCCGAATTATTTTNGGTTTGAAGCCGAGTTAGGAAATTTGCATGAAATACACTTTTGTAACCCTTGAAGTCTAGTTTTTACTTTTCACAATTTAGCTTAATCAAAGTTCAGAATAAAAAGAAATTTCTAAAATACTAAGGTAGTATAAAAATTCTTCTTACCCGAATTATTTTCAAAATGCACTTTAACTCCATAATACTTCCTAACTTCTAAGACACTCTATATTACATTTCCCAAGGTTTCTTGACCTTTCAGATTCATTGGTGGACTTATTTTGATCTAAAAATATTTAAAAACTTACCTAACCATCTTTCTTAAGCTTAAACAAATCTAAATCTAAGTTTGACCCGAAAGTCAATTCGTCCAAGACTCAACTTCATGATCAATCTTTCAACAACGATTTGAGATTTCTACAATCCTTTTAGTCATTTTGAGAAAATATTNCCTTATTTTGATCTAAAAATATTTAAAAACTTACCTAACCATCCTTCTTAAGCTTAAACAAATCTGAATCTAAGTTTGACCCGAAAGTCAATTCGTCCAAGACTCAACTTCATGATCAATCTTTCAACAACGATTTGAGATTTCTACAATCCTTTTAGTCATTTTGAGAAAATATTAGGATGATATTATTCTTATTTAATTCTAGTACGGGTCTTACAAATGTGGTCCATTTGTTTTTTTTTTTGGCTATAAAGTGTCTAGAATTGCGACGACTACTTCCACAAACTCTAAGACCAGTCACCGTGAGCTAGGTTAAGAATATGTCCCCTGAGGAACAAGGATGGCTTAGGGAGTATGAGAAGTATTAAACCTAACATCTCTTGCTTACAAGAGGATAGATTTGACTATTGGACCCCTAAGGATTATCTTGGGGGCTCTTAAGAAGCGTGTAAAAATCAAAGCAAGGAGTCTTTGAATACATGTGACAAAGACCAAAGTTCAAGTCTAAATTTCCCCACCGAATGTTCAGATGTGTGTCGCAGCCTAAAGTCAAGACAAGTAGATAAGTTGTTACGTAGCTGGGACAGAAGAAAAGTAAGATGAACAAGGAGTGCATGCAAGGCATCTCGGTTCCTAGCCTTGAAAGGTTGGGTAACAGAAAGCCTAGTTATCTATGGCCACATCGTCCAAAAGACTCAACTTGGGACCACTGACCATAGCTAAATTAGGGTGCCTCGAGCTAGACCCTTCCATGCCTCCAGGAACAGACTCGTGTTGAACTGGTCCAGCCTTGTGATTAATGGACATTACTCTAGCTGTGGCTTCACCAACGCTAGGTGGAACCATGGGTGCGGCTGGAGAACTCGACGCTGGAACAATCAAAGAACTTGGTATTGGAACAGTCGGAGAACCTGGTTCTGGGTTATCCTCAGAAATCCTCGCCCTCTTTGCAAGAGGTTCAGGAGCTCATGCCAGTCTTGTTTGACCCACTTTCTTTACGATCACGTCTCTCTCGCTAACCAGGTACATGAGAACTAAAGAAGCAAGACAATTAGAGGACATATCAAAAAGATGCACTAAGATGAGACAAACATAACTTTATAAAGATATTAGATGCTCATGGCTCGAGACATTACCCAGGTCAGGGCAAATCAACTTGAAATAAGAAATAGGCAATCGGGCTCAAGCTTGATCGACACAAGATAGCGCCTCTCCAATCAAGCTTGGGTATTCAGCTACAAGAGAAATAAATAAAACAAAGGAATTAAGTTAGAGACCCACAAGTGTGGGATGAATAGCCTAGTAGAAGAAAACTTACAGAGGCAAGGGAACTCACCAAGATGAGCACGTTGCCCCCTAGATTGTGGGAACCTGAATTGATGAGGCCGTCTAGGGCGCGAATTCCCAACCTACCCCAGATACATAAAAATACCTCTTTTTCCAACCCTTTGGCACAAGGGGAAGATCGAAAATGAGAGTTTCTCCCCCCTTTCTCTGGGAAAAATAGTAGAACTCAGATACTCCACCAGACAAAAAAAATTAAGGAACTCTGCCAAGGTGGCACGGGGCCGCGAGAACAGATGTTCCCACAACACCAAGAACGCCAACAAAACTACCCACCTTACTAGTAGCAACATAGTCTGACAAAGGCTAAAAAAATGTAGAACCTCCCTTGTAAATGGAGGAAGATGAAACCTGAGGCCTAGTTGGAAAGGAGCTTCAAAAAAAAGACCTAGCTGTCCAGGGATAGATGGTAAGGATAACACCCAACGATGTGAACAGTAACTGATGAGTGGGTTTTATACCTATGAAATAAGTATTATGGGCTTGATGAAATTTCAAGTATTTTATGTTCCTTATTTATTTATTTTGTGTGTTTTAATCTTATTTTGTAGGAAGCATCATTTGGAAGGAAACAAGATCATTTGGTTGCTTAAGTGTTGGATTATTTGAAGACTAAGCAATAAGGGTAGCTTTAGGCTTAAAAGGGAATCAGTGCAGCTGCGCTAGGAGCAGTGCTGCAGGGCTAGAAGGGTAGAAATTTAGCGCCCTTGAGCTAATTTTAGGGGCTGCAGTGCCTATTTTAATGTGGACGTGAATTCTGACTTGTTTTGGAGTCGAAATTGAACTTTAATGCTACATATATGCTAGGGTTTGAGTTGGGATTGAAATATACTAATTAGAGGGGCTGCTAATAGAGGAAAAACCAAAGGATTGATAAGGAATTGAAGACAAGGATCAAAGGAATCGACACAAAGAAAATTGAACTTGAAGACTAGAGAAGAATTGAAGATTGCAACTAAGTTTTCATTCTTTTCTTTTACGTTTACTTCTTGATTTTCTGAGATGTTGTTTAATTTGAGAATGATTTTTTTCAATTACGTTATGAACTAAATTTTTATTAAGATTGCAACGGAACCTCATATTTATTTAAATTGATTTACTCTCGTTTCTAGATCTATTGATCAAATATGACTTGTTTGTCATATATTGTGCTTAATATATGATTGTGTGGCCAACAATTAATTTGATTCCCTAGATGAAATTGGGAGATGATATCTAGGGATAGATCTGAATATGACAACATGCGTCTAGTTAGTTCTTCTTCGGATTGAATAGCTGGGTTTGTGTATAGGATATGAATATACCTATATGCCGTGTGTAATTTTTAGGAGAGTTTGAACTTAATGAATCTATTCCAAATTATTTTACATAGGAATATAATAATTTAATTGGGAGAGAAATTTTTATCTAACTATGGGAAGAGGTTTTATAAATAATTTTTAGTTCTCAGTTAACAAATTATTTTGATTAATTAACTAGAAAGAGAGTAGACATATACACCCTTAGGTGATATTTTTGTGATAGTTTTTGTACACCGTGTTCAGGGTATAACAATTATTCTTGTACATGAAATTTACACAGATGAATGAAATTTATTTACCTTCGGAATATCTATTTCACAAATGACTCCCTTTGTAATTTGAATAGTCACTTGGTGTTACAAACACACTTTTCAAAACTTCTCACTTCAAATGTTAGAGTTAGTGATTGACCAGCTACAACATGGAGAGAATTTTCATTCGCTTCTAGTAAATCCAAAAAAAAGAAAGATATTCTCCTGTATAAGATAAATCCTAAAATTTCTCATTAATAGAATAACTCCTAATATCTCAATTAGCCAAGGTTTTTCTCCCAGTATCCTCTTTCATGTCTCTCTCTCAGACACACTTTTCTCTCTCCTCTCTCTCTATATATATTTACAATACTATAACAATTAATTTAGGAGAGTTGAAAGGTAGGGACAACTCAAGGTAATTAGAGGCCTAAAGTGGTAACACTGAAGTTTTTTTTTTATTTTTAGTATTAATTTTTTTAAAAAAATAATTTATTGTTAATTTTTTTATGAGAGAGGAGGATGTGTTAAATAGAGAGAGAATGAAAGGGGGAGCCCTTGCAGCCTTGCTAGTGTTGATATGTGTGAGAGAGAGAGAGAATGAGTTGATTTTTTAGTTATTTTTTTTTAATTTTTTGAACTTTTGATCTTTGAATTTTTAGTGGATTAGATCATAGGCCCAAATTGTTGAAATTAAAATTTTTTTTTATTGTACTTAAATTTTTGAGGATTTTTTTATAGGGTTTAAAATTTTTATGTGGGCTTATGTATGTAAAATTATGAAACCTTTCTAAAAANGGAAAGGAGCTTCAAAAAAAAGACCTAGCTGTCCAGGGATAGATGGTAAGGATAACACCCAACGATGTGAACAGTAACTGATGAGTGGGTTTTATACCTATGAAATAAGTATTATGGGCTTGATGAAATTTCAAGTATTTTATGTTCCTTATTTATTTATTTTGTGTGTTTNATTCTAAAAATTTGGGCCATAAAGCTCCGGCTTTATTTACTTGAACCGGCCCTGTCAGAAAGACCATGTGGAATCTCCTATACCCTTTTTACCAAGGCAAAAAAAAAAAAAAGAAGGGAAAGGGTGCTTAGGAAACCTCCCTCATCAAGTCAGTNTTTCTAAAAATTTGGGCCATAAAGCTCGGGCTGTATTTACTTGAACCGGCCCTGTCAGAAAGACCATGTGGAATCTCCTATACCCTTTTTACCAAGGCAAAAAAAAAAAAGAAGGGAAAGGGTGCTTAGGAAACCTCCCTCATCAAGTCAGTATTAGATTTTTTTTTTATTTTGAATTATCTAATAACAATGGATTAATCTCATCTAATTAAATAATTCTATTCCACAAATTATTTTAAATTTGAATTTCTCATCCTTTTTAATTTTTGATTTTTAAATTATCCTTAATTATTTTGATATAGTCAATTAATTGCTCGTATCTTTTGATATTCATTTAGNTTTTTTTTTTATTTTGAATTATCTAATAACAATGGATTAATCTCATCTAATTAAATAATTATATTCCACAAATTATTTTAAATTTGAATTTCTCATCCTTTTTAATTTTTGATTTTTAAATTATCCTTAATTATTTTGATATAGTCAATTAATTGCTCGCATCTTTTGATATTCATTTAGTATTAAGGTTAAAAATTAACCATTAACCTGGCTTCAATATAACAATTAAGGAAGTCTTTACAATACTAAAATATATTTTTTTGGCACTGTATCAAATTATACTTTTTAAAGGTTGTGATTAAGCCTATCAAAATTTGAAAATATATGATTAACCAACACAAATCGACATGAAGTCAATGCCAAATTTTTGAGATAAATTTTTAAGATTACTACTTGCAAAGACAAAGTTATTACTCTTGAGATAAAGTTATCATATTTAAATTTGAGGTACAAACTCTTTAAGTAAAATTACAACAATTAAAATTAAAATTACTACAGCATTGAATCTTTTGTTTTAATTTTATCTTTTGTATTTGTACTTGTGGATTAACATTATAATTGGAAGATTTTAAAGTATTTTGTCTAATAGATGATTTTTTTTGTATATATATATATATATATGAACACATTTAAACTTGGTGTGTAGATTTGTATATGAATGGAATTGTATGTGAAATTATTTGACTGAAAGTCTTTTTGGTTTGTGTGATGTATTTCTATATACAAGGTAGAAATTGATAATATAAAAAAAATTTAAAAAAAAATTNAACAAACTCTTTAAGTAAAATTACAACAATTAAAATTAAAATTACTACAACATTGAATCTTTTGTTTTAATTTTATCTTTTGTATTTGTACTTGTGGATTAACATTATAATTGGAAGATTTTAAAGTATTTTGTCTAATAGATGATTTTTTTTGTATATATATATATATATATGAACACATTTAAACTTGGTGTGTAGATTTGTATATGAATGGAATTTTATGTGAAATTATTTGACTGAAAGTCTTTTTGGTTTGTGTGATGTATTTCTATATACAAGGTAGAAATTGATAATATAAAAAAAATTTAAAAAAAAATTGGCATTTTTTTGCGACAGCATTTTTACTGTAACAATTGTATTTTGTCAACAAATACATAACATTTGCGCCGGCAAAATCTCTGTCACAAATGCTATACAAAATTGCAACACCATTATTTGCATCAGGTAATTTCTGCCATTAATGTTTTTTGCGACGGCGTAATGCCATCTCAAATACTTTTTGCGGCACTATCTACTGCGGCTACTAAATGCTGCCGCAAAGTCACTGCAAAAAGTATTTGTGATGGCAAATATACTTTTCGCTGCAACACNAGTAATTTTTGCCATTAATGTTTTCTGCGACGGCGTAATGCCATCTCAAATACTTTTTGCGGCACTATCTACTGCGGCTACTAAATGCTGCCGCAAAGTCACTGCAAAAAGTATTTGTGATGGCAAATATACTTTTTGCTGCAACACTTCGCCGCCACAAAAAATATTTTTTCTTGTAGTGCCCATCACACCTACCATCACCGCTATTCGGCACCACCTATCACACAGTCACCTAGAAGAACCTATCGCCTCCCACCACCACCATCATCACGACCCACCACCAAAACCCACCACTACCACCACTTTCGTTGCCCCACCACCACCATTGCCAACCATTGTTACCATCACCCAAACCATCACCACCGCCCGTCACCCACAGTTGTCACTACCACCATTGTCATAAAAAAACTACCACCACCATCACCATTGCCACCCACAACTACCAGCACCACCACTCCCACCACTGTCATCGTCACCCACGACAACCATCACCGTTTCTTACCACCACTATCACTGCTCATCTCTACTATAATAGGTACTTAAAGTCTTTTCTCTTTCCTCTATGTTTGTGATTTAATTTTAGGTGTGAACAAAAATACGTTTATTGTTTATCATTTTTTTATTACTTTGTGCCTTTAAGCATGAGAAATAACTAGTATATTTATATGTTATCTAAACTTGTTATACAAGGATAAGATTAAACAGTACTCTTGTTTATACTATTTTATGGATTAAATGGGAACTGATTATCCAAGCCTATCCTTTATTTGTATCTGACCTAAACATGCCCTTGGTGTTTATTGATGCTTGAGATGGAACATTCATGTAATTGGGATGGTGATAGTGCAAATTTCACACAGAAATTCCCAAGTTCACCTATGAGAAATATATTAAGATCAAAAACTAAATAAAAATTAATGCAACCAACAATGAATTATTTAATTATTTTAGTAGATTAATAGAGAAGCGAATTGCTAACTTACTACAGATAAAAAAGACTAATGGGGCCTCCAGATTTTGATCCTTGGTGAATGCAGGAACCTAAAAAAGGTATCTGTATTAATAGCAACTCTTTCAAAACTTCACAAGTTGGGTCTGACGAACCTACAAATATGTAAACCCCTAAGGTCGTCGAGGCCCCTAGCCGCCTAAATCCCCTCTCTACTCCTTTCGTCCTCTTCATCACTGCACACCATATCATCCTCTCTTTACAATAGCTAGTGCCACTTTCTCTGTTTTCTCTGCCTCTCTTTTCCCCAAAAGCCATTTTCTCCTTTTTGCCCTCACCCCAAATTACACCTTTATTGCCCATCTCTGACCCTTTTCTTGGCATTTATTGCATCCTCATCCTATAATCTATGGAAATTGACAGGCATTTAAGGCCTTTACCAATCAATTGTGGGTCAAAGGTCAATGAATCACTGGTGAATAGCATTGATGGCAGGCCTGATGCATGCCTTGGTGGGAGTACTTTGGCAGAGGGTATAAATCTAACTATGATTGTTGAGGATGTATATGCTCAAACACAAGCACGAGCTGGTAAGGTCCTCGCTGATCAGACTAGGTTCGATAGAGAAGAAGTTACTGAGTCAGTGATAGAGCAAAACAGGTTGCAGAAACTGATTATTAAGAATGACCTTCTCAAGCATTTTTTTGAAGCCAAAATGGAANGCAGGTTACAGAAACTGATTATTAAGAATGACCTTCTCAAGCATTTTTTTGAAGCCAAAATGGAATACCTAGGTTGAAATAAGTCTCAAATTAGGCTTAGTGGCGGTAATGGGAAGAGTTATGGTTAGACCTCCCAAAGAGGTAGCCCAAGAGGGATATTCCAAATGGGAAGCTTGTATAGTGGGGTACTATATTGACAAGAAATTGTCTTTCCAAGTTGTGAAAGCATCAGCTATGAGGATGTGGGGAAACAAAGGGTTATTTGATGTTATTGCCAATGAGAATGGATTCGTCTTCTTTAAGTTCTCAAGTACAGGTAATAGAAATAAGGTATTGGAAGGGGGTCCATGGCATATTGGTGGCCAGCCTATTATATTAAGAAAATGGCAGCCAAGACTCAAGCTTACAAAGGAGGTTGTGAGGAAGATCCCAATTTGGATAAAATTTTATAATATACCCACTGAATATTGGATTGCCACTGGGTTTAGTTACATAGCTAGTGTAAGTTGGAAAACCTTTGTATATGGATAAGTTGATGGAGGAGGATAGTAGAGCTACTTTTGCAAGGATTTGTGTAGAGGTTGATGCAAGTGAGCCTTTACTGGATGCCTTTGATCTAATGGTGGAAGGTGACAGTGAAGAGGATAGTGAGAAAATTGAAATTAAGGTAGTTTACCAATGGAAACCAATTCGATGTGATCAATGCAAAGTTTTTGGGCATAGCTACCATACAATAGCTACTCCCATTGAGAAGCAGCAAAACATTGAGAAGGGAAACGCTTCTGTTAATTCTAAAGCGTCTAACCAGGTTAAGGTTAGGGACTGTGTTCAGGGTGAACTAGTCAGAAATAAGGATGCTGGATACAAAGGGGTACAAAGTCTGACACAAAATCATCATCTTATTTTAGATGGACAAAGTGAACAGTGGCAAATAGTGAAGAGCAAAGGGAAAGAGAATGTGATAGAAGAGCAACCTTTAAGACTGGAGGTAAACTTGTCATCTGAAATAGAGTGCTCGGTGAAAAGGGCTGTAGAACCTTCCAACAAGTTCTAGGCTTTGGATTTAATACTAGCTATAGAGATGGAGGAGGCAGAAGAGGGCGCTAGTGATTTTGAGTCGCCTGAAACCTAGATCCATGATGGACAAAATCAAGGCCATTGACGAGGTGGAAAAGTTGCTTTCTACATCAACTAGAAAGAAACAGAGGAAAACTAGAGGAAAGAGTAAGCAATCTTTGAACTCAAGATTGGTGGCTCCCTGCGAGGGGTTGAGGTCGTCACTGTCACATAAAATTTCTAATGACTAGTTTCTTTTGCTAGAATGTGAGGGGGCTGAATGGTCCTGTAAAGCAAGAGGAAGTACGAAAACAAGTGAACCAATATGGTGTTGGTTTGTGCTGCCTTGTCGAAACCAAGGTTAGAAAGATTAATTGTGATGTTATTTTTAGAAGAATGTTGCCAAATTGGAGACTCGTTGATAATTATGATCACTCAACTAGAGGGAGAGTATGGGTATGTTGAGACCCCATTTTTTTTAATGTAAGATTGGACGGGCTTATTGACCAGGTTGTGCATTGCACTATTGTTAACCTGACCGACCAGAAGATTTTTTTTGCATCTTTTGTTTATGCCCAGAATGATGAGGGACCTAGAAAGCAACTATGGTATAATCTTGAACAAAGGGTTGCAGCTGTACAGTGGAAAGCATGGATTGTTTTGGGAGACTTTAATGTGGTCAAATCCAACTCCGAGAAGGTAGGAGAGGTTAGTGTGAGAGACAAAGAGAGTGAGGATTTTTGTGAATGCCTATTCAGGATTGATCTTGAAGACTTAAAATATTCGGGAAACCAGTACATATGGTGTAACAGAAGATTTGATGGTGGTTTAATTGCTAAGAAGCTGGATAGAGCATTGGTTAATGAGGTTTGGGGAAGAGCCTACCCAAATTCAGAAGCTGATTTTTTTACCCCAGGAATTTCCGACCATTCATTAGCCCTGGCTATAATGGGGATAGAACTCCCTAAGTGTAGGAAGCCATTCAAATTCTTCAATTTTTGGGCGAATCATCGGGATTTCTTTTCAACTGTCACTAGAGTTTGGGCCACTCAAATAAGAGGATCTCCTATGTTCAAAATCTATCAAAAGTTGAAGATTCTCAAAAAAGATTTAAAGGATTTGAATAAGAGGAAATACAGTGATATATCATCCAAAGTTATAGCTGCAAGGCAGGCCCTCCAAGATATTCAAACGAAAGCAGATAGAAGTCCTTTGAACATGCACCTATGGAAGGAAGAAAGAGAGAAGTTGAGAAAGTATGTTGAACTCAGGGAAGTAGAGGAAAGTTTTTTCAGGCAGAAATCCAAAGTCCAGTGGCTGAACTTGGGGGATCAAAACACGAGTTTATTCTTCAAGCATATTAATAAACAAAGAATACAGAGGAAGATCACTACCATTCAAAAAGAAGATGGGACCAAGGTCACTAAGTATCATGAAATTCAGGAGGAGGTTGTTAGCTATTACCGCTAGCTACTTGGTGGGTCTCTTCCTAGTTCTGCAATACCTGTGCAGTAGGTTAATCACTACATCAGAAGGAGAATCTGTTCAGATCTTGCAGCTCATTTGTCCCTTGATGTCACCAGAGATGAAATCAAGCGTGTATTATTCTCAATGAAGGATGGGAAGGCCCCAAGTTCAGATGGCTATTCTGCTAGATTCTTTAAGAAAACATGGCATATTGTGGATGATGAAGTGACTGATGTCGTCATGTTGTTCGTTGTTTCTGGGAAGCTGTTGAGGGAAGTTAATTCTACCATTATTGTTTTGGTTTCCAAGGTACCTAATCCTTCTATGCTTAATGATTACCAGCCAATTTCATGTTGTAACATCATTTACAAATGTATTTCAAAGATATTGGCCATCAGAATCAAAAAAGTGCTACCTGAGCTAATTGACAAATCTCAAACTGCATTCATAAAAGGTAGAAGAATGTCTGATAACATCCTGCTTTCCCAAGAACTCTTAAGGAACTATCATCTGGATAGAGAGAGTCCTAGATGTACATTGAAAATTGACCTTATGAAGGCTTATGATAATATAAGGTTGGAGTTTATTCTAGAAGTGATGCAAACCATGGGTTTTCCCAACAGTTGATTAGATGGTTTCAGACGTGTATTACTTCTCCTATGTACTTAATGGGTCTTAATGGTGAGTTGAATGGTTATTTTGAAGGAAAAAAAGGTTTAAGACAGGGAGATCCCTTGTCTCCTTATCTTTTTGTGCTTGCAATGGATATTTTTAATGACATTATGAAGGAGGTAGCTGAGCTGGGCAAATTCAAGTATCATTAGAGATGTGGCAAGGAGGATATTTCTCACCTTTGGTTTGCTGACGATGTTATGATCTTCAGTAAAGGAAATCTTGATTCAATTAGGACTATCATGGATGCCCTCCAGATTTTTTAAGAACTTTCTGGGCTTAAAGCTAACCCAAGCAAGTGTGATTTTTACTGCTCTAGCATTAATAATGTGGATAAAGTGGAGATCATGCAATTAATGGGGGTTCCAAATGGTGAATTGCTTGTGAGATATCTGGGTGTTCCTCTCATTACCACTAAATTGAGGGCTGGGGATTGTCAGCCGCTGGTTGAGAAGAGTACTGCCAAGGTAAGTTCCTAGTGCAACAAATCATTTTCATATGCTGGCAGAGTGCAACTGATCAGCTCAGTTTTCTTTTCAATTCAAGGTTTTTGGTCTTCTTTATTTATATTGCCAAAAAAAGTAGTCAAAGCAGTGGAGCAAATTATGAGAAGATTCTTATGGTCTGGTATGGATCTTAAAATGTCTAGAGCCAAGGTGACTTGGGACAAAGCGTGTCTCCTAAAGGATGAAGGGGGACTTGGGTTTAAAAGCATGGAACAGTGGAACAAAGTTACTGTTATGAAACATCTATGGAATGTTATAAGCAAAAATGACAACTCAATATGGGTGGATTGGATTTATTCATATCTTCTAAAAGGCAAGAGCTTCTGGAGTGTGAAAATTCCTCAAAATTCATCTTGGGCATGGAGAAAAATTCTAAATTTGAGAAAGGAAAGTTTAGCAATGGTGAATTACAAGATTGGGAATGGTGACTCAACTGTTCTCTGGTTTGATCCATGGCATCCAATTGGTTCTATCTACCAGCATAAGGGAGAGTCCATTATTAGGGAATCAGGGCTTGGGAGAGACGCTAAAGTTAGTTCTATAATTAATAATGGTGACTGGGATTGGCTGACGACAAATGGGGACAAGATGGAGCTACTAAGAGGTATTGCTCCTAATATGAAACCTGTCATGAGTCAGAGGGACTATGTCTTGTGGCTACCGTCTAGAACCCAGATTTTTAGCTCTAAATCTACTTGGGAGGTAATTAGAGAGAAAGGCCAGATGCAAGATTGGGCTGGTATTGTATGGTTTTCTGGTGCTGTGCCTAGATACAGTTTTATTTTATGGCTGGTTGTTCAAAACAGGTTTTCCACCCAAGACAAGCTTATATCATATGGTGTTATTCATTTAACTCATTGTGTGTTTTGCAGAGAAGTAGTGGAAACTCGTAACCGCCTCGTTTTTGAATGCCCTTTCACTGAGAGAATATGAATTTCATTGAAAGACAAAGTGAAGGTCCAATAACCAAGACTTGATTGGCTTGATTTGGTTAACTGGTATGCTGCAAATATGAAGGGAAAGGCTTTTCCAAAGCTGATGGGCAAATTGATGCTCGCCACCTCAATTTATATGATTTGGAGGGAGAGGAATCACAGGATTTTTAAAAACTCATATAGAGATGTGGTCTCCATTTATAACGAGATAGTGGAAAATGTTAGACTCAAGCTTNAGAATGTGAGGGGGCTGAATGGTCCTGTAAAGCAAGAGGAAGTACGAAAACAAGTGAACCAATATGGTGTTGGTTTGTGCTGCCTTGTCGAAACCAAGGTTAGAAAGATTAATTGTGATGTTATTTTTAGAAGAATGTTGCCAAATTGGAGACTCGTTGATAATTATGATCACTCAACTAGAGGGAGAGTATGGGTATGTTGAGACCCCATTTTTTTTAATGTAAGATTGGACGGGCTTATTGACCAGGTTGTGCATTGCACTATTGTTAACCTGACCGACCAGAAGATTTTTTCTGCATCTTTTGTTTATGCCCAGAATGAGGAGGGACCTAGAAAGCAACTATGGTATAATCTTGAACAAAGGGTTGCAGCTGTACAGTGGAAAGCATGGATTGTTTTGGGAGACTTTAATGTGGTCAAATCCAACTCCGAGAAGGTAGGAGAGGTTAGTGTGAGAGACAAAGAGAGTGAGGATTTTTGTGAATGCCTATTCAGGATTGATCTTGAAGACTTAAAATATTCGGGAAACCAGTACATATGGTGTAACAGAAGATTTGATGGTGGTTTAATTGCTAAGAAGCTGGATAGAGCATTGGTTAATGAGGTTTGGGGAAGAGCCTACCCAAATTCAGAAGCTGATTTTTTTACCCCAGGAATTTCCGACCATTCATTAGCCCTGGCTATAATGGGGATAGAACTCCCTAAGTGTAGGAAGCCATTCAAATTCTTCAATTTTTGGGCGAATCATCGGGATTTCTTTTCAACTGTCACTAGAGTTTGGGCCACTCAAATAAGAGGATCTCCTATGTTCAAAATCTATCAAAAGTTGAAGATTCTCAAAAAAGATTTAAAGGATTTGAATAAGAGGAAATACAGTGATATATCATCCAAAGTTATAGCTGCAAGGCAGGCCCTCCAAGATATTCAAACGAAAGCAGATAGAAGTCCTTTGAACATGCACCTATGGAAGGAAGAAAGAGAGAAGTTGAGAAAGTATGTTGAACTCAGGGAAGTAGAGGAAAGTTTTTTCAGGCAGAAATCCAAAGTCCAGTGGCTGAACTTGGGGGATCAAAACACAAGTTTATTCTTCAAGCATATTAATAAACAAAGAATACAGAGGAAGATCACTACCATTCAAAAAGAAGATGGGACCAAGGTCACTAAGTATCATGAAATTCAGGAGGAGGTTGTTAGCTATTACCGCTAGCTACTTGGTGGGTCTCTTCCTAGTTCTGCAATACCTGTGCAGTAGGTTAATCACTACATCAGAAGGAGAATCTGTTCAGATCTTGCAGCTCATTTGTCCCTTGATGTCACCAGAGATGAAATCAAGCGTGTATTATTCTCAATGAAGGATGGGAAGGCCCCAAGTTCAGATGGCTATTCTGCTAGATTCTTTAAGAAAACATGGCATATTGTGGATGATGAAGTGACTGATGTCGTCATGTTGTTCGTTGTTTCTGGGAAGCTGTTGAGGGAAGTTAATTCTACCATTATTGTTTTGGTTTCCAAGGTACCTAATCCTTCTATGCTTAATGATTACCAGCCAATTTCATGTTGTAACATCATTTACAAATGTATTTCAAAGATATTGGCCATCAGAATCAAAAAAGTGCTACCTGAGCTAATTGACAAATCTCAAACTGCATTCATAAAAGGTAGAAGAATGTCTGATAACATCCTGCTTTCCCAAGAACTCTTAAGGAACTATCATCTGGATAGAGAGAGTCCTAGATGTACATTGAAAATTGACCTTATGAAGGCTTATGATAATATAAGGTTGGAGTTTATTCTAGAAGTGATGCAAACCATGGGTTTTCCCAACAGTTGATTAGATGGTTTCAGACGTGTATTACTTCTCCTATGTACTTAATGGGTCTTAATGGTGAGTTGAATGGTTATTTTGAAGGAAAAAAAGGTTTAAGACAGGGAGATCCCTTGTCTCCTTATCTTTTTGTGCTTGCAATGGATATTTTTAATGACATTATGAAGGAGGTAGCTGAGCTGGGCAAATTCAAGTATCATTAGAGATGTGGCAAGGAGGATATTTCTCACCTTTGGTTTGCTGACGATGTTATGATCTTCAGTAAAGGAAATCTTGATTCAATTAGGACTATCATGGATGCCCTCCAGATTTTTTAAGAACTTTCTGGGCTTAAAGCTAACCCAAGCAAGTGTGATTTTTACTGCTCTAGCATTAATAATGTGGATAAAGTGGAGATCATGCAATTAATGGGGGTTCCAAATGGTGAATTGCTTGTGAGATATCTGGGTGTTCCTCTCATTACCACTAAATTGAGGGCTGGGGATTGTCAGCCGCTGGTTGAGAAGAGTACTGCCAAGGTAAGTTCCTAGTGCAACAAATCATTTTCATATGCTGGCAGAGTGCAACTGATCAGCTCAGTTTTCTTTTCAATTCAAGGTTTTTGGTCTTCTTTATTTATATTGCCAAAAAAAGTAGTCAAAGCAGTGGAGCAAATTATGAGAAGATTCTTATGGTCTGGTATGGATCTTAAACTGTCTAGAGCCAAGGTGACTTGGGACAAAGCGTGTCTCCTAAAGGATGAAGGGGGACTTGGGTTTAAAAGCATGGAACAGTGGAACAAAGTTACTGTTATGAAACATCTATGGAATGTTATAAGCAAAAATGACAACTCAATATGGGTGGATTGGATTTATTCATATCTTCTAAAAGGCAAGAGCTTCTGGAGTGTGAAAATTCCTCAAAATTCATCTTGGGCATGGAGAAAAATTCTAAATTTGAGAAAGGAAAGTTTAGCAATGGTGAATTACAAGATTGGGAATGGTGACTCAACTGTTCTCTGGTTTGATCCATGGCATCCAATTGGTTCTATCTACCAGCATAAGGGAGAGTCCATTATTAGGGAATCAGGGCTTGGGAGAGACGCTAAAGTTAGTTCTATAATTAATAATGGTGACTGGGATTGGCTGACGACAAATGGGGACAAGATGGAGCTACTAAGAGGTATTGCTCCTAATATGAAACCTGTCATGAGTCAGAGGGACTATGTCTTGTGGCTACCGTCTAGAACCCAGATTTTTAGCTCTAAATCTACTTGGGAGGTAATTAGAGAGAAAGGCCAGATGCAAGATTGGGCTGGTATTGTATGGTTTTCTGGTGTTGTGCCTAGATACAGTTTTATTTTATGGCTAGTTGTTCAAAACAGGTTTTCCACCCAAGACAAGCTTATATCATATGGTGCTATTCATTTAACTCATTGTGTGTTTTGCAGAGAAGTAGTGGAAACTCGTAACCGCCTCGTTTTTGAATGCCCTTTCACTGAGAGAATATGAATTTCATTGAAAGACAAAGTGAAGGTCCAATAACCAAGACTTGATTGGCTTGATTTGGTTAACTGGTATGCTGCAAATATGAAGGGAAAGGCTTTTCCAAAGCTGATGGGCAAATTGATGCTCGCCACCTCAATTTATATGATTTGGAGGGAGAGGAATCACAGGATTTTTAAAAACTCATATAGAGATGTGGTCTCCATTTATAACGAGATAGTGGAAAATGTTAGACTCAAGCTTTATGCCTGCCGTGGAATCAAAAGAACCAATCCTAATGCATGGTTGCAAAGACAGTGGGCATTGCCTGACAATATCTTTGTTCTTTGACTCACCGTATGTGGCTGTTACTCGTTGGTGTTGGCCTTTCCAGTGGAATGCTTGTGACCCATTTGTTTGTGAGGNCAAATTGGAGACTCGTTGATAATTATGATCACTCAACTAGAGGGAGAGTATGGGTATGTTGAGACCCCATTTTTTTTAATGTAAGATTGGACGGGCTTATTGACCAGGTTGTGCATTGCACTATTGTTAACCTGACCGACCAGAAGATTTTTTTTGCATCTTTTGTTTATGCCCAGAATGATGAGGGACCTAGAAAGCAACTATGGTATAATCTTGAACAAAGGGTTGCAGCTGTACAGTGGAAAGCATGGATTGTTTTGGGAGACTTTAATGTGGTCAAATCCAACTCCGAGAAGGTAGGAGAGGTTAGTGTGAGAGACAAAGAGAGTGAGGATTTTTGTGAATGCCTATTCAGGATTGATCTTGAAGACTTAAAATATTCGGGAAACCAGTACATATGGTGTAACAGAAGATTTGATGGTGGTTTAATTGCTAAGAAGCTGGATAGAGCATTGGTTAATGAGGTTTGGGGAAGAGCCTACCCAAATTCAGAAGCTGATTTTTTTACCCCAGGAATTTCCGACCATTCATTAGCCCTGGCCATAATGGGGATAGAACTCCCTAAGTGTAGGAAGCCATTCAAATTCTTCAATTTTTGGGCGAATCATCGGGATTTCTTTTCAACTGTCACTAGAGTTTGGGCCACTCAAATAAGAGGATCTCCTATGTTCAAAATCTATCAAAAGTTGAAGATTCTCAAAAAAGATTTAAAGGATTTGAATAAGAGGAAATACAGTGATATATCATCCAAAGTTATAGCTGCAAGGCAGGCCCTCCAAGATATTCAAACGAAAGCAGATAGAAGTCCTTTGAACATGCACCTATGGAAGGAAGAAAGAGAGAAGTTGAGAAAGTATGTTGAACTCAGGGAAGTAGAGGAAAGTTTTTTCAGGCAGAAATCCAAAGTCCAGTGGCTGAACTTGGGGGATCAAAACACAAGTTTATTCTTCAAGCATATTAATAAACAAAGAATACAGAGGAAGATCACTACCATTCAAAAAGAAGATGGGACCAAGGTCACTAAGTATCATGAAATTCAGGAGGAGGTTGTTAGCTATTACCGCTAGCTACTTGGTGGGTCTCTTCCTAGTTCTGCAATACCTGTGCAGTAGGTTAATCACTACATCAGAAGGAGAATCTGTTCAGATCTTGCAGCTCATTTGTCCCTTGATGTCACCAGAGATGAAATCAAGCGTGTATTATTCTCAATGAAGGATGGGAAGGCCCCAAGTTCAGATGGCTATTCTGCTAGATTCTTTAAGAAAACATGGCATATTGTGGATGATGAAGTGACTGATGTCGTCATGTTGTTCGTTGTTTCTGGGAAGCTGTTGAGGGAAGTTAATTCTACCATTATTGTTTTGGTTTCCAAGGTACCTAATCCTTCTATGCTTAATGATTACCAGCCAATTTCATGTTGTAACATCATTTACAAATGTATTTCAAAGATATTGGCCATCAGAATCAAAAAAGTGCTACCTGAGCTAATTGACAAATCTCAAACTGCATTCATAAAAGGTAGAAGAATGTCTGATAACATCCTGCTTTCCCAAGAACTCTTAAGGAACTATCATCTGGATAGAGAGAGTCCTAGATGTACATTGAAAATTGACCTTATGAAGGCTTATGATAATATAAGGTTGGAGTTTATTCTAGAAGTGATGCAAACCATGGGTTTTCCCAACAGTTGATTAGATGGTTTCAGACGTGTATTACTTCTCCTATGTACTTAATGGGTCTTAATGGTGAGTTGAATGGTTATTTTGAAGGAAAAAAAGGTTTAAGACAGGGAGATCCCTTGTCTCCTTATCTTTTTGTGCTTGCAATGGATATTTTTAATGACATTATGAAGGAGGTAGCTGAGCTGGGCAAATTCAAGTATCNGCTTGGGAGGTAATTAGAGAGAAAGGCCAGATGCAAGATTGGGCTGGTATTGTATGGTTTTCTGGTGCTGTGCCTAGATACAGTTTTATTTTATGGCTGGTTGTTCAAAACAGGTTTTCCACCCAAGACAAGCTTATATCATATGGTGTTATTCATTTAACTCATTGTGTGTTTTGCAGAGAAGTAGTGGAAACTCGTAACCGCCTCGTTTTTGAATGCCCTTTCACTGAGAGAATATGAATTTCATTGAAAGACAAAGTGAAGGTCCAATAACCAAGACTTGATTGGCTTGATTTGGTTAACTGGTATGCTGCAAATATGAAGGGAAAGGCTTTTCCAAAGCTGATGGGCAAATTGATGCTCGCCACCTCAATTTATATGATTTGGAGGGAGAGGAATCACAGGATTTTTAAAAACTCATATAGAGATGTGGTCTCCATTTATAACGAGATAGTGGAAAATGTTAGACTCAAGCTTTATGCCTGCCGTGGAATCAAAAGAACCAATCCTAATGCATGGTTGCAAAGACAGTGGGCATTGCCTGACAATATCTTTGTTCTTTGACTCACCGTATGTGGCTGTTACTCGTTGGTGTTGGCCTTTCCAGTGGAATGCTTGTGACCCATTTGTTTGTGAGGGTATGTGCGGAGGGTGTGATTCTCTGGTTGCGTCAATGATGCGATGGTTCATCCTTTGTTTTTGCTGCAGGTTTCGTGTTGTGTGGGTGTTGTTTGTTTGTTGCTGTTGGTTGTTCTACTTGCTGGGGATGGCTTGTGCTTTGTATCACTATGTGGGCAAGCTTACGGGGCCATGTTGTAACACATGTTGGGTGTTCCACCTGTGGAGGATTCTCTCCCTCTATTGCATTTTGCTCTTACCACTTTGCTGCATTTTTGCTTACTGGACTTTCCACCTGTGGGCATGTGGCGTGTTACTGGTGTTTGTCTTGACCTACTGCTACTTGGGCTTGCTGGAGCCTAGTCTACCTGAGAGGCTTCTTGTTTTGTTTTGGGTGCATCCTACTGCTTTCTTTCTTGTTGATGCTTGGAATGGAGGTTCTGATTGCTACTGATGGTTCGCTGGTTTTGCTGGCTGCTCCCTCCTTCTTTTCTTTTTTGGATGCTCCATCAGATAAGCTTCTGCTTTGTACATTTTTTGTTCAGTATTTTTGGATTTGTATTCCTTGTATTTATTTTGTTGATTGGGATGGTTGATCTTCTTCTCCCCTGTTCAGAAGATCAGCCATCCCATGGTATCACCTTGTAAATTTTCTTTGGTTTAATAATCTCATCTTACTTACCGAAAAAAAGAGAAAAAAGACTAGGGGAACTATTACAATTTTCCAGAAAATTAAAGGGACAATGAGATAGATTGTTCATCATTTTGTAGCCATAACAGTAGATATTTGGTAGCCTATACACACAGCTCTGCCCTTGACATTTAACTCATATATCTCAACAGTTTTATAGGTATGCTAATGTGTAGACTACACAACAGTTTTTGTACCGTATTGTATTACTATATANAGTGGAAAGCATGGATTGTTTTGGGAGACTTTAATGTGGTCAAATCCAACTCCGAGAAGGTAGGAGAGGTTAGTGTGAGAGACAAAGAGAGTGAGGATTTTTGTGAATGCCTATTCAGGATTGATCTTGAAGACTTAAAATATTCGGGAAACCAGTACATATGGTGTAACAGAAGATTTGATGGTGGTTTAATTGCTAAGAAGCTGGATAGAGCATTGGTTAATGAGGTTTGGGGAAGAGCCTACCCAAATTCAGAAGCTGATTTTTTTACCCCAGGAATTTCCGACCATTCATTAGCCCTGGCTATAATGGGGATAGAACTCCCTAAGTGTAGGAAGCCATTCAAATTCTTCAATTTTTGGGCGAATCATCGGGATTTCTTTTCAACTGTCACTAGAGTTTGGGCCACTCAAATAAGAGGATCTCCTATGTTCAAAATCTATCAAAAGTTGAAGATTCTCAAAAAAGATTTAAAGGATTTGAATAAGAGGAAATACAGTGATATATCATCCAAAGTTATAGCTGCAAGGCAGGCCCTCCAAGATATTCAAACGAAAGCAGATAGAAGTCCTTTGAACATGCACCTATGGAAGGAAGAAAGAGAGAAGTTGAGAAAGTATGTTGAACTCAGGGAAGTAGAGGAAAGTTTTTTCAGGCAGAAATCCAAAGTCCAGTGGCTGAACTTGGGGGATCAAAACACAAGTTTATTCTTCAAGCATATTAATAAACAAAGAATACAGAGGAAGATCACTACCATTCAAAAAGAAGATGGGACCAAGGTCACTAAGTATCATGAAATTCAGGAGGAGGTTGTTAGCTATTACCGCTAGCTACTTGGTGGGTCTCTTCCTAGTTCTGCAATACCTGTGCAGTAGGTTAATCACTACATCAGAAGGAGAATCTGTTCAGATCTTGCAGCTCATTTGTCCCTTGATGTCACCAGAGATGAAATCAAGCGTGTATTATTCTCAATGAAGGATGGGAAGGCCCCAAGTTCAGATGGCTATTCTGCTAGATTCTTTAAGAAAACATGGCATATTGTGGATGATGAAGTGACTGATGTCGTCATGTTGTTCGTTGTTTCTGGGAAGCTGTTGAGGGAAGTTAATTCTACCATTATTGTTTTGGTTTCCAAGGTACCTAATCCTTCTATGCTTAATGATTACCAGCCAATTTCATGTTGTAACATCATTTACAAATGTATTTCAAAGATATTGGCCATCAGAATCAAAAAAGTGCTACCTGAGCTAATTGACAAATCTCAAACTGCATTCATAAAAGGTAGAAGAATGTCTGATAACATCCTGCTTTCCCAAGAACTCTTAAGGAACTATCATCTGGATAGAGAGAGTCCTAGATGTACATTGAAAATTGACCTTATGAAGGCTTATGATAATATAAGGTTGGAGTTTATTCTAGAAGTGATGCAAACCATGGGTTTTCCCAACAGTTGATTAGATGGTTTCAGACGTGTATTACTTCTCCTATGTACTTAATGGGTCTTAATGGTGAGTTGAATGGTTATTTTGAAGGAAAAAAAGGTTTAAGACAGGGAGATCCCTTGTCTCCTTATCTTTTTGTGCTTGCAATGGATATTTTTAATGACATTATGAAGGAGGTAGCTGAGCTGGGCAAATTCAAGTATCATTAGAGATGTGGCAAGGAGGATATTTCTCACCTTTGGTTTGCTGACGATGTTATGATCTTCAGTAAAGGAAATCTTGATTCAATTAGGACTATCATGGATGCCCTCCAGATTTTTTAAGAACTTTCTGGGCTTAAAGCTAACCCAAGCAAGTGTCATTTTTACTGCTCTAGCATTAATAATGTGGATAAAGTGGAGATCATGCAATTAATGGGGGTTCCAAATGGTGAATTGCTTGTGAGATATCTGGGTGTTCCTCTCATTACCACTAAATTGAGGGCTGGGGATTGTCAGCCGCTGGTTGAGAAGAGTACTGCCAAGGTAAGTTCCTAGTGCAACAAATCATTTTCATATGCTGGCAGAGTGCAACTGATCAGCTCAGTTTTCTTTTCAATTCAAGGTTTTTGGTCTTCTTTATTTATATTGCCAAAAAAAGTAGTCAAAGCAGTGGAGCAAATTATGAGAAGATTCTTATGGTCTGGTATGGATCTTAAAATGTCTAGAGCCAAGGTGACTTGGGACAAAGCGTGTCTCCTAAAGGATGAAGGGGGACTTGGGTTTAAAAGCATGGAACAGTGGAACAAAGTTACTGTTATGAAACATCTATGGAATGTTATAAGCAAAAATGACAACTCAATATGGGTGGATTGGATTTATTCATATCTTCTAAAAGGCAAGAGCTTCTGGAGTGTGAAAATTCCTCAAAATTCATCTTGGGCATGGAGAAAAATTCTAAATTTGAGAAAGGAAAGTTTAGCAATGGTGAATTACAAGATTGGGAATGGTGACTCAACTGTTCTCTGGTTTGATCCATGGCATCCAATTGGTTCTATCTACCAGCATAAGGGAGAGTCCATTATTAGGGAATCAGGGCTTGGGAGAGACGCTAAAGTTAGTTCTATAATTAATAATGGTGACTGGGATTGGCTGACGACAAATGGGGACAAGATGGAGCTACTAAGAGGTATTGCTCCTAATATGAAACCTGTCATGAGTCAGAGGGACTATGTCTTGTGGCTACCGTCTAGAACCCAGATTTTTAGCTCTAAATCTACTTGGGAGGTAATTAGAGAGAAAGGCCAGATGCAAGATTGGGCTGGTATTGTATGGTTTTCTGGTGTTGTGCCTAGATACAGTTTTATTTTATGGCTAGTTGTTCAAAACAGGTTTTCCACCCAAGACAAGCTTATATCATATGGTGCTATTCATTTAACTCATTGTGTGTTTTGCAGAGAAGTAGTGGAAACTCGTAACCGCCTCGTTTTTGAATGCCCTTTCACTGAGAGAATATGAATTTCATTGAAAGACAAAGTGAAGGTCCAATAACCAAGACTTGATTGGCTTGATTTGGTTAACTGGTATGCTGCAAATATGAAGGGAAAGGCTTTTCCAAAGCTGATGGGCAAATTGATGCTCGCCACCTCAATTTATATGATTTGGAGGGAGAGGAATCACAGGATTTTTAAAAACTCATATAGAGATGTGGTCTCCATTTATAACGAGATAGTGGAAAATGTTAGACTCAAGCTTTATGCCTGCCGTGGAATCAAAAGAACCAATCCTAATGCATGGTTGCAAAGACAGTGGGCATTGCCTGACAATATCTTTGTTCTTTGACTCACCGTATGTGGCTGTTACTCGTTGGTGTTGGCCTTTCCAGTGGAATGCTTGTGACCCATTTGTTTGTGAGGGTATGTGCGGAGGGTGTGATTCTCTGGTTGCGTCAATGATGCGATGGTTCATCCTTTGTTTTTGCTGCAGGTTTCGTGTTGTGTGGGTGTTGTTTGTTTGTTGCTGTTGGTTGTTCTACTTGCTGGGGATGGCTTGTGCTTTGTATCACTATGTGGGCAAGCTTACGGGGCCATGTTGTAACACATGTTGGGTGTTCCACCTGTGGAGGATTCTCTCCCTCTATTGCATTTTGCTCTTACCACTTTGCTGCATTTTTGCTTGCTGGACTTTCCACCTGTGGGCATGTGGCGTGTTACTGGTGTTTGTCTTGACCTACTGCTACTTGGGCTTGCTGGAGCCTAGTCTACCTGAGAGGCTTCTTGTTTTGTTTTGGGTGCATCCTACTGCTTTCTTTCTTGTTGATGCTTGGAATGGAGGTTCTGATTGCTACTGATGGTTCGCTGGTTTTGCTGGCTGCTCCCTCCTTCTTTTCTTTTTTGGATGCTCCATCAGATAAGCTTCTGCTTTGTACATTTTTTGTTCAGTATTTTTGGATTTGTATTCCTTGTATTTATTTTGTTGATTGGGATGGTTGATCTTCTTCTCCCCTGTTCAGAAGATCAGCCATCCCATGGTATCACCTTGTAAATTTTCTTTGGTTTAATAATCTCATCTTACTTACCGAAAAAAAGAGAAAAAAGACTAGGGGAACTATTACAATTTTCCAGAAAATTAAAGGGACAATGAGATAGATTGTTCATCATTTTGTAGCCATAACAGTAGATATTTGGTAGCCTATACACACAGCTCTGCCCTTGACATTTAACTCATATATCTCAACAGTTTTATAGGTATGCTAATGTGTAGACTACACAACAGTTTTTGTACCGTATTGTATTACTATATAATCCTCACTTTTGTTACTATCATTTCTTATCATATGGTTAAGTTGTGTTTTTATTTCAACATGATTTGACTTTGAGGGGATTTTAATTATTGAACTAAGATATAGTCATTTGTCCATGCATTCCATGAAAATGAAATTCATGCATATTTCTTTTAGCAATTAATTATATTTTTGATTTTTTTTATCGTATTAAAGATTTTCTAATATAATGGAAGAATTATATGATTACAAGATTTGTATATAACATTGATTGTGTATATCTCTGCCATTTTGTATTTTAATTTTATTTGTCATTATCGTTGCCAATAAACATCTCTCTTTTCTTATTCTCCAAATTATTAGCCATTAACGTTTAGAAATGCTCAAACCTATCATTCTTAGTATTCTCCAATAAACATGAAAAAATTCAAACATATTGTATTTCTTCTTCTATAACGTTCGTACGTTATCAGGTCGAACTTATGCTTTCTTTTCATTTTTTTTAACTTTGTTCATTCCACAAACTGTTAGTTAGTTTCAGTCTTCTTTTATTTTTTTTTTCTTCACAGTTTTCATTTTTGTTTGTACTTATTGTGTTTAGTGGTCATTTTTTGGGTTAACTTTTCATCTTTCAAATGATTCCTTGTTAATTTTAATATTTGTGTGCTTTATGATTTTTTTGGCAGCTTTGTTTTTAAATACTAAACACTATAGTAATGACTGTTATTTAAATTCTAAATTGTATTTTCTTTTTCTTTTTCGATATGTTGTTTTCGTAATAGTTTCTTTAGGACTAACAGATGCTATGTATTTGTGTAAATTCATAATTATATGGTGTATATAATATTACTTTATAATTTGAATTCAGATAGAGTTATAATTTAAAAGTGTATCAACACAGTGTGACACTAAAGAGTTTATGAAATTAAATGTCTAATTTTGTATATCCACAATCATAATATCAAGTACATGTGATTTACCCCAATAAAAAATCAACTACAATCACTAATAGAAAAAAGTGTTCAAAAATTATATGATTACAGTGTATTTACAAAAATTGAATGTGTATCANGTTCAAACATATTGTATTTCTTCTTCTATAACGTTCGTACGTTATCAGGTCGAACTTATGCTTTCTTTTCATTTTTTTTTTACTTTGTTCATTCCACAAACTGTTAGTTAGTTTCGGTCTTCTTTTATTTTTTTTTTCTTCACAGTTTTCATTTTTGTTTGTACTTATTGTGTTTAGTGGTCATTTTTTGGGTTAACTTTTCATCTTTCAAATGATTCCTTGTTAATTTTAATATTTTTGTGCTTTATGATTTTTTTGGCAGCTTTGTTTTTAAATACTAAACACTATAGTAATGACTGTTATTTAAATTCTAAATTGTATTTTCTTTTTCTTTTTCGATATGTTGTTTTCGTAATAGTTTCTTTAGGACTAACAGATGCTATGTATTTGTGTAAATTCATAATTATATGGTGTATATAATATTACTTTATAATTTGAATTCAGATAGAGTTATAATTTAAAAGTGTATCAACACAGTGTGACACTAAAGAGTTTATGAAATTAAATGTCTAATTTTGTATATCCACAATCATAATATCAAGTACATGTGATTTACCCCAATAAAAAATCAACTACAATCACTAATAGACAAAAGTGTTCAAAAATTATATGATTACAGTGTATTTACAAAAATTGAATGTGTATCAATACAATATAGCAAAACAGTGTAGGAGTATTAAAAATTAGGCTTTATTGTGTGACTTCGCAGTATTATATGTGTATATATATACTAAGACATATATATGCGTTAGCAAATTAAATCTAATATAAAATAAAAATTCTTTGAATTTATTACTTTCTAAGATAAAATAATTAAAATTCCTTAATTTTAGTTATCAAATTTCAAAAGTTTTTAAAAAATTTGAAACATATCCCGAAGAAAATGGAGAATATTTATTATGGATTTTATTTTCCTAAATTTTAGATTTTTTCAAGTAGAACTTCTATATATATTTATTAGTAATAATCCATGCCCAAAGACACTGTACCACACTAAACATCAAACACTTAAAAAAATCTATNGTAGTTTCTTTAGGACTAACAGATGCTATGTATTTGTGTAAATTCATAATTATATGGTGTATATAAAATTACTTTATAATTTGAATTCAGTTAGAGTTATAATTTAAAAGTGTATCAACACAGTATGACACTAAAGAGTTTATGAAATTAAATGTCTAATTTTGTATATCCACAATCATAATATCAAGTACATGTGATTTACCCCCAATAAAAAATCAACTACAATCACTAATAGACAAAAGTGTTCAAAAATTATATGATTACAGTGTATTTACAAAAATTGAATGTGTATCAATACAATATAGCAAAACAGTGTAGGAGTATTAAAAATTAGGCTTTATTGTGTGACTTCGCAGTATTATATGTGTATATATATACTAAGACATATATATGTGTTAGCAAATTAAATCTAATATAAAATAAAAATTCTTTGAATTTATTACTTTCTAAGATAAAATAATTAAAATTCCTTAATTTTAGTTATCAAATTTCAAAATTTTTTTAAAAATTTGAAACATATCCCGAAGAAAATAGAGAATATTTATTATGGATTTTATTTTCCTAAATTTTAGATTTTTTCAAGTAGAACTTCTATATATATTTATTAGTAATAATCCATGCCCAAAGACACTGTACCACACTAAACATCAAACACTTAAAAAAATCTATTCATTTTTATAATAAAAACATGTAGGATCCCCCTTCATTAATAACCAAAAGTAGTGGGGACATAAACCTCATCCCTAAAAGAGAAGGAATTATGAGTTTATATAAAAACAAATTATAGTGTATTTTTAAGTAAAACTTGAATTTTAGAATTTTAATATTCTTCTAAAATATATATTATAGAGTAATATTTTATATTTTAAGGTTAATAGCATTTTTAGTCTCTAAAATATATATGTTTTATTAGTTTGATATTTATTGTATCAATTTTATCAATTTGGTCTCTAATGTTAATGGTTTAAATGATCTTTACACAGACAATTTGTTAAGTTTTTGATAGAAGTGATCATGTGATACTAAATGATGAAATGAAATATTTTATGAACCAAATTGATAAAATTCATATGTTAAGGTTGAAATTGACAAAAAAAATTGCATATTTTAGAGACCCAAATTATTATTAACCCTATATTTTATCCCTATTGGCTTAAGAATATTGACAATTATTGTTATTTTATTCAAGTTGAAACCTAATCAAATGAATTATTTTTATTTTTTTTCTTATAATTACAACAAATCGCTCAAAACAGAAAATATTTTTTGAATTTTATAGTATAATACGAGTGATAAAAATATGATTTTTGATAAATTTGATATGATATTTAATGTACNTTTTTTTAAAAATTTGAAACATATCCCGAAGAAAATAGAGAATATTTATTATGGATTTTATTTTCCTAAATTTTAGATTTTTTCAAGTAGAACTTCTATATATATTTATTAGTAATAATCCATGCCCAAAGACACTGTACCACACTAAACATCAAACACTTAAAAAAATCTATTCATTTTTATAATAAAAACATGTAGGATCCCCCTTCATTAATAACCAAAAGTAGTGGGGACATAAACCTCATCCCTAAAAGAGAAGGAATTATGAGTTTATATAAAAACAAATTATAGTGTATTTTTAAGTAAAACTTGAATTTTAGAATTTTAATATTCTTCTAAAATATATATTATAGAGTAATATTTTATATTTTAAGGTTAATAGCATTTTTAGTCTCTAAAATATATATGTTTTATTAGTTTGATATTTATTGTATCAATTTTATCAATTTGGTCTCTAATGTTAATGGTTTAAATGATCTTTACACAGACAATTTGTTAAGTTTTTGATAGAAGTGATCATGTGATACTAAATGATGAAATGAAATATTTTATGAACCAAATTGATAAAATTCATATGTTAAGGTTGAAATTGACAAAAAAAATTGCATATTTTAGAGACCCAAATTATTATTAACCCTATATTTTATCCCTATTGGCTTAAGAATATTGACAATTATTGTTATTTTATTCAAGTTGAAACCTAATCAAATGAATTATTTTTATTTTTTTTCTTATAATTACAACAAATCGCTCAAAACAGAAAATATTTTTTGAATTTTATAGTATAATACGAGTGATAAAAATATGATTTTTGATAAATTTGATATGATATTTAATGTACATACACATATACCTATTACTTTTTATTAATATTATGTATACAAAAATTATTCACGTGTAAATCACGTGTTGCATTGTTAGTTTATTAAAAAATCGGCTGAACAAACTAAAATTTTCTATTGCATCAAACTAATAAACATATTGGCCTCTTAACCAAGAAGAACATCGCCAACATCTTTTAACACCGAATTACTGAGGGCAAATGGCAGTTTGCATCCTAAAAGATTAAAAAATTCTTAATTTATACTTTCAAAGGTCAATTATTTTAAATTGCACCCTCAATTAAATTAATTGATAACAATATGACCCCAATCATAATGTTCATTACAATTTTCATCAAATTGACAACCACATGAGACGTATGTGAAAAGGAGAAGGGTTATGATCTAACAAAAGTCATCACGTGTATTTCATGTGTCTGTCAATTTGACAAACATCGTAATCCCAATCATAACATCTGATGATACACAAAATGGATTTGCACATCACCTCTCAAGTGAATGAAAATAAATGCAGTAATTAAAGTAAAGAGAAATGGAAGAGACGAGATTTATAGTGGTTCGGTCAACGTGACCTACGTCCACTCTTGAATGGCTTTGGTTGCTGGACACNGTTTTATGAACCAAATTGATAAAATTCATATGTTAAGGTTGAAATTGACAAAAAAAATTGCATATTTTAGAGACCCAAATTGTTATTAATCCTATATTTTATCCCTATTGGCTTAAGCATATTGACAATTATTGTTATTTTATTCAAGTTGAAACCTAATCAAATGAATTGCAAATGAATTATTTTTATTTTTTTCTTATAATTACAACAAATCGCTCAAAACAGAAAATATTTTTTGAATTTTATAGTATAATACGAGTGATAAAAATATGATTTTTGATAAATTTGATATGATATTTAATGTACATACACATATACCTATTACTTTTTATTAATATTATGTATACAAAAATTATTCACGTGTAAATCACGTGTTGCATTGTTAGTTTATTAAAAAATCGGCTGAACAAACTAAAATTTTCTATTGCATCAAACTAATAAACATATTGGCCTCTTAACCAAGAAGAACATCGCCAACATCTTTTAACACCGAATTACTGAGGGCAAATGGCAGTTTGCATCCTAAAAGATTAAAAAATTCTTAATTATACTTTCAAAGGTCAATTATTTTAAATTGCACCCTCAATTAAATTAATTGATAACAATATGACCCCAATCATAATGTTCATTACAATTTTCATCAAATTGACAACCACATGAGACGTATGTGAAAAGGAGAAGGGTTATGATCTAACAAAAGTCATCACGTGTATTTCATGTGTCTGTCAATTTGACAAACATCGTAATCCCAATCATAACATCTGATGATACACAAAATGGATTTGCACATCACCTCTCAAGTGAATGAAAATAAATGCAGTAATTAAAGTAAAGAGAAATGGAAGAGACGAGATTTATAGTGGTTCGGTCAACGTGACCTACGTCCACTCTTGAATGGCTTTGGTTGCTGGACACTTTATTAGCTCAAGGGTGTGGGGAGCAAAAAGTACAAGCTTTGGGGGAGAGGAGAGAGTCGTGTTCGAATAAAAGTGTCATGATGCCCCCCGAGTGTTGGTGGGGCATATAATTTATAGTGGCCTCCTAACGGGTTGGGGATACTTTACAGCAACTAAGCAACTATTTCGATGGAACTCATGACTTCCTCTCAGTGGGTGTGGTGGTTGAGGCGTTCTCCATGAGATGCGGTCAAGAATGAGGTGAGGGTGGACTATTTCCTCGGCGGTGCAGGTAAGGTTCCCGTGCTCTCTCTTGATGACGTAGTCAAGATGATGATTTTTGACTGGACTTAGATCATATTGGGCTTGATGGGTCTTTATAAGGTTGGGCTTTTCAGTTAAGATTGGGCTTTCCACATAAATTGGGTCATTTGGGCTTGACCCATCATTTGCCCCCCAATGCCCCGTGTCCAAGGAAACTTGGAGAAGGGGACATTAGTTTGAATCTTGAGTTTTAGGTGGTGGAGACATCCTCTGCTAGACGACTCTTCCCTTGCACGATGTATTTTTGCTTGGATGAGCACATCAAGTCTTTCCTATTCTTTGCTTGGATTTTTTAAGAGAGCCCTTTGATTTTCAATTTGGGGCTTTTTCCCTCTTTAAAAAACTCTAGGCTATAAATTGAATCTTCTTCCTTTATTCCACTCATTTCTTTCATCTTGAGATTGAAGCCCTATTCTTGAAAACCATGAGAGTCCAAGTGTTGCCCATTCCATAGCCGCTTGAGAAGTTCTCCTTGAATCATTTCAAGAATTTATATATTCATAGGTGAGATTTCTTCTTTTTGGAGTGGAGTGTCCAAGTGGGCAATGTCGATTGAGGGAGATGTGCAAAACCCCATTATAATGGCAAAAATCGAAGGAGAGATTGGAGATAGGGATACTCGGGCATTACTCAACAGAGAAAAAGAGGACAAACCTGAGAGAGAGGGAGGCAGAATGGGCGCGCAGGTCAGCGGGTGAGCAGCCCAGGCCTTTGGGCGAGTAGCCCCAATGGCAGGCGAGCAAAATGAGGAGTTGTGCGCCCTTTTGGTTGATGTTTCGGTGAGCCTAGGCAACCAGGGATCTCTGGGCAGCTCTTTGGGGGCTGATTTGGCGAGTTCAGGTGAAGTGGAGGGGGCCCAGCTGGTTGTTGCTGCCATTGGTGCGCGCAAGCTGCTCGTGAAGGAGATGGAGGTCGCCATATTATGCGCTGGTCTGGGTGTCATTTGCGCTGATCTAAGCACCTTAGGCACTGATCTGGGCAACTCTAACAAGCTGTCTTGCTCCGATTGGTGTACAGGGACCTGCCTGGGTGTTGAAGGTGTTGGACTAAACCACCAGGGCGCCAAAGATGTTGTAGGCGCTAATCTGGGCATCAGAGGCTCTGTTTTTGTGTAACTTTGGTGGGCCAGACACCTCCCCAAGTGCTGGGCTGCCCTATTTGGATGAGCAAAAGGGGTCAGACACCTCTCCAAGTGCTGGGATGCTCTGTTTGAGTGAACAAAGGTGGTCAGGCACCTTTCCAGGTGTTGGGATGCCTCGTTTGGATGAGCATAGGGTGTCAAACACCTCTCCAAGTGCTGGGCCACCTCGTTTGGATGAGTATAGGGCATCAGGCACCTCTCTGGGTGCTAGATCGAACATTGCAGACGACAAAGTAGTTTTAGGCACTTCTTTTGGTGATCCCGATCTAGCTCCTCCAAGTATAACTTCCCAAATCCACATTCCTCATGACCTCTCAGGTGGTGGCTCAAGTCATTCCTTGCGCCCTCGTAGTAAGAAATGCAAAGACAAAGTGGTACTTGAAGATGATGGTTCAAGGTAAGTACCCTTTTCAGTTTGTTTAATTCGGATCAAGGTATTTTGAGGCTCGTTTCCACCTATCGCATTCCTCTGACCGTGCTGTGTCGCCAGGTTGAGATGGGTGAGCTTGCTTGTGACGACTCCTCGGGTGATATTGTCGTTTATGAGGAGATGCTTGATGTTGGGCTTAGATTCCCCATGTCTTCTCACATTTGTCACATTCTGCATTACTTTTCCTTGACACTAGGGAATTTAGCACCTCATGGTTGGAGGGTCTTGCTAGGCTTTCTTGTTTTATGGAGGAAGGTGCATCATGAAGATGCTTCTTCTTTGGAGTTCCATGCAGCTTACAACTTGAGCGAGACTCCTATCCCAAATAGAGATTGGTACTATTTTACCACAAGAAATGGCATGGTGCTCATGGGATTACGCTCCAATTGTCACAGCTGGAAATCTTGCTTCTTCTTCGTCGGCGGGGAGTGGGCTGCAGAAGCTAATAGGGATTTGGAGCCAATATGGTGGGGTGTTGCTAGAAAACCCGGTACGCTGTACATTTTCTCTTTATTTTTTATGTGTTTGTATGCTCACCATTCCTTTGCAAACATGTCTATGCTCTCCCAAGACAAAGAGTGGAAGTTACAGGCCGTAAAGGCTTGCCCTCACAAAGATTTTGGAGCTCTTTTGTCCAAAGATGCTAGGGTTGTTGCTCCCTCCCCGAAGTTTGGTGGCTCCTCTTCAAAGAAGAAGAGTGAGTTGATTTCCTCCTTTAATTTTCTCCTTCCCTTGGTATTTTTCATCTGCACGACACTTTACTACTTTTGCAGTAAATAAGAGGGTGGTAGTGTCTCACTATTCCAATAGGAGCCCTCCTTCTTCCAAGGTGGCGAGGACAAGTAATACCCCCCAAGTGACTCCTACGATGGTGCCTCCTCAGCCATCGACTTCTTCAGTTGCTACTCCAGAGTCTTCCTTGTCGGGCACACCTTGTGCTCCTCCTTTGTCCCCTCCTCATATAAAAGCTTCTACAAGAGCACTGTCTTGGTCTGGTCCCATGCTAGGCACACCGCCAATCATCAGGAAAAGGCTTAGGAGTTTTGTGTTTGCACCCGAAGTCTGTCAGCTTAGTACTTTGGGAACTGAGAGGGTTGTCAACACATATTTGGAAGGCCTAGCTCAGGTATGGGTCCGCTATTTTCCTTTATCCACTTCCTTCTTATGTCTTTTGTCATTTCTACACTTTTTATTTTTGTTAGATTTTGACTTCATCTATCTGCTTGCTTTCAAGGCCCTATAATTATGACAAGCTGAAGCTGGATCTTGACGTTGCGCAAAAGGAGCTTCTTATTGCTCAGGGGAGGATTGTTGAGTTCAAAGCAGCTAGTAAGACTTCTCGGGCTGAGCTTGCGGTGGTTCATGAGAGGGCGTCCAAGCTTGAGTTTGAGCTTTTGGCGACTCGTAAGAGGGACGTGCTCAGGGAGGGTGAGCTTGTTAAGGCCCGTGAGAGGGCAACTAAGCTTTTGGCGACCCACGAAAGGGACGCGCTCAGAGAGGCTAAGCTTGCAGAGACCTATGGGAGGGCTATGCTCAGAGTGGCTTCTGCGGAGATAGAGATGAAGGCCGCTCAGGAGAGGGTTTCTCTGGCTGAGGTGGACCTGGAGAATAGCCTCGTAGATGCTTTCATTGACGATTTTGATGAGCTCCGAGGGAAGATTTTTGTTGTTTTCCTTGATATTGATTTTTCAGGCTTCGCACCTATTGAGGAGCCTGATGACAGTGATGAGAGCTCTAATGATGATGAGGATGACGAGGAGGAGGTAGAGGACGATCGTGAGAGTAGTTAGAGTGTTAGAGACTTTTGATTTTTTTTTTAAGAAAGGCAGCTTGTAGCCTTAAGAGACAGATTTTAGCCTTGCTTTTTTGTATTGATACTCCTTTCAAATGAAATGAGAAAGATCTTTTTTGGAATAAAACGTAGAAAATTTTATTGATCTATTGCTTATATAAAACAATGTTGGATAATAATCCCCCTAAAAAGTACATTGAATATTGGGTAGTAACCCCAGAAAAGGTAGAAAATAAAAACAAGTCTTCAACTTCTACTACTTTGATGCTCTCAAGGTGTCATTGGTAATACCTTTTCAAGTGGTCCATGTTCCATGGATGGAGTAAGACCTTCCCCTCAGTATTCTGGATCCTGTAGGTGCCTAGCCTCACCACTTCTGTTATAAGGTAGGGTCCTTTCCGATTGGATCTCAACTTCCCTTCGCATGAATCTTTTGTGGCGGAGAATCACTTTCTTGAGGACCAAGTCTTCTAGTTGGAAGGAACAAGGCTTCACCCTCGAGTTGTAATACCTCGTCATGCGTCGCTTGTACTCCGCGTTGTGGACCACAACCATCTCCCTTGCCTCTTCCACCAAGTCGAGGTTGATGCGGAGTCATTCCTCGTTGGTGATGGGGTCGTGGTGTTGGACCCTTAGAGAGTGTACCCGTATCTCCACAGGGATGATTGCCTCAATTCCAAAGGAAAGGGAGAAAGGGGTTTTCCTAGTAGGAGTTCTTAGCGTGGTTCGATAGGCCCACAATACACTTGGGAGCTCGTCGACCCAAAAACCCTTCGCTCTTTCAAGGCTTATTTTTAAGTTGCGTAGCACCATTCTCACTATTACCTCTGCTTGTCCATTTGCCTGTGGGTGTGCTAGGCTAGAATGAGGATGTTTTATCTAAAGGTCAGAGCAGAAGGAGTTCAGCAGCTTGTTATCGAACTGCTTGCCGTTATCACTGACAATGGCATGGGGAATACCGAAGTGACAGACCAGGTTCTTTTAGATAAAGTCTTTGACCTTTGCGTTTGTGATTTTTGCTAAGGGTTCGGCCTCTGCCTACTTAGTGAAATAGTCGACTGCCACCACCACGAACTTGCACTGTCCTTTACTGAGAGGGAAGGGGCCTAGGATGTCGATACCCCACTTAGAGAAAGGCCACAGATTTGAAATGGTTTTTAGCTCCTCTGGTGATTGCCTGGGCATAATTGAGAAGCGTTGACACTTGTCACACTTCTTCGAGAACTCCTAGGCATCTCTTACCATGATAGGCCAGAAGTAGCCTTGTCTGAGCACCTTGTGAGCGAGGGAGCACCCTCCAGAGTGGTTCCCATAAATCCCTTCATGGATTTCTCGTAGGGCATAGTGAGCTTCTTCGGGTGAAAGGCACCACAACAACGACAAGGAGAAGCCTTTATTGTAAAAAGTGTCCTTTAGGAGGCGAACTTGGAGGCCTTCATTCTAAGTTTCCTGGCTTCTAGAGGGTCATCTGGCAGTGCACCTTCTTGGAGGTATGTCCTTATTGGGGTCATCCAATTTAACTCAGTTGATACAGAGTTGACATTTGTGGCCTCCATGTCCAACTTGCTTGGCTTGAACTGGTGACCGATGAATGCTGGTCCTCCCGGTGGGGCTTTCAAGGATGAGGCGAGCCTTGCGATCAATGGCCATGTTGTCTTCTCTCGGGATGTGGCATATCTGAAAGTAATGGAACTTTGTGATCATGCTTTTCACCATGCCAAGGTATTCTTGCATTTTGGCTCCTTTGGCTTTGAACTCACCCTTCACTTGATTAACTATCAACTGAGAATTGTTATAAGTGACGCGGTGTTGGGCTTCCATCTCAACTGCCAATCTAAACCCAAAGAGGAGGGCTTCGTACTCTGCCTCATTGTTGGAAGCAATAAAGTGGAGCTTCACTGCATACTTGAGAGTGGTACCATTAGGGCTGATCAAGATCAAGCCCGTTCTTCCTCCTTCACTGGTCAAGGAGCCATCTATGTAGAGTTTTCAGAGTAGTAGAGAGGAGGATTCGGAGATTAAAGTGGGAGATTGGGTGGCAGGTGGGTGAATTGGAGTGTCTGGGTGCTAGAGGGGGATTCCTGAGCGCTAGAGGGGGCTATTTGGGTGCTTAGAGGAGTTGTCTGGGGTGCCAGATGAGGCTGCCTAGGCACCTAGAGGAGTTATGTGGGTGCCAGAAGGGGCTGCCTTGGTGCTTAGAGGAGCCACCTAAGTGCCACAAGGGGCTTCTTAGGCACTAGTCTGGGCACCAGAGGTTGCCCGGGCACTTGGAGAAGCTACCTGGGCGCCAGAGGCTACCTAGGTGCCTAAGAATGATGATTGGGCACCTAGTTTGGGCGCCCGAGAGTCCTTGCCAGGCTTTTGGGTGTCCCCGTTGGGCATCTGGGTATTCTTGTAGCTCCCTTCCTTTGCTGGCATAAGCTCGACAATGAAATCCACTATGACTTGTGCTTTGATGGCTGCCCTTAGTTGGTACTGAATATCAAAGTCACCGAGTTCTACTGCTCAGTTAAGAAGTCTACTGGATACGTCTGGCTTCCCCAGGATTCTTTTTAGAGGTTGGTTTGTGACGACAACTATGTTATGACTCTGAAAGTAATGTCATAGTCATCTTACCGGTGTGATCAGGGCAATCGCTAGCTTTTCTAGCCCTAAATATCTGACCTCTGCTCCCTGGTATGCCCTACTTACGTAGTAAATAGGCTTTTGTACTCCATCATTGTTTTTGACGAGCATAGAGCTTACTGCTGATGAGGAAGTAGAAAGGTATAGATGGAGAGTTTCTCCTAGAGTGGCATGCGACAGGAAGGGAGGTGTAGCCAGGTAGGCTTTGAGCCTTTGAAAGGCCTCATCTACCTCAGGTTCCCACTCAAAGGCCTTTCAGATAATCTTGAAGAAGGGGAGACATTTGTCTACAGACTTAGAGATGAACCTATTGAGTGCTGCGATTCTCCCATTAAGGCGCTGGAGCTCGTTGGTTGAGCAAGGTGACTTCATGTGGAGGATGGCCTTGATCTTATCGGGGTTCGCCTTAATTCCCCTCTAATTGACTATAAAGCCCAAGAACTTTCTTGACCCTAAGCCAAAGACGCACTTCTCAAGATTAAGTTTCATGTGATGGGACCTTAGGATGTTAAAAGTTTCCTGGAGGTGATCAATGTGGTTTATTGTTGTGAAACTTTTTATCAGCATGTCATCCACATATACCTCTGTC
The DNA here is from genome assembly GCA_963454935.2 of Ilex paraguariensis. Lineage (NCBI taxonomy): Eukaryota > Viridiplantae > Streptophyta > Magnoliopsida > Aquifoliales > Aquifoliaceae > Ilex > Ilex paraguariensis. The sequence continues at coordinate 509,909 of CAUOFW020003747.1, forward strand.
GTTCACCTGATCTGAGACTGGAACATCTTTCACCAGTCATTGGTAGGTTGCCCCTGTATTCTTTAATCCGAAGGGAATGACCCTGTAGCAGTAGGTCCCTTTCGGAGTGATGAATGATGTCTTCTCCTGGTTTGGGGGGTACATGCTAATCTGGTTATACCCAGAGTAAGCATCCAAGAAGGTAACAAACTCATGCCCCGTGGTGGCGTCGATGAGGAAGTCGATTCGTGGCAGCGGGTAGTTGTCCTTCAGGCACGCCTTGTTGAGTTCTGTGAAGTCGACGCAGAGGCGCCACTTCCCATTAGCTTTAGTGACCATCACCACGTTGGAAAGTCACTTAGGACATGCTACTTCTTTAATGACCCCGTTATCTATTAGCTTTCCCACCTCCTTGTCCATAGTTTGGGCTCTTTTAGTCGAGGCGCCCCTTAACTTTTGGTGAACATTCTTGTGGTGTGGGTTAACATTGAGACGATGTATGGCTCCTTAAGGTCCTTCTAGCTGTGACCCTTCAAGTTGTGCTCCTTGTCCGGCGAGCCTATGTTACAGTATCTGCTGGTTTTGGGCCACCAACTGCTGCATGGTCTCCAACATTGGTTGAGGATTCAAAGCTGGAGCATTTGGGACAAGGTTGGTAGGTGGAGAAGCAAACTCCTCGTCATGTGGAAGATTGTCTTCAGGTTGGTTCATGGACTGGTAGTGATCTTCATTGGTTCAACAAATGACATGTTTAGAAGTGAGAATTTTGTCATTTTTTACAGACGACGTCAAACTGATGATGCACAAAATTGATTTGCACACCACCTGTCAAGTGAATGAAAATAAAGGCAGTAATTAAAGTAAAGAGAAATGGAAGAGACGAGATTTGTAGTGGTTCGGTCAACGTGATCTACATTCACTCTTGAATGACTTTAGTCGCCGGGCACTTTATTAGCTCAAGGGTGTAGGGAGCTAAGAGTACAAGCCTTGAGGGAGAGGAGAAAGTCGTGTTCGGGTAAAAGTGTAATGATGTCCCCCGAGTGTTGGTGGGGTGTACAATTTATAGTGGCTCCCTAACGGGTTGGGGCTACTTTACAGCAACTATTTCGGTGGAGCTCATGACTTCCTCTCAACGGGCGAGGTGGTTGAGACGCTCTCCATGAGATGCGGTCAAGGATGAGGTGAGAGTGAACTTTTTCTTCGGCGGTGCAGGAAAGGTTCCCATGCTCTCTCTTGATGACGTAGTCAAGCTAATGATTTTGACTAGACTTGGACCATATTGGTTTTGGTAGGTGTTTATAAGGTTGGGCTCTTAAGTTGAGATTAGACTTTCCGAATAAATTGTGTCATTTGGGGTTGACCCATCAACATCTAGGGCGATTTTTATTGGATTGAAAACATGTGAGACGTACGTGAATAGAAGAAGCGTCATAATCTGACAAAAGTCATCTCATGCATCTAATGTGATAAACAATTTGATGAAAATCCCAACAAACATTATGATTGGGGTCATATTGCTACTAATTTATATAATTGAGGGTGCAATTTGAAACAATTGATCTTTGAGGATACAAATTAAATATTTTTAATATTTGTGGGGTGCAAACTACTATTTGCCCAATTATTAAAGTAGAGTTTTCTAGCCTATTTAACAACGTAAACAATCAAATAATTACTTGCCCAAAACAATAATAATCAAGTAATTAAATTTAAATGGTGGTTGTACGCAGTTGGATTGATCTGACGGGGTCAAATTGATAAGAGAGAAAAAAAAATTCAGTTTATAGTACTTTTCATCCGTAAAATATATATTTATTTTCAGTTTAGTTCTACATGTATCAATTTNTAGGTAAGGTTCCCGTGCTCTCTCTTAATGATGTAGTCAAGCTAATGATTTTGACTAGACTTGGACCATATTGGGTTTGGTAGGTGTTTATAAGGTTGGGCTCTTAAGTTGAGATTAGACTTTCCAAATAAATTGTGCCATTTGGGGTTGACCCATCAACATCTAGGGCGATTTTTATTGGATTGAAAAACATGTGAGACGTACGTGAATAGGAGAAGCGTCATAATCTGAAAAAAGTCATCTCGTGCATCTAATGTGATAAACAATTTGATGAAAATCACAATAAACATTATGATTGGGGTCATATTGCTATTAATTTATATAATTGAGGGTGCAATTTGAAACAATTGATCTTTGAGGATACAAATTAAATATTTTTAATATTTGTGGGGTGCAAACTACTATTTGCCCAATTATTAAAGTAGAGTTTTCTAGCCTATTTAACAACGTAAACAATCAAATAATTACTTGCCCAAAACAATAATAATCAAGTAATTAAATTCAAATGGTGGTTGTACGCAGTTGGATTGCTGACGGGGTCAAATTGATAAGAGAGAAAAAAAAATTGAGTTTATAGTACTTTTCATCCGTAAAATATATATTTATTTTCAGTTTAGTTCTACATGTATCAATTTTATCAATTTGATCTCTAAAGTATTCAATTCATGTCACTTTGGTTTTCACATGGACAGACAATTAGGTTTTTTGATTGATTGATTACACGTTGAGCACGTGAAAATTACACCCGTTAAAATGGTGTAATTGTATACTAATTATGATTTTTTTAATAAAAAATTAATTTTTTTTAATATTATTGCAATAAATGATACAATAGAACATGAATTTTTGTTTTAAAATTTAAAATATTTGATATTCTATTTTTGATCTTATTATAACATTTCAAACTTGATGAGTTTAAATATTTATACGTTTACAAACTTCAAGGGATTTGTGTGTAATTTACTAACGAATATACTAATGGACATTGACAACAGGAGTCTTAGTGTTACGTCTGTACAAACCCATGGAGCATGTGTGTAATATTTTAAATATCAGAAGGTCTAAGTGGTTAAGTGTCAAACATCAAAGAATTTGGGTATAATTCTCCTTAAAAAATAATAGTGGCTGACATCATGTTCACTCAGTGAACTTCACTGTCAATCCAAGAACTATAGTGAATTAAATCAGTAATAGCATTATTGATTTTTTTTTCTTGCTTAACCAAGTCATATTGCACTAACAATGAATATCTGAGCTCAAGAGATCTGAGGTCCATGTATATGTTTTATCTGACCAGTCCATTAATCACTCGAAAAGTCTATATTTAATTTAATTAGAGAGTTCATTCACCTATGAATGTTAATTGAAAGAAATTGAAAGTTTATTTGATTAATTTAATGTTAACTAGTTGAATTTGAATGTTAATTTAGTAAATGAAATGCTTATAAAAAAAAATTGAATGTTAATTAGATGAAATTTGGTATTAATTTGATGAATTGAATGTTAATTTTGTGTTAATTTGTTAAATTAATTTTTAATTGAATGAAATTACAAGTTAATTTGATGTTGATTTGATGAAATTACATGTTAATTTGATAATTTGAATGAAAATTAAAGTTTATTTGATTAATTTAAATGTTTACTATCTGCGACGTTTTTTTAATTTTGTCGCAAATTTCTTTTTTTCCCTCACAATTTTTTTTGGCCCGTGGGATGGCGGGAATTGATAAATTTTAGTTATTAAAGCAAATAAAATATTAATATTTTTTTGTGACGTTTTTAGGAATACGTCGCAGATAATAATTTTTATGTTTGTATTAAATAAATTTAATATTTAAAGACGTTTTTATATCTGTAGCAGAATTCAATTTATACTCAAAACGACGTCGTTTTGAGCATTTAAATACGTCCATTTGGCCCTAGGGCCCCTTCTTCACATTCCCCTTTCCACTTTCCACACTCTCCTCCCTCTCTCTTTGTTTTTCTATCTCATTCCCCCGCTCTTTGTTCCCTCTCTTTATACTTCGTTAGCTCCTTCTCTCTCTCTATCTCTCAATCCGAACTAAAGACAGCTACCACCTCCGGCACCATCAACACCTCACCTCCGGAACCGTAGCTTGAATCGGCATTGTGGAGAAGCAGTAACCCTAGCTTTAATTGGCAATCTTTGAATTCCAGAGTGAGAGCTTGAATCAGGTTTCAATCTCTCTTCTCTCGATCTGAAATTTTTTTGTTTTTTTGTTTTTTTCTGTATATATTGGATTGTTAGGTTAGTAAACTTGAATGCTGGTTTAATTTCATTTCTATTAAAGTGAGATTTTTTTCAACTTTTGGGCATTTTCTATTTTTTTCCCTTTTGTTTTGNGTTTCTATTAAAGTGAGATTTCGTTCAACTTTTGGGCATTTTCTATTTTTTTTCCCTTTTGTTTTGCCCTACATTGTTCCAGACCAACGATCCAGACCAGCGACCAAAGCCTCCCCTTTGGTTGAATCCCTAACAGTATCCAGCTGACTGTTTGTTGAAATTAATTTTTTTGACCTTACTATTTCTTAGTTTCTTTGTAAATCAAAAATCATTTGTATTTTGGACTTTTAGTCTGCTTAGGACACAACCCTCATGATAGTTATGGCTAAGACGGGACTCTACAGTTGTAAGTGGGGAAGAATGCCAGTTGTGTATTGTGGGAAATTGACAACCTTGTGCATTCATAGCCCATTATGTCCTTAGATTACAAGAACAATTGTAAGAGGCCTAGCTTTGATACCGTATTAGAGCATCTAATTCAAAACTAATCGGTAATGGGAAGAGTGTCCCTCTCGAGTATGTAAATAATCTTGTTTGTTCCTAATTTTTTGTTGTGGGATACAAGCTCTCTTTACCCTAGGCAACTAAGTGGCTTAAATCTGCTGAAAGACTTTATAACAGTTATTTAGTTGACAACATAGCCTTGGACATTTGGAAGACAACCTCGCGTTAAAGTTTATCAAGGTTACAGTTCCAAGTGTGATGCTCCTGTATGCTTTTTTGAATGGTTTGTATTGTTCATCGTATTTCATGCCTTAACACCAAATTGGATATTCTGGGAAGATTTCACTTATCTGGACGTATCTCAATGCATGTTGAACAAAACCATTTTGCATGTGGCTGGAAAATACCTGGAGCCAGACATATCAGGATGTCTAGGACAATTTCTTGCCCTTGGTACCAAGGTGTATGTTCCGTTCCACTGTATATTCACTTGATTAGGTTGTTGGGCGTTTGTCATGGCATAACTTTATATGTTGAGTATGTGTATTAGGCAAGCATATGGTGTGGAAAGCATTTAAAGATGACACTAATATCAACCGAGGAAACTTAAAACAGAGGTGGGATGATTTGAGTTGGTATACTCGAATTACAGCATTGAAATATATATATATATATATATATATNCTTAAAACAGAGGTGGGATGATTTGAGTTGGTATACTCGAATTACATCATTGAAATATATATATATATACATCTATATTCATCCTTTTATTCTGCGTGTGTTGAATAGAATTGGATGGTGCTTTGTGAAATGCCCATCCACTATTGTTTGCTTGTGTGTGTCTGTGAGAGAGAGAGGGAGAGAGTGTGTGTGTTGTGTGTTTGGGGGGGTGTTTGTGAGTGACATATTTGTGTCTATGTTTGGTTGTTAGTTTACTTTTCTTGAATTTTCCTGATTGTGTGTAGAGGATAAACTTGGGGCTTTTGAGAGGTGGAGTCATAGAGAGACCTTACCTGCAGATGCACATAAGAAGGTTGGTTAAGTAGTGTTGGTGTAATAGTGTATTTTGGATTGCTACTCTTATATTTGGATACTGAATATGCAGGTTAGGTTAACGTGCTCCTATTGTAAGAGGCATAATGAAACCGAAGTCCCAGATCCTTACCATGGTGGATCGCAAGGCTTCGAAAAGGTAACGCATAACTGATTCTTCTTTCTGTTGGAATGAGATATGATATCAGGAACAAATTATATTAGTTATTTTGAAAACCTGAAGAATCCAAAAATGTTTATATGAAGTGTTCCTGATGAGTTTTTACTTTCACAACTGCTTTCTTGGAAGTTTTAAGAGGTGAGACATGATGATTTCCTCACAATCATAAGATGCATCACCTTAAATGACGAAAAGTACACAGACCTTTTAGAACAACATATGAACATAACAATTATTAGGAANGTACACAGACCTTTTTGAACAACATATGAACATAACAATTATTAGGAACTCATGTATCTAGAAGCCCCTGAGCATGGAACACCCACTTCCAATGGATGTGTCGGCAAAACCAATTTTAAACAGTAGCACGTAGCCATGATGAACCAGTTCCACTGTTCTGTTGCGCATAGAAAATTGTTTTCTGCTAAATGATCCCTTGTTCATAATGCCAAACCCACATCTAACTATAGTGAACCTGTTGTGGTCACCGTGGCGGCCTATTGTTTTTCTGAAATTATTCATTGATTGGGATATTACGCTATGTTTTGCATCTTGGTTGGTACATGAGGATGAAAGCATTGTAGCCTTTTTTTTCCTAGGTAAGCGATCTGGTATTAATTTTAATCAATTTTGGCCTAGTTTACTATTGTCATTTAACACCAAATATTAAGCAGTAATAAATACCATGCAGCACGTGTTATTATTTTTAACAAGTTAAGTGTTAAAAATGTAAAGACTTTATTGTCTTTGCAAACATAGAGTCACACTTTCATATAAAAGTTACACATTATGCAAATTTTTACCCTCAATATTTATTTTGTCGTTTTTAATTTAATAACGTACACAATCACTTAATCTAAACATAATAATATTCTTGTTAAACACAATTTTGTGGATAAAATGGGAACTAATTATCCAACCCTATCCTTTATTTGTATCTGAACCAAACATACCCTTGGTGTTTATTAATGCTTGAGATGGAACATTCATGTAACTGGGATGGAGTTAGGATTCTATTTTAGTGTTAGTGGGTGCAAAAACATGAATATAAAATATAACCAGTTAGTATAAAAAAACTTTCTTGCATGTCCATTTATAAGAACTAAATTAAGTGCAAATTTCACACAAAAATTCCCAAGTTCGCCTATGAGAAATATATTAAGATCAAAGACTAAATAACAATTAATGCAACCAACAATGAAATATTTAATTATTTTAGTAGATTAAGAGACAAGTGAACTGCTAACTTACTACAGATATAAAAGACTGGGGGAACTATTACAATTTTCCAGAAAATTGAAGGGACGATAAGATAAATTGGTCATAATTTTGTTGCCATAACAGTAGATATTTGGTAGCCTATACACACAGCTCCGCCCTTGACATTGAACTCCTATATCTCAACAGTTTTATGGGTATGCTAATGTGTAGACTACACAACAGTTTTTGTACCGTATTGTATTACTATATAATCCTCACTTTTGTTCTTATCATTTCTTATCATATGGATAAGTTGTGTTTTTATTTCAACATGACTTGACTTTTATGGGATTTTAAATATTGAATTAAGATATAGTCATTTGTCCGTGCATTCCATGAAATATGGTTATGTTTTCTAATTGGCGGTTTTTATTTGTTACATGCTGCCTTTAAGACGAAATTAAGTAATAATTTGAGGAAACGAAATCAAATTTATATTGTGAAAATGAAATTATTCATATTTTTTGAATCGAATTTGGGTCCAATTTTTAATTAGAGTTGGATTCGGATAAAGACATGCATAATCATTCATATGTGCACAAGCTTAAAGACACACATTACCTTCATAGTGTTCGAAAGACAGTCGGTCACACACATAACTATATTTCAAAACATTGGTGTCAATTTCTAGAAATGATGCTACTTCTAAACACATTACCTTCATAGTGTTCGAAAGACAGTCATCCGTCAAGAAATTACCAAGTGATGCAAGACCTTCTTTGAGATTTCCTGGTTGGAAAATATAAAGTTTATTAAATATCTCAACAATTGTCTATAATTTATTTTATACTAAGTTTCTCAGTAATGTTCGTAAAAGAATATATCACAAAGTTGTCACTAATTTCCTTACAAAGCCTAATTGAAGTTATCTTATATATTAATTTTTTTAATATATAAAAAAAGTGATGACGTTTTACACAAGAAACATGTGGGTTGTTGAAAGGTGAGTGGGGGCAACTGCCCACTCAAGCTCTAAGGTAGATCCCCCTGTATGGCACACAGATGGTGCCTCATAGAAGGCAGAGACTCACTAGATATTCCTCGGTGGCCTCATAGAAGGCGGCGACAACAAAGCTTTGGAAATTCTCTCTATTGGACACACACTTAAATACGAATATAGTTTCTGCATTAAGGATTCTCTTACTTGAAAGTTATACTCACGAATTTTTTATTTCTTAGATTTGTTGCAATTGCGTTACTTTGAGCAAATTAGATTGCAGACTCGAACTTTCCTAGGTAAATTGCCAGAGTCCATTAAGTTTTGGATTTTTTAGATTAAAAACAATTTATAGAGGCTTAATTGGGTTGTAATTATTTTTCCTGATCGTTTAAATTGAAGATTTATTCCCAAGGATAGTTCAAGTAGCAATAGGGACGAACCGTAAATCCAGACAGACGTCATGAGTTGAGTTTGAATCTGGACAATTCCTTGGGACCAAGTCATGAAATATTTATCTCTCAAGAATATCTTAGTCTTCGCACCAAGTCATGAATTGTGGTTATCTCTCTCTATCGGACGGACACACATTTAAATAAATACAAATGTAGGTTCCCCTTTAAGGATTCTCTAGCTTGAAAGTTATGCTTACTGAGTTTTCTGTTTTCAGGATTTGTTGCAATTGCATTGCTTTGAGCAAATTAGAGTGCACACTTGAACTTTCGTAGGTAAATTGCCAAAGCCCACCTCTGAATTTTAGACAACTTTGACGAATTAGGCCTTAAATTAAGTTTTGGATTAAAAATAATTTACAATTTTTGGCTTAATTGGGCTGTAATTATTTTCCTGATGGCTTAAATTGAAGATTTATCAATTTTGATGGATTTTTTGCATAGAAACTAGGATTTGTTATAATGAAACTTGGGTTATTGCATTATTTTTTGTTGGACAAGCCTGAAATATGGTGGTGAGTTTTGTAATTGGTTTGGGTCATTCTCTTTCAATATGTTTCTTTTAAAAATAGACACGGTTGCACCAATTACATGACAAGTTTACAATGAAAAATTATTAGGAATCTGGTGGAGGGCCCACATAGAAATGTATTCAATATTTCAAGGACTGAAATAATATAATTGAAATATTGGAGACTAAAATAAGATAAACCTCATATTTTAGGAAATAAAAATAACAGAAGTTAAAAAACCTTTATATGTACATCTAGATCCTGAGGGAGTTTCATAGCAATTGTGTTCACACAGAATTTATGGCTATTTAGGGTGTCCTTAATTAAACTTAGAATCAGGACTGCGTATGATTGTTCTCACTGCATTGCATACAAGCAAGTTTATCTATTTGATGACTCTGAGACAAAGCCGTAAATTCATTACCTTAAGATAATGACTAATCCACAACGTCCATTTGTGCCACCTCTTCGCAACCCATAGTTTACTATAAATGTTATAATTATAATATCAAGATATCGTGCATTGCTTAGTTACTCTTAGTAATATTCAAAAATTAGGAGTGTCAAACGTGGAATAACAAGAAAAATAATTTTTTTTGTCCGTAATAAAATAAAATAAAATACCAACACTAATCTAAGTTTAGTGAAAAACAATTAAATAGATTTTTTGGCTGCCGTTGATTGCTTGCTGCAGTTGTATAACAAACGCTACCACTGTGATCGCCATGTCCGATTCAGTTCCACCATCAATCATCTGATAGCCTAAGAGCCATGGCTGCACACAAATGCTTCCTAAATTAAACATTCATCAAGCTAATAGTTTTGAAAGAGTAATGCTAGATGAATTTAAAAATTAGACTTGATAATCTTAACTATTGAATAGGTAGTGGATCTCAATAAATATTGGGACCCACAGTGAAATCAATGGTTAAGATTATTAAATATACTTTTCAAGTCCATATAATATTACTCATTTTGAAATCTAATTTCAAAAAATGGAAAATTGTAACTATATTTTCGATTAGCATCTTTGAAAAGGGCTCATAGTAACCCTCATGTTTTCCAATTCAAATCAAACTGCATTGGGGTAACATCTAATAAAGAAGGCAGGTGTAGTAGGTCATTACAGAGAGCTTCAGCAAGTGAATTTGAAGGTTAAATGTTTAGTCAAGTAACTACCGTGTTTTTACTTTTGTGATTAATCTCTGTTTATCTCCCACTAAAGGGAAAAAATAGTACAGTGCAAGATGGTATGAAAATAAGATAGATACCTTTGACGTCACGTTTCCTATTTAATAATATCGTCTCTGCCTTGTCTCTAGCCTGTAGATTAAAAATATGAGAAACTTAATACAACCAAACACAACAAATTTAATAGCAATACACAACAATTTTTAGGGGTATATTCTCAATAAAAATTGTGCACAACTTGCTCATGCTTGTTTTGCTCCACATCAAATTCCTTTAGTATTGAAATATATTTAAGGGAAAAAAACCATGGCTGAATACACAAACATGATATAGTAACACAAATGAATTTAGAGAAGTACCTTCCGAATTTTTCCTTTACTTCCTTTTGCTGTAATTCTAGGACAGTATAAACGAACAACGACCTACAATTCCAAGCGTAAGGTAGACATAAACTCAACAATAAAAAAAAGGTAATCAAAAAGCTTTTTGAAAAGGGAACCAGTAAAAATTAAAATCAAACCAACCTCTTTTCTTTCAAATAGGTATGGTTCATTGACAGGCAGCTGTTTTGGTGAGAAATCAAAGACATCGCGAAGAAGTTCATTTACCTATTTGAACAATTAATAATGATATTTCAACACTAGAAAATAGCAGTATATCACAAGGCTAGGTATAAGACAACTGTGGAGGACAAAACTAACCAACATGTGCTCTACAAATCCATCTCCAATAAATTTTTTCTCAAAGTTCAACTATACAGAAAGATATAATTACAAGTGTAAGATTGCTACATAAGTCTAAAAATTGAAAGAACGATTTTACAAAAGAGACAAAAGATACCTGTAGCGATTGAGACATTGTGCATAATCTTACATTTTGGTCATCAATCTTCACTAAGGTTTCTGAAAAACAATCATCCTGCAAGTCAAATGCTCTGATCAGAAACATCAATGCTAACCCAATAAGCACATAGATACATAAATAATGTAGCAATACCTCCAAAGCTTTCAAGAAATCCCAACTGTAATCGCGCGAAAGACTCCTTACTTGAGTTATTAACTTTTTCTTCAATTCTTGTCTAGATGAATGCTTATCTAGCAAATTGATCCCTTTGTAATTACCCTTAGTTTTGCAGAGGAACTTCTCAAAATTTCCCACTTCAAATATATGGGCTAGTGATTCACCAGCTACAGCATGGACAGAACCATCCTTTGCCTTCAATATATCCAAAAAGAAAGAAATAGCCCTGTAAAAGTGGATAATGCATGCGTATTACATGTAAGCCACACAAGGAATCAAGTCATAATATTTGAGTTTTCTCATGATTAGTGGCTTATTGGTTTATATGAACACGTATTGTTATACGTAATGTCCCATTTTATCCATAAATAAATAGTTGTTGTTATTTGAATGGTTTGATGTTATGGACCGTCATAAAAAAGAAATACGTCTTTTTTGACGCTATAGACCATCAAAAAAAAGAAGGGCATCATATGTGTTGCATGCGTCATGAATATTCGTGGTGGTGTACTTTACCCTTGCCAATGATTGTAATCGATGTCCCAACCGTACATGGTTGTCAAAAGAAATGACCAAGCAGAAATTGCAGCAGTTAGAACATTAACCGAATATTTTTCCGCAGCCACCTGAATGAAAGCAATACATAATTTTAGGTTCCCATCAAAGAGTCTAGAAGTGTTAGTCACCTAGTTCATGGGTGGAAATTATTGAATAAAGTATTGCAAATTTACAATGACATTTTTATTTTGGAAATTCTTAGAAGTTTAAAGCCCATATTAATTACAAAATTGATACCTTGCAAGTAGATGATTAAGGAAATTGAAAAGTCATAGGATAAAAGCCAAACATCGAATTTGATAAAAGAGGCAGGAGCAAATACTTGAAATTAAAATTCCTAAGTGGCTATTGTCAAGCATTCTCTACTTAATTGTTCGAATTCTGTTGGTGAACCTTATGAGATACTCGAAATTACAAGCATTACTATTTAATAAGAGCCCATAAAATGGATGTACGCTACGCAAAGATCAAACAAATTTTAGAAAAAAGGGGCATAAGAATACGTACTCTGAAGCCTAATTCTGAATGAATGAAGTGCCAAATAATTTGCATAGTTCTTTGAGTCTCCACAACATTACTTCGACCAACAAAAGTAACAATAGCCAAACATTCCAAGATCTACCACAGGAAATCATAATATAGAATATGAAATTGATCTGCTAAATAAAACATAAATCAATGACAACAAAAATAAAAAATATATTATACATACAGATGGTAATATAGATTTTGGAGAGGAATTGAGAGCTTGTGAAAGTGGATGAATTGCCACTCTGTATAATTCACAAGCATTTTCCCCACAACCAATTGTAATTGCCAACAATCCTGCATAAAAATGTCAGAGACATAAGCTATACTAAGTTTGATGGAAGAGTATGAGAAAGATGTGACATACATGGGAAAAAACAAAATAAAACTTACCAAGGGCATGAGAAGCTAAGCCAATCTCTTTGGATGACCCCTTTTCAACGGAATTTAGGCATCGATAAAGTACGGTAGCAAAACTGCAACAAGGAATCACAATATGAAAACCAATTAAAAGACCAATGCAATCATGTTCAATAGACAAATGAAACTTCTTGTATACATATAGTTACATGACTACCAGCATGCGCATCTGTGGGGGGAAGAGGGAATAGAAAAAAACAATTAGCATATTAGATAGTATGGTAATAGCTGATGTTACTTGTTAGCATGAAACATGAAAAGGACACAAGTAATAATTGGAGAAATTATTCTAAAGGAGTTCGGTGCAATTCTAAAATGACAGCGATGGCATAGTCATGGATGCTCACGTGGACTATTGGGAAAACCAATAATTATTTTTGAAAGAGTAATGTTACATGGACTTAAAAAGTAGACTTGATAATCTCAACCATTGAATAGGTAGTGTGTCTCAATAAATATTAGGACCTACATAAAATCAATGGTTGAGATTATCAAGTCTAATTTTTAAGTCTATGTAATATTGCTCTTTTTCAAATTGACTTCGAAAACTACTCTTGTTACCGAAGCATCACTCTTCGCCCAGCATACCTTACGTAAGTTTTAATATGAATTTTATTGTATTCTCTTTACCCCTGTGTGGTAAAGTTAGTCAAAATTGTACTTAATGATATTGTAGAAGAGATAGTGTGCTTTTATATAAAACGGAAAAAAAATGGGGTTGTATCTTCGGAGTATTCACTCTTTGATAAAACAAATGTGAAAGAACTTCACATCCTCTTTCTTCTCCTCCTCTAGGTTGTGTACTTGATTTTAGAACTCTGTTTTGTGCCTTTTTTCACCCACGTTAGCATTATATTTGCCATCACAACCATGGAAAGACACCAAATAGTGTGGATGCACATAGTTCAAATGATACTAAACAATTTCCAAAAATTAAATCTTGTTGGTGTATTAGTGAAATGCAATTTTGCAAGCAGTTGAATGTGCCGATCGAAAACAAGAAGAAAGAAACTAGATATATTTCAGATGTTTTTATTCCATCATATGAAAACACTTAACTTGCATGAATGCATCCAACCACAACTCATCAGAAAAAAGTTGAATTTGCAACCAGAAACTCTAGAAGTATATATTAACAAGCATGAGATGCAAAGACATTTCAAATTAGAACAGAACTGATTACTTGTTTTTAGCAAACTGATAATGGTAGTTGATGGTAAATTCCTCAATAATTGAAGACAATGCATTCTCCCTTGTTGATCCCCTACAAAAACATTAACACCCAGCAAAAATCAATATTTTCAAACGTACTTTGCTAAAAGACGGAATTCCAAATGAACAACAAAATAACCCATTAATGCCTAACTGATTTGACAAAGACAGAAACACCTTTTCTCGAATAAGTCATCCAGAAATTGATTCATTGTCCTAGCTCCTTTTGCAGGAATCCTAGTTCCCCCCTTTAAACTCATAGAATCAGCACTCTCATGAAGAGAAGGTTCTGGAGAAACAAGGAAACAAGTTAATTCAAAAGGTCATAACATAGGAACCAAAAATCCACGAGTTCTGGTACTTTTGGGCTAGAACTCAACAGATTATATATACACCCACTAGACTATTCACCAAATGCGATTCTTGGATTTCGGAAGAAAGTGTGTGAACACACGCACTCACAATTTTTTTTTTTGAAAAAAAAGAATATTAATTTCTTAGCATCATAGGTTAAAATATTAGGCAATAAAAACTTACTATTTTTCAGCTTTCTCATCTCGTTTCAGAGGAAAATCACGATTGTCCAAATTAAAGGACTTGAATTTCTTTATCTTCCCACCGTCAAATACTATGTTGATGGATGACGTGATGATCTCTCTATGTAAACCAGATTTCAATAAATACAATATTAATCAGGAGTTGAAAAAATTGAATTTTCGGACCATCAAGCAAATAAAAATCATGAACAAACACTACAAAACAAGGAACAATTAGCCCAAATCAAAGAGCTTGAATTTCTCTTTAGATACTGTGTTTATTGATGCAAGTACAAATCTACGTATCTAGAGTAACTATCCATGAAGACAAGAACTCCTAAAATCCTTAAAAATACTAATAAAAAATAAAATACTTAGAGAGTTTAACTCAAACTTCAACATCAACACATAAATTCAATAACAGATAATGAGCAATTACTAAGCTGAAGAATTTGTGTTAACACAACTTACACCTAGCTATCACGGCACTTTCTCTATGTAAATAGCGGAGGAGTCCCTTGTTTTCTATTTGGTTTTAAGAGACCTTGTTTAAGTTGGATAGAGTTGTCTGCTTCCATTACCGCCGCAAGTAGCACTTCTATTCCATTTGGGTTTGAGTTCCCAATTTAGAAATAATTCCCAATTTATAGGTGGTTGGCCTTTGAATTTGCGCCGTCTATAGATAATTGACCGACTAGATCAATTAGTAGACAGGAAAAGGCATGTCCCAGACAGTGTTTGGCCCCCACCCAAAGGCAAACTTTCTCGCTTAGATCTCGATAAAAAAATAGTCTTTTCTAATGTGCCTCAATTCTAAATAAAATAAAATAAAAAATCCTAATTTTTTTACAAAACAAAAACTAAAGACCAGTTTTGGTTCGGATATAAAGTAAAGAATTGAGTAACATAATTGTGTTTTCATCTTATCTATACAAAAGATATTAATAAGAATACTATTTGATCATATTCTTTGTATACTAAGTTTAGATCAAAATTAGGACAAGACATAAATATATACTTGTAATATCAAATCATGTTCGGATTTGATAGTAGTGTAGGATATTAAATTGAAAGTGATAAAACTTCCACCCATGTATCCAATGCAATCCAATACAAAACCGTATTTAGCAAAATTATTGAAAACCAACAACCGTCTTCATTTCTTTTCCTTGGAATATTTTCGTTCATTCCTCCTTAATTCGAACAAAAAATCTAGTATAGTAGTTTCAATATCAATTGAAATAAATTGGGTTTAAAATAACCAAAAAAAAAATTGACAAAATTATAATCAATCATCCCAAAATAGTATTTCATTATTTCTGAAATTGACAAAATAAAAATTGTAAACATAAAAATAAAAATATTTGAAAGATCCTAGATTCATAATTTAAACAGTGTACTAGTTTTTGATATTATAGACCAATAAATCTTTGGTCTAATGATACTTTTTATCTTGTGAATGCTCTGTATTCTTGAGATCAAAGGTTCAAGTCCTGCTCCCGCTCCCCTTCCCTCCCCATACAAAAAAATTGAAAAATAGAAAAAAAAAAAAAAAAAAGAGAAAATGAATAAAAGGTTTTTGATACCATGGGCCAAACATTCCTAAAAATTGAACATAGAATATCAACATTTGTTACCAAATGCAAACAATTCCACAAACTTAGTAAAAACATAGCAATTCAAATATACCCTCGCCTCATCATATGCCTAATCCAAGCAGGCCACAAGCAGACTAAAGAAAAAATCTACTTGTAATGGGTCTCACAATCTTTTACTAATTTCTTTCAATGTTTAACAATCTTTGAGTCCCACACAAAAATCATCTTTTATTTGGTTGCAAATTCTAAATGACGTCATTCATCACCTTGTTGAGAAATAATTGCTTAAGATAATAGAAAATGTTTTTAGTTTTTTAGATTTTTTAAAAAAATCTAAATGCCCCCTCTCTGTCTCTATCTCTCGCTCTCTCGCACACACACACATACCTGATCAGCATGATCTCCCATAAAAAAGTCTTTTGTTGACTTCACCAGCTTTGAAATAAATCACGGAATTGCAAGAAAACATTATTTCATTCTTGAAAATCATTGGCTATCAATTTTGTTCAATTAAGTCTTTTCATCAATTTGCACCATTAGGTCCACTAGAAACTAACTCCATTTAATCTATTTTCTCTGGTATTATTGACCCCATCTTGTTAGACTACAATTGTACAAAAATAAATTATGAGTTCAGATAAAATTAATCTTTTAAAGGAGGGGGCCGGGGGGGTTTCGTTATGTGTTTTCTTTTAGGATTTGAGTTTGATAGTGAAGAAGGTAAAAACTAAAGTTAATTATATTTGTGGTTCAAAATAAAAACTTTCGAAGTCAAATTACACAAAAAAAAAAGGGATAATTCTTATATTTTTGGAAATAATCTTGAACATTGTTGAATTTTTATAAGTTAAGAATTTAATTTAATATTAGATAGATGGTCAAAGCTATCATTTAGAAAAATTAAAATATAGGATAAATTACACATACACTGCCTAAATTATCATCATTTTTCACTTTAGCCTCTCAACTACCAGAGTTCTCATATTACACTCTAAACTAACACTTTCATGTCACATGGCCTCAATTACAAACGTTTGTTATCTTTTTGGATAGAAATCGTTAATGCGTCAGAGTAAAGTGATAAAAATTGCATGGTTTAGGGGACAAAAACTGAATTTTTATTAAATAAATAACAGACGTTAATAATTAGGGCAACACGAAAAATTACATAGTAAAGGGTACAACGTAAAAAAATTGGCAATTGAGGGGATAAAGTAACAAGGGGTAATAGTTCAGTGGTGTAAGTGTGATTTATCCTAAAATATACACTTATATGTAGGCATAATCCATGTAATTTATTTACATATCCCCAAAGAATTTTGAGCTTATTTACATATCCCCAAAGAATTTTGAACGCAGAGCCCGAAAACTTGGTGGGTTATTGATACAAAAGAAACAACGGAGTGAGGTAATTCACTTTCTATGGCTGACATCAGTGGTGGAGGGAACAAAGGGCAAGGGCCACGATACACCTTTATCTATTCTTCCCACTGATAACAAAATCGGTGAAATTTTTTTTTTTAAAAATTCCGATTCAGAACATCAAAAATTCAGAAACAAATTCTAATTAAGGGACACCGATCATATTTCCCATCATGCACACCCATATAAAATAAATAAATATATATATGTCCGTATATATCTATATACACACACATATACACACATACATATATACCTAGCAATACAAATATTCACACACACACACAAATAAAGTCTAATCAGCCTATTGAATTTCAATGACATCTAAGTATCAAAATAATAGCAGATAAACAAATAAATCATTGTACTAATGATGATTGAGAAGGTATATTCAATTATCCATATTACATACCCGACGAATGTGAGATTCGGGGCAGAATCAACTTTAAGGTGCAGAGAAATTTCTTCTTCAACAAGTACGTGATATTAAATATCAAAATCGGAGAAGC
>CAUOFW020003747.1:528470-605631 GCA_963454935.2 Ilex paraguariensis
AATATATTTACTATCAACGATAATAACACAAAAATTTAATACTAATTTTAATAACACAAAAATATAATAAGAATCATAGCGATTGTTAAATTAATACTAATTTTTTTAATGTTTGATTTAATTCAATGATCCTAATGAATTAGGTCTAAATAGGATAGTTATTAATTAAAACGAAGTAGTGAAGTATATACGGTCAAGATTACTGTTTAATCAGACGGTGAAAATCTCACAAGGATTCAAAGGAGACTGTGTTTACATAAAGAGCTCTAGTGTTTTTGGATTGAACACCCTCCCCTGTATAGTGGTCCGTGGTCTCTCTCTCTCTCTCTCTCTCCTTTTTGTNCAAAGAATATTGCATCTCTCTTTTTACTTGTTATCACCTTCTCTTTGTTCTGCATTTTCATTGCATATTCTTGTTTTTTTAATAGGAATAGCATTGTTTTCTGAGTCTCAGTTCAATCTTTCTTCCCTCCCCCCCCCTCTCTTCTCTCAAATATTCATGGAAAATCTATTACGGGGAAGTTCAATGCCCAAAAGCAGAGTGCAGATTGCGATATGGACGATTGAGCTCCTCCTTATGTTCGCCGGAATCATCTCCACCTTCCTTTTAGTCAAGGCGGCGGTGATTCCATACACGGCGGCGATGGTGGTGTCTACTCTTCCGAGTCTCTGGGTCTCATTCAGGACCTGGTTGTCTCCGCCATACATATACATCATCCTTAATTTCATCATCATCTTCATTGCTGCTTCCTCTACTTTCCACCACCGGAATCGCCATAGCCCCCTGCTTGACGTAGACGATGATTATAATTCACAGGGTATTCCACCACCACCAAAGCAGAACAACGAAATCCACGACCGGAAAGCACCAAACACCACCACCACCACCACAAGTTTCTCAGAGAAAGCTGATCTTACCCACCAAACCTGGCGCGATATGCAAGACCAGAACTGGGTTGAACCACCACCACCACCACGGCGAATCAACCAAACCCAGCACCGTGAAGCACCAAACACTTCCACCACCAACCCAAATAAACATACCCACCAAAACTGGTCGCGCAATATAAAAGACCAGAACTGCGTTGAAAAAGCCACTAACTCTCCACGGGAGAAAACCCAGCAGTCGTCATTAACAAAGAGGCCGGAGAATGGCTCGAAAAATGCCGCCGGAGAGATTAACGAGCTGAAAATGAGAGAGGATAATGATGATGATGATACATTGGAGGCAACGTGGAAGGCAATATCAGAGGGAGGAGGCAAGCCAAAGACTAAGAAACTCAACAAGAGTGAGACATGGGTTACGCCGCCGAGTGTGGAGGTGGCGGGCGGCTTTGAGTCAGAGCTATCGCCGCCGGTGGCGTCAGCATGGAGGGAGCTGAGGAAGTCGGAGACGTTCAATGATGCGGTGTCGGCGAAGCGAAGAGGGGGGCTGAGGAGGGAAGCTTCGATGAGTCACGAGGAGTTGAATCGACGATTTGAAGCGTTCATAATGAAGTTCAACCATGAAATGAGGTTACAGAGACAAGAGTCTGATCAGCGTTACTTAGAAATGATTAATCGGGGAGTTTAATTTTTATTAGTATAATCTAATGATATTAGTATAGTTTGTTAAAAAATAAAGTTTAATTTCTATTAGTATAATCTAATAATATTAGTATAGTTTGTTAAAAAATATATGTATATATAAAGAGGAAAATTTTTACAATGATAACTTTTTGGCGTATTTTCAAATTGCAGTGATATCACAGAAAGATTATCTTCTTATCATCAAATGGTTGGCGATTGGATTGAGAATCGTCAATTTAATTTTAGTATTATTTAGTTGATTTAATCTATTACGATTATTAGATTTATAAATTCAAACTAATGTTGAGCCCAACTTCAATCTAATACTAGTGTTTGATTAGTGAGAAAATTAAACTAGGACGTCTAATAAGTATATTGAGCTATTTTAAACAAGGATGATCTGTAAAATTAGAAGTCTTTAATTCGAATTTTGATAATTTTTTAAGTTTAGGTGATGAGATATTATTTCTCGTAGTTCGAATGATATGTCTTTGATCAAACTAAAAAAAGAATTAATCGCCTGCTAAAGTCATGTAATAAGACCCGGTCTATGAAATTTTTTTAAACGAGTTAAATTAAAATTAATTAATATTCGACACGAAGTTAAAACGATACGACGTAAATACAACTCGTGAGGACACGATTGTCGCCTTTACTATGTACCAAGTCCTCCGTCACTTTTGGGCTTGAAAGCATCATTCCAAACAACCTTAGCCCTTAGAGTTCAGAACTCTTCCAAATGGAAGCCCTCAAGTTTATCCAATACGTTCTGTGGTAGCTCAAGTGGGTAGCCCAAAATGCATGCATACTACTGATCGAGCACTGAGATTACCAGTTGTAGACTTCCTTCGTAGGATAGTTACTTAATTGATCAAGACTTTACTTTGGTTTCAACTTTTTCAATGAAGCTCATGCAAGGTTGGGCCTTGAAGGTTGATAGATATCAATGGGACTCCAATGTACTTGATAGCAAAGGCGGAGCCAGTACTAGCCCAGGAGCGGCATCGGCCCACTTTGATTTTTATTTTCACCTATATATTATATATATTTATATAATAAAATAGTTTATAATTTAAATCTTAAAAGATAAATAAAATAATTTTTATTATTCACGGTTAAAATTATTTTAAAATTAATCTAACGGTTAATATTAATACCATAAATTTAATAGAAAAAATAGGTCTCTAAGGATGTGTTTGAAGTGATTTTTTAAAAGTATTTTTATAAATTATTTATCATAAATACTTTTAAAAAAAAAGTTTTTGAAACCGCTCCACTACTACCTCTGCCACCACCACCATCATTACCACCACCACCACTTTCACCATTGCTGTCGCCACTATTACTGCCACTACGGTCATTGCCACCCACCATAACCATCATCGTCTTCTATCACCACCACTGCCGTCCACCACCTCTTACCCCCACTACAACTGATACTTAAATTTATTTATCTTTCTTCTATATTTGTGATTTAATTTTGGATATGAATACAAATATGTTTATTGTTTACTATTTTTTTATTACTCCGTGCCTTCAGGCACATACAATAACTAGTTTATATAATAAAGTACAATACAATTTAAATTTAAAAAAATAAAAAAAATGACTGTTATTTTTCGCGGTTGAGATCTTTAAATTTTATTCTAAAATTAATTTGACAGCAAATATTAGCACTCAAAATTTAATAGAAAAAATAGGTTCCTAAAGATGTATTTGAAGTGACTTTTTAAAAGTGTTTTTAATATTTGTAATTTCTTATAACTATTTTAAAAAAAAGTAATGTTTGAAACCGCTCTACCATCCCCGTTCCCATCACCCCCACTCTCACTGCCCCACCACCACCACAACTACCCCTACCACCGCCATGCAGGGATTAGTGTATTTATAATAAATAAATTTCTTATTACTTAACTCAAAAAAATTATCAAAATTCGAATTCCAGACGTTTGAATTTATTGTCCGTCCATATTATTTAGATTAAACTTTTGAGAGCTCTTCAATCAAACCCACAAAATTAATCAGCCTGAATTGTTAAGTGACAGAAAAAATTCCATATGCTGTCTTCAAGTTCATGCTTGCTTGTGGTGTTCCAACAATTGATTGGTCCAATTCACCATTGTGCTGATGTGGACCAATGAGAGCCGAGGGGGATCATACGACATGGCACTATTGTAAGGATGGTAGAATTGGCCAATCCTGAAGAAATTTTGGGATTAAATTTGGAGTATAAATGACATGACAGTGGATTTGAGCTTCTTTATTAGTGCCAGGTCTTTGGACCCCAATAAAAACTCCAAATAATATGCTGTCATGTCATTTAAACTCTAAATTTAATTCTAAAATTTGATCAATGTAACATTACTGTTAACCTATAACTAAAATCACAACGTACATTGAGTTGAGTGTCAACTTGACTTGAGAACACCTGGGCTCCATCTTTGGTGCTCAAACTCATTTTCATGGCTAACCATAAGGTCATTCTAGGTATGACCTGCCCATATGCAGTTAGAGTCCATTTGACAATATCTTCTTGGTCTAGTCAGGTAATTAAGGTGGCATAGAGTTGAAAATTTCCTCTATGACCTCCATTACCTTTTAGGCTTGAAAACATCCTTCCAAGCAACCTTAGCCCTATTATATCTATGTTCAATGCCCTTCCAAATGAAAGCCCTCAAAATTTGTTCGAGTTTATCCAATACTTTCTATGGTACACTCAAGTGGATAGCCCAACAAAAAATACATGCATACTGAGCAGTAAGATTATCAATTGTGGACTTTACTTTGGTTTCAACTTTTTCAATGAGGCTCATGTAGTGTTGGGCTTTTAATAAGCTTGGTAGATACCCGTGGCACTCCAAGGTACTAGATAGCAAGGGCGGAGCCCGTACTAGCTCAGGAGGGGTATTGGCCCACCATGATTTTTAGTATCACCTATATGTTATGCATATTTTTTAATATAACTTCAGTGGTGCCCACCCATAACCTAAACCTATATGAGAAAGAACTATTGTCTCTCATCATCTTATCAACACCCTTGGGGCTCACCACACAAACATCACTTCGGTACATAGTGGCGAGGAGAAATGAGAAACACAGGAAGAAGAACAAGTAACAATAGTGACTCTAACACTCTACTTCCAAAACATGAAAACTCGTCAGGACCATTATAATTTCATTTATTATAAGAGCTTGTAATTAGTCTTTTTATGTTATTTTTCGATTATGTATAGTATGTTTATCAATTTTTGGCCTTATATTTAGTAGACTTTTGAATATCGAATATGATGTAATTAAACATAAATGTATCATATTACTTTTATCCACTGCGAGAGAAAAAATTTAAAATTTGTTAAAGTATTTAGTTCCCACCCAAAAATAATTTTTTAGCTTTGCCCCTGCTTCATAGGTAAATCTCCAGCAGGGAATCCAAGTGTGTCCTTTATTTGTGCTTCCATCCCTTCTTCGACAGCACATGATAGGAACTCCATGGCACTAGGGAAGTATCCAGCCAGCTCTCATTCACCAATGTTAAAAACCATCTGGGCAATGAAAAGGGTATTTGCCTCAACAAATGATTTTTTGTATCAGTAATTACACATGCACTTTTTTTTTTATATCCTTTTAGTGCACCTACCCTCTTCATATTTGTCGGTAGAACAAGGATCTAGATTCTCTTCGTATGTTGACACGTGAAAAGTTGATCTCATCTTCTCTTCTGTTCACAAATTTCATGTCAATTTTATATCGAGTGGGCTGATTTATTTCATTCTTAAAATCAAGTTACACCATTTATTATTTTGAGACTTACTTGAATTCATGATGATCCACTAAGGAGAATTTGTTTTAAAAAAAATGTATGCAATAGTATATCACTCTCTTACCCCACATAAAATTGTTATAGTAGGACAAAAATATTACACACTTTTGGACCCAAAAAATGTTTGTAGTGATCTTCAAAATTTTCAACCTTAAACCAATTATCCTTTTAGTGCATCTACCCTCTTCATACACCTTGGTTGAGGTTCACATGCAAAGACTATTGAGATGTGTATATGTTATTATACTTATTGTGATTCAGAAATTGAATGAGTAATACAACAAATCACAATTAACAAGTCTATCGAGATGATTTTCTAATTTCATCGAAAATATTTATGGTTCTGTTAAATGTTATCAGAATCAGATCAGATATCAAACCGGTAAAGGGATTGGATCAATGATTCACTAGTTCAATCGTTCGGTCAACTAGTTGGACCCGTCGTATAATAAAAAATAAAAAAATTATAAAATATAATAATTTAACTAAAAATAATATATTCATAAAATTCAAAGAATAAAGAACATAAATGTGTGATTGAGAAAGAGAGAGAGAGAGAGAAAGTAGTAAAGGACAATCAATACCACGGAATAGAAAGGAAAGAGCTTTTATTTTAAGAATGTGAAAGGACCATTTGTCTTAGGGAAATGCTATTTGGACCTTATTTGGGGATTTTATCTAAGGACTTAATGATGTAGCTTCAATTTAACTATTGGATTAGTTGTGAGTTCCAATATTAGATAGAGTCCACAACTAATCCAATGATTGTATATCATTAGGTCCCGAAATAAAGTCCCTCACATTTCAGAGAGAGAGAAAGAGGACTTAACAAAGAGAAATGAAAGATGTCATCGTAGTTTGGAGAAGGAACTCGTTACAAGATTTTTGACGTCGCCTTGCCTGGATCTTCTTGTTATTGTCTACTGAGAGTTGTGCTAGGAGAAGGAAGGCTTGAACTTTAGAGGCTGGAGTAAAGAGCCAAAAGAGTGAGACCTCAATCGTCCGATTTTTAGAACCTGTCCAGTTCACCGGTTTTCATAAAAAATCAGCCGGTTTAACAGTTGAAAGACGATTCCTATACCTATGCAGTCCGACTCAAGAACTGGACTGTTTTAGGTCCCGGTTCATAGTCCAACTGGTCCGGTCTGGCTCTGATAACACTAGTTCTGTTATCTACACTCTTATCATAATTTGGATCATATGTATAATTTAGTTTTGCGTAATTTTGCTTTGAATGTATTTACCAACCTTAGTTGCGCTCAGAAACTATAAAATATTTTAAATACATTCCGGGTGTTTAATTAAGCATCGATCTGAAAAAAGGGGAGACCTAAAAATTTATTTCGAGTAATACTATTAGGATTTTTAAAAATGACCTATTTTAACATAATAACATGTATCAAGTGACGAAGTTCAATGAAAAAGTTTTAACCGGTTAGAGTCACAATAACATCATCGAACAAGTTTTATTGCAATACCATTGGAAGGGAAGAAAGCTTCCTTATTATTACAATACATACACACAATAATTTGCATGTTGCATAGGTTATTAGTACTGGTAGTTGATCTTTGATTTCAAGAATTCGAACTTTCTGAACCCGACCTGGTATGGTTTTTCGCTTAGAACGAAGCGACCCTCGGAATCCAGGCCAACATCTTTACAAATGACGTTGCAATAATGATTGTTACAGACACTTGGACAGAAAACAAGCTTGTAGTAATCTCCAAGTTTTTCAATCTTAAACCAATTGGTTATGGTGTCACAGCCAGGGTTTCCCTCTACTCCACCAACTCTCACAAAATATTCTTCAGACTCTTCATCGTACTGAACCTTCCACACAGCAGACTGAGCACATGGTGGTACGAAAACGAATTTGATGTTGAGATCAGTGGATTCACGGATCACGCCATCGTCGGAGTTCACAGGTGAAATCCTCGCTGGGATGCCATTGAGTGGCACTGGGGCCACATCAAGTGGGCATGTTTCGTTTCCAGCTCTGAATAGTGTGGCTCCCGTTGTAGGGCGAAACAAAGGCCATTCTATATAGTAGTAATCGGTTACTTGCATTTGCTCACCACTTAAGTCAAGTACTGCATCAGAAGCAGCAGCACCACCAAGCAAAGCATTTGATTTTTAACAGCACAAATTACAAAGTAATAAATCTATTTTTTTATTTGATTTTTAAATAAAAAATCAACACACATACACATATAGTGGGAACATATAATATAATTCTTCCTTTTTAGCTCAATTTTGAAAAGATTGATTTTAATGAATCGAAAAAAAAGTTTATTTATCAATTTTTTTATCCTTCAATTTTTTTTTTATCAAATATAATATTTTTTTTATTTAATTTTACATCCTTTTAACTGTTTCATTTTTTTTTATTGTACCACACAAGGCCAATTGCGAGATAAAGTGATAAGGGTGTAATTTATTATTTGCTTGCCATGTTGACACGTGGAAAGTAGATAAAGAATGGGGCACGTTTTTTTTTTTTTCCTGAACAGTACAAGTTTAACTTATCTTATGTGCTTTCCACTTTTTATTTTTGTTGTTTTACCGGTGCTTGATTTTTATCTTCGCATTTGGTCACATCTTTGTCAGATTCTGAATGATGTAATAAAGTTACCATATTATTGTCTAAAGATATTTTACAATCTAAAATAAATTATAAATTTAAAATAATTTTTAATTCACTTACTTTAATATAAGAAATTAAAATTAAGTTAGTCTTTGCTATTTTTTAGAAGTTTTGGCATAATTTCTTTTAAAAATAGAAACTCAAAAAAATTTAAATTTGTCAACAGAAGTTACAATCATATATAATAATTATCATTATCAACAAATCACTTATATTATTTATTATTGTTATTTATATACACTTGTTATTTGAGCACCTCCAACTCCACAGTATGGATTATCGTACCAAAGACATAGGCATGTTGACACGTTGCCAGATAAAGTGATAAGGGTTTAACTTGTTAGTTGCTTGTCATGTTGACACGTGGAAAACACATACATGCACTAATCAAAGATTGCTCCATTACCGCCACAATGACATTTTTATTTTGAAAAGTGTTAGAAGTTTAAAGCCCATATTAATCATAAAATTGATACCTTGCAAGTAGATGATTAAGGAAATTGAAAAGTCATAGGATAAAAGCCTAACATCAAATTTGATAAAAGAGGCAGGAGCAAATACTTGAAATTAAAATTCCTAAGTGGCTATTGTCAAGCATTCTCTACTTAATTGTTCAAATTCTGTTGGTGAACCTTATGAGATACTCGAAATTACAAGCATTACTATTTAATAAGAGCCCATAAAATGGATGTACGCTACGCAAAGATCAAACAAATTTTAGAAAAAAGGGGCATAAGAATACGTACTCTGAAGCCTAATTCTGAATGAATGAAGTGCCAAATAATTTGCATAGTTCTTTGAGTCTCCACAACATTACTTCGACCAACAAAAGTAACAATAGCCAAACATTCCAAGATCTACCACAGGAAATCATAATATAGAATATGAAATTGATCTGCTAAATAAAACATAAATCAATGACAACAAAAATAAAAAATATATTATACATACAGATGGTAATATAGATTTTGGAGAGGAATTGAGAGCTTGTGAAAGTGGATGAATTGCCACTCTGTATAATTCACAAGCATTTTCCCCACAACCAATTGTAATTGCCAACAATCCTGCATAAAAATGTCAGAGACATAAGCTATACTAAGTTTGATGGAAGAGTATGAGAAAGATGTGACATACATGGGAAAAAACAAAATAAAACTTACCAAGGGCATGAGAAGCTAAGCCAATCTCTTTGGATGACCCCTTTTCAACGGAATTTAGGCATCGATAAAGTACGGTAGCAAAACTGCAACAAGGAATCACAATATGAAAACCAATTAAAAGACCAATGCAATCATGTTCAATAGACAAATGAAACTTCTTGTATACATATAGTTACATGACTACCAGCATGCGCATCTGTGGGGGGAAGAGGGAATAGAAAAAAACAATTAGCATATTAGATAGTATGGTAATAGCTGATGTTACTTGTTAGCATGAAACATGAAAAGGACACAAGTAATAACTGGAGAAATTATTCTAAAGGAGTTCGGTGCAATTCTAAAATGACAGCGATGGCATAGTCATGGATGCTCACGTGGACTATTGGGAAAACCAATAATTATTTTTGAAAGAGTAATGTTACATGGACTTAAAAAGTAGACTTGATAATCTCAACCATTGAATAGGTAGTGTGTCTCAATAAATATTAGGACCTACATAAAATCAATGGTTGAGATTATCAAGTCTAATTTTTAAGTCTATGTAATATTGCTCTTTTTCAAATTGACTTCGAAAACTACTCTTGTTACCGAAGCATCACTCTTCGCCCAGCATACCTTACGTAAGTTTTAATATGAATTTTATTGTATTCTCTTTACCCCTGTGTGGTAAAGTTAGTCAAAATTGTACTTAATGATATTGTAGAAGAGATAGTGTGCTTTTATATAAAACGGAAAAAAAATGGGGTTGTATCTTCGGAGTATTCACTCTTTGATAAAACAAATGTGAAAGAACTTCACATCCTCTTTCTTCTCCTCCTCTAGGTTGTGTACTTGATTTTAGAACTCTGTTTTGTGCCTTTTTTCACCCACGTTAGCATTATATTTGCCATCACAACCATGGAAAGACACCAAATAGTGTGGATGCACATAGTTCAAATGATACTAAACAATTTCCAAAAATTAAATCTTGTTGGTGTATTAGTGAAATGCAATTTTGCAAGCAGTTGAATGTGCCGATCGAAAACAAGAAGAAAGAAACTAGATATATTTCAGATGTTTTTATTCCATCATATGAAAACACTTAACTTGCATGAATGCATCCAACCACAACTCATCAGAAAAAAGTTGAATTTGCAACCAGAAACTCTAGAAGTATATATTAACAAGCATGAGATGCAAAGACATTTCAAATTAGAACAGAACTGATTACTTGTTTTTAGCAAACTGATAATGGTAGTTGATGGTAAATTCCTCAATAATTGAAGACAATGCATTCTCCCTTGTTGATCCCCTACAAAAACATTAACACCCAGCAAAAATCAATATTTTCAAACATACTTTGCTAAAAGACGGAATTCCAAATGAACAACAAAATAACCCATTAATGCCTAACTGATTTGACAAAGACAGAAACACCTTTTCTCGAATAAGTCATCCAGAAATTGATTCATTGTCCTAGCTCCTTTTGCAGGAATCCTAGTTCCCCCCTTTAAACTCATAGAATCAGCACTCTCATGAAGAGAAGGTTCTGGAGAAACAAGGAAACAAGTTAATTCAAAAGGTCATAACATAGGAACCAAAAATCCACGAGTTCTGGTACTTTTGGGCTAGAACTCAACAGATTATATATACACCCACTAGACTATTCACCAAATGCGATTCTTGGATTTCGGAAGAAAGTGTGTGAACACACGCACTCACAATTTTTTTTTTTGGGGAAAAAAGAATATTAATTTCTTAGCATCATAGGTTAAAATATTAGGCAATAAAAACTTACTATTTTTCAGCTTTCTCATCTCGTTTCAGAGGAAAATCACGATTGTCCAAATTAAAGGACTTGAATTTCTTTATCTTCCCACCGTCAAATACTATGTTGATGGATGACGTGATGATCTCTCTATGTAAACCAGATTTCAATAAATACAATATTAATCAGGAGTTGAAAAAATTGAATTTTCGGACCATCAAGCAAATAAAAATCATGAACAAACACTACAAAACAAGGAACAATTAGCCCAAATCAAAGAGCTTGAATTTCTCTTTAGATACTGTGTTTATTGATGCAAGTACAAATCTACGTATCTAGAGTAACTATCCATGAAGACAAGAACTCCTAAAATCCTTAAAAATACTAATAAAAAATAAAATACTTAGAGAGTTTAACTCAAACTTCAACATCAACACATAAATTCAATAACAGATAATGAGCAATTACTAAGCTGAAGAATTTGTGTTAACACAACTTACACCTAGCTATCACGGCACTTTCTCTATGTAAATAGCGGAGGAGTCCCTTGTTTTCTATTTGGTTTTAAGAGACCTTGTTTAAGTTGGATAGAGTTGTCTGCTTCCATTACCGCCGCAAGTAGCACTTCTATTCCATTTGGGTTTGAGTTCCCAATTTAGAAATAATTCCCAATTTATAGGTGGTTGGCCTTTGAATTTGCGCCGTCTATAGATAATTGACCGACTAGATCAATTAGTAGACAGGAAAAGGCATATCCCAGACAGTGTTTGGCCCCCACCCAAAGGCAAACTTTCTCATTTAGATCTCGATAAAAAAATAGTCTTTTCTAATGTGCCTCAATTCTAAATAAAATAAAATAAAAAATCCTAATTTTTTTACAAAACAAAAACTAAAGACCAGTTTTGGTTCGGATATAAAGTAAAGAATTGAGTAACATAATTGTGTTTTCATCTTATCTATACAAAAGATATTAATAAGAATACTATTTGATCATATTCTTTGTATACTAAGTTTAGATCAAAATTAGGACAAGACATAAATATATACTTGTAATATCAAATCATGTTCGGATTTGATAGTAGTGTAGGATATTAAATTGAAAGTGATAAAACTTCCACCCATGTATCCAATGCAATCCAATACAAAACCGTATTTAGCAAAATTATTGAAAACCAACAACCGTCTTCATTTCTTTTTCTTGGAATATTTTCGTTCATTCCTCCATAATTCGAACAAAATATCTGGTATAGTAGTTTGAAAATCAATTGAAATAAATTGGGTTTAAAATAACCAAAAAAAAATTGACAAAATTATAATCAATCATCCCAAAATAGTATTTCATTATTTTTGAAATTGACAAAATAAAAATTGTAAACATAAAAATAAAAATATTTGAAAGATCCTAGATTCATAATTTAAACAGTGTACTAGTTTTTGATATTATAGACCAATAAATCTTTGGTCTAATGATACTTTTTATCTTGTGAATGCTCTGTATTCTTGAGATCAAAGGTTCAAGTCCTGCTCCCGCTCCCCTTCCCTCCCCATACAAAAAAATTGAAAAATAGAAAAAAAAAAAAAAAAAAAGAGAATGAATAAAAGGTTTTTGATACCATGGGCCAAACATTCCTAAAAATTGAACATAGAATATCAACATTTGTTACCAAATGCAAACAATTCCACAAACTTAGTAAAAACATAGCAATTCAAATATACCCTCGCCTCATCATATGCCTAATCCAAGCAGGCCCCAAGCATACTAAAGTAAAAATCTACTTGTAATGGGTCTCACAATCTTTTACTAATTTCTTTCAATGTTTAACAATCTTTGAGTCCCACACAAAAATCATCTTTTATTTGGTTGCAAATTCTAAATGACGTCATTCATCACCTTGTTGAGAAATAATTGCTTAAGATAATAGAAAATGTTTTTAGTTTTTTAGATTTTTTAAAAAAATCTAAATGCCCCCTCTCTGTCTCTATCTCTCGCTCTCTCGCACACACACACATACCTGATCAGCATGATCTCCCATAAAAAAGTCTTTTGTTGACTTCACCAGTTTTGAAATAAATCACGGAATTGCAAGAAAACATTATTTCATTCTTGAAAATCATTGGCTATCAATTTTGTTCAATTAAGTCTTTTCATCAATTTGCACCATTAGGTCCACTAGAAACTAACTCCATTTAATCTATTTTCTCTGGTATTATTGACCCCATCTTGTTAGACTACAATTGTACAAAAATAAATTATGAGTTCAGATAAAATTAATCTTTTAAAGGAGGGGGCCGGGGGGGTTTCGTTATGTGTTTTCTTTTAGGATTTGAGTTTGATAGTGAAGAAGGTAAAAACTAAAGTTAATTATATTTGTGGTTCAAAATAAAAACTTTCGAAGTCAAATTACACAAAAAAAAAAGGGATAATTCTTATATTTTTGGAAATAATCTTGAACATTGTTGAATTTTTATAAGTTAAGAATTTAATTTAATATTAGATAGATGGTCAAAGCTATCATTTAGAAAAATTAAAATATAGGATAAATTACACATACACTGCCTAAATTATCATCATTTTTCACTTTAGCCTCTCAACTACCAGAGTTCTCATATTACACTCTAAACTAACACTTTCATGTCACATGGCCTCAATTACAAACGTTTGTTATCTTTTTGGATAGAAATCGTTAATGCGTCAGAGTAAAGTGATAAAAATTGCATGGTTTAGGAGACAAAAAATGAATTTTCATTAAATAAATAACAGACGTTAATAATTAGGGCAACACGAAAAATTACATAGTAAAGGGTACAACGTAAAAAAATTGGCAATTGAGGGGATAAAGTAACAAGGGGTAATAGTTCAGTGGTGTAAGTGTGATTTATCCTAAAATATACACTTATATGTAGGCATAATCCATGTAATTTATTTACATATCCCCAAAGAATTTTGAGCTTATTTACATATCCCCAAAGAATTTTGAGCGCAGAGCCCGAAAACTTGGTGGGTTATTGATACAAAAGAAACAACGAAGTGAGGTAATTCACTTTCTATGGCTGACATCAGTGGTGGAGGGAACAAAGGGCAGGGGCCACGGTACACCTTTATCTATTCTTCCCACTGATAACAAAATCGGTGAAATTTTTTTTTAAAAAAATTCCGATTCAGAACATCAAAAATTCAGAAACAAATTCTAATTAAGGGACACCAATCATATTTCCCATCATGCACACCCATATAAAATAAATATATATATGTGTCCGTATATATCTATATACACACACACATATACACACATACATATATACCTAGCAATACAAATATTCACACACACACACACACACAAATAAAGTCTAATCAGCCTATTGAATTTCAATGACATCTAAGTATCAAAATAATAGCAGATAAACAAATAAATCATTGTACTAATGATGATTGAAAAGGTATATTCAATTATCCATATTACATACCCGACGAATGTGAAATTTGAGGCAGAATCAACTTTAAGGTGCAGAGAAGTTTCTTCTTCAACAAGTACGTGATATTAAATATCAAAATCGGAGAAGCTAAAGCTCGCAAAAGTGATTGAATATGGTATACCTAAGAAAGCTAAGTCGATGAAAAAAAAAGTGTTCCTTTTAGAGAGAGAGTCGGGGGTTGATGGTTTTGGAATACGGGATGGCGGGAGGCTTTATAAGAGTTGAACAAAGTGCTATAAGATTTGACAAAGTCCCGAAGCTAGCTCTGCCTTTATAAGAAATCTTGATAAGACAAACTAATCCTATTCCTAATATAATAAGACAAACTAATCCTATTCCTAATATAATAAGACAAACTAACCCTATTCCTAATATAAATGTCGGCACCTATAATTTTTTTTATTCTTAATTATTATTATAAAATCAATAATACCCACAAATTGCTTTCATCCAATTTTTATGTTTTATATTCATTTGACTTTTAAGTTCTTTTTAACTCTAACAATGCATCACGTGCGTTACACCTGAAAATTTTTGTTGAAATATTTAATAAAATACATTAAAAAATCTAATTCGTAGTTAAATTAGATATTATCTCATATTTATAATACTTAAATTATTTGTATTCTCTTCATAACTATAAAAATTTAATGGACTCATTTTTTGTGTCTCTTTTATACGAGCTACCAAATAGTATGAGTTATAAATTTTTTTTTCTCAACTTTGTATCCTTTTTTTCTTTCTTGTTTTTAATTTGCGTCTGGGTAAATTTTTATCAAATTATTTTTATTGTGAATGAAGAGAAAAGATAAATACAACAATTTTTGGACATTGGAGACGATATTGTATTAATAAAGTTGTCGATGTATATTAATATTGGGGTTTTAGGAAAAAAATAATTTTATTGCTATATATCATGTTAAGCATAATATAACCATTCAAAAGTTTTGCAAAGATAGAAAGATTAGTTTGTTATTTGTTTACAGAGGGATATAATAATAATTTATATATTTAAATACAAAAGGACTTGTTAGTCTTTATAGTTTTTTACAAGGGCAAAATAATAAATCAAAAATTCTCATGCTAAGATACTTTTATTAGTTGTATAGAGTATAGATAAACCTTTTAGTGTCACATTGTATTGATACATTTTTAAATTATAATTTCATAGCATCTGTTAGTCTCATATAAACTACCATAAAAACAACATACAAAAGAAGATGATACCCAATTTAGAATTCAAACAACCATTATTGTAGTATTCAATATTAAAAAAAAAAACTGTAAAAAAAATTCATAAAACGCAAAAATATTAAAATTAACAAATAATCATTTGAAAGATGAAAAATTAACCAAAAAGTGATCACTCAACATAATAAGTAGAAACGGATGTGAAAAAAGTGAAGAAAAAAAATCCAAAACTATCGAGCAGTCTATGGAACGAACAAAAAATAAAAAAAAAATGAAAGAAAACATAAGTTTAACCTGATGATATATAAAACGTTGTAGAAGAAGAAGTACGATATGATTGAGTTTTTCGTGTTTGTCGGAGAATAATAAGAATGATAGCTTTGATTTTTTTTGAACGTTAATGATTGATAATTTAGAGAAGAAGAAGAGAAATATATTTACTATCAACGATAATAACACAAAAATTTAAAATTCAGAGATATACACAATCAACGTTATATGAAAATCTTGTGATAATATAATTCTTGCATTATATTAGAAAATTTTTAATACAATAAAACAAAATCAAAAATCTAATTAACTGTCAAAAGAAATATGAATGATTTAAGGAAGGACAAATATGTCAAAAAAAAAATTACAAAAAGCCAAATTGTGTACTTGGACAAATAAGTTCTAAAAATAAGAATTTAATGACCTAACATTAAGAGTTATGCACTTTTTGACAAATAATTCTAATTTTGTGTACCTTCTTACAATTTGGCGCCTTGGATGGGCGCCACTCGTCGAAGTGTCTCGCCTTTTTGGCGTAGGCCTTCATAGTAGAGAGTGATTCTCCACCTTCTGCTAGTCTTCCCGAGATAGTGTGGATCTCCCAAATGGGTTGCTGATCTTCTTGATTGTGAGGTGGTGGTGCTCGTTCCCTACCAACAACATACTGGTGTAGGTGACTGCACTGGATGAGCTCCTCAATTTGTCTTTTGACGTCATAGAAATCATCGGTGTCATGACCGTGATCGTAGTGGAAGCGACAATACTTGTTAAGATTTCTATGATTTAGAGGAGACTTCATCTTCCCCCGCCATTTTATCGCGAAGTCATCCTGAATCTGGAATAGGATGTGCCCGACAGTGGCATTGAGGGGAGTTAAGGCTTGTCGGTTCTTCTGAGGAGCAGGACCTAGTCGATCTTTGACGGGAATCCTCTCTGTTCTGCTGCGCTTGTTGCTAGTCTCCTTCTTGTCGTCCCTCTCTCTTTCCTTCCTCTTTTGCCCTACTCTAGAGGACTCACCTTGCCTGACCCTTGAGATGTTCTCAACATTCATGTATTTCTGGGCCTTTGCTAGTAGCTCCGACATACACTTTGGTGGGTGCTTCATCATTGAGGAAAGGAAGTTTGACGAGCAGAGCCCTCCCAAGAAGGCAGTAATAATCACTTTGTTATCGGGCTCATCAACCTGGAGTACCTCTTCGTTAAAACGAGTGAGGTAGCTCCTCAGACTCTCCTTTTGGTCCAGTTTTATGCTAAGCAGATGGGTGATTGGCTTCCAATGGCGACACCCTCCAATAAAATGTGACACGAACGACCTGCTTAACTCAGCAAAAGAGGCAATGGAGGATGGGGAGAGTTTAGCGAACCATTGCCGTGCGGATCCCTTCAAGGTGGTTGGGAACACCCTGCACATAATTTCGTCTAGGACATTGTGCAGCTACATCAGGGTTTTGTAGGTGTCGAAGTGGTCTAGTAGATCCTTCGTTCCATCAAAAGTCTCTATGGCGTTAAAGACGTTTCCTAGTTGATTTTGCACTTCCTTGATTTTCTTGTCCCAATGATTGGGGGCTGCTCTGAAATGGTCATTGGAATGACTCTCATGCTCCATCCTTTGGTTCTCGCCCTTATCCTCTTGGGGATGAAGGTCTTCACCATGGGAAGCAAGAAGGGGAGGATGTAGAAATCCCTCATAATGGGCTCCCTTGTGTGGGGCGCCCAAGGAGACTCCTAAGGGGCGCGCAGACCTGTATGGGTGCCTAGATGTGGAGCAACAGGGTGTGGAGCTCCTTGATGTCCAGAGCGTGAAGCTCCTTGAGGTCCTCCAAGCTGTGACCCTTCAAGTTGTGCTCCTTGTCCGGCGAGCCTAAGTTACAGTATCTGCTGGTTTTGGGCCACCAACTGCTGCATGGTCTCCAACATTGGTTGAGGATTCAGAGCTGGAGCATTTGGGACAAGGTTGGTAGGTGGAGGAGCAAACTCCTNCCAACTACTGCATGGTCTCCAACATTGGTTGAGGATTCAGAGCTGGAGAATTTAGGACAAGGTTGGTAGGTGGAGGAGCAAACTCCTTGTCTTGTGGAAGATTGTCTTCAAGTTGGTTTATGGACTGGTAGTGATCACCATTGGTTTAACAAATGACATGTGTTAGAAGTGAGAATTTTGTCATTTTTTTACAGACGACACCAAACTGATGATGCACAAAATCGATTTGCACACACCTGTCAAGTGAATGAAAATAAAGGCAGTAATTAAAGTAAAGAGAAATGGAAGAGGCGAGATTTGTAGTGGTTCGGTCAACGTGATCTATATTCACTCTTGAATGGTTTTAGTCGCCGGGCACTTTATTAGCTCAAGGGTGTAGGGAGCTAAGAGTACAAGCCTTGAGGGAGAGGAGAAAGTCGTGTTCGGGTAAAAGTGTAATGATGTCCCCCGAGTGTTGGTGGGGTGTACAATTTATAGTGGCTCCCTAACGGGTTAGGGCTACTTACAGTAACTATTTCGGTGGAGTTCATGACTTCCTCTCAACGGGCGAGGTGGTTGAGGCGCTCTCCATGAGATGTGGTCAAGGATGAGGTGAGAGTGAACTTTTTCTTCGGCGGTGCAGGAAAGGTTCCCGTGCTCTCTCTTGATGACGTAGTCAAGCTAATGATTTTGACTAGACTTGGACCATATTGGTTTTGGTAGGTGTTTATAAGGTTGGGCTCTTAAGTTGAGATTAGACTTTCCGAATAAATTGTGTCATTTGGGGTTGACCCATCAACATCTAGGGCGATTTTTATTGGATTGAAAACATGTGAGACGTACGTGAATAGAAGAAGCGTCATAATCTGACAAAAGTCATCTCATGCATCTAATGTGATAAACAATTTGATGAAAATCCCAACAAACATTATGATTGGGGTCATATTGCTACTAATTTATATAATTGAGGGTGCAATTTGAAACAATTGATCTTTGAGGATACAAATTAAATATTTTTAATATTTGTGGGGTGCAAACTACTATTTGCCCAATTATTAAAGTAGAGTTTTCTAGCCTATTTAACAACGTAAACAATCAAATAATTACTTGCCCAAAACAATAATAATCAAGTAATTAAATTCAAATGGTGGTTGTACGCAGTTGGATTGCTGACGGGGTCAAATTGATAAGAGAGAAAAAAAAATTGAGTTTATAGTACTTTTCATCCGTAAAATATATATTTATTTTCAGTTTAGTTCTACATGTATCAATTTTATCAATTTGATCTCTAAAGTATTCAATTCATGTCACTTTGGTTTTCACATGGATAGACAGTTAGGTTTTCTGATTGATTGATTACACGTTGAGCACGTGAAAATTACACCCGTTAAAATGGTGTAATTGTATACTAATTATGATTTTTTTAATAAAAAATTAAAATTTTTTTTAATATTATTTCAATAAATGATACAATAGAACATGAATTTTTGTTTTAAAATTTAAAATATTTGATATTCTATTTTTGATTAGAGTATTTTTGATCTTATTATAACATTTTAAACTTGATGAGTTTAAGTATTTATACGTCTAAAAACTTTAAGGGGTTTGTGTGTAATTTACTAAAGAATATACTAATGAACATTGACAGCAGGGGTCTTAGTGTTACGTCTGTACAAACCCATGGAGCCTGTGTGTAATATTTTAAATATCATAAGGTCTAAGTGGTTAAGTGTCAAACCTCAAAGAATTTGGGTGTAATTCTCCTTAAAAAATAATAGTGGCTGACATCAGGTTTACTCAATGAACTTCACTGTCAATCCAAGAACTATAGTGGATTAAATCAGTAATAGCATTATTGATTTTTTTTTCTTGTTTAACCAAGTGATATTGCACTAACAATGAATATCTGAGCTCAAGAGATCTGAGGTTCATGTATATGTTTTATCTGACCAGTCCATTAATCACTCGCAAAGTCTTTATTTAATTTAATTAGAGAGTTCATTCACCTATGAATGTTAATTTGATGAATTGAGTGTTAATTGAATGAAATTGAAAGTTTATTTGATTAATTTAATGTTAACTAGTTGAATTTGAATGTTAATTTAGTAAATGAAATGCTTATAAAAAAAAATTGAATGTTAATTAGAAGAAATTTGGTATTAATTTGATGAATTGAATGTTAATTTGGTGTTAATTTGTTAAATTAAATTTTAATTGAATGAAATTACAAGTTAATTTGATGTTGATTTGATGAAATTACATGTTAATTTGATAATTTGAATGTTAATTTGATGAATTAGGTGTTAATTGAATGAAATATAAAGTTTATTTGATTAATTTAAATGTTTACTATCTGTGACGTTTTTTTAATTTTGTCACAAATTTCTTTTTTTCCCTCACAATTTTTTTTGGCCCGTGGGATGGCGGGAATTGATAAATTTTAGTTATTAAAGCAAATAAAATATTAATATTTTTTTGTGACGTTTTTAGGAATACGTCGCAGATAATAATTTTTATGTTTGTATTAAATAAATTTAATATTTAAAGACGTTTTTATATCTGTAGCAGAATTCAATTTATACTCAAAACGACGTCGTTTTGAGCATTTAAATACGTCCATTTGGCCCTACGGCCCCTTCTTCACATTCCCTTTTCCACTTTCCACTTTCCACACTCTCTCTCTCACTCACCTCTCCCTCTCTCTTTGTTTTTCTATCTCATTCCGCCGCTCTTTGTTCCCTCTCTTTATACTTCGTTAGCTGCTTCTCTCTCTCTATCTCTCAATCCGAACTAAAGACAGCTACCACCTCCGGCACCANTCTCTCTCTCTCTCTCTCTCTCAATCCGAACCAAAGACAGCTACCACCTCCGGCCCCATCAACACCTCACCACCACCTCACACACAGATTAAAGCGAGCGCTAGTTCTACTAGTTCTTTGCCATTAATGAATGAGTTGAACTTTGGATTCCACTGCGAGCTTGAATCGACATTGTGGAGAAGCAGTAACCCTAGCTTTAATTGGCAATCTTTGAATTCTAGAGTGAGTGCTTGAATCAGGTTTCAATCTATCTTCTCTCTATTTTTGAAACCCCCTTCCCTAACCCCAATATCTCTTTGCCTGCCATTGTACGGTTCCAGAAAGTAATTCCCTTCCCACACAAAAAACACCAATCACTCTCACTGCATGCACGGATGTAGAGTCTAAAACCCATTTTCCGTATCTTNGAATTCTAGAGTGAGTGCTTGAATCAGGTTTCAATCTCTCTTCTCTCGATTTTTGAAACCCCCTTCCCTAACC
This sequence comes from Ilex paraguariensis, assembly GCA_963454935.2. Lineage (NCBI taxonomy): Eukaryota > Viridiplantae > Streptophyta > Magnoliopsida > Aquifoliales > Aquifoliaceae > Ilex > Ilex paraguariensis. The sequence continues at coordinate 549,605 of CAUOFW020003747.1, forward strand.
CCAATATCTCTTTGCCTGCCATTGTACGGTTCCAGAAAGTAATTCCCTTCCCACACAAAAAACACCAATCACTCTCACTGCATGCACGGATGTAGAGTCTAAAACCCATTTTCCGTATCTTCCACTCTCTCTCTCTCTCTCTCTCACACACACACACACTCTCTCTCTCCGACGGTCCGAAGAAACCCAAATGGTGTGAAGAAGAAACCCCTCTCTTTCTCAACTCTCAGCTAAGGTAATAGTTTCTACACCTTCTATCACTATCACTTCACTGCAGGTATGATATTTTTTCACAAGTTGTTTCTTTTTTGTGTGTGTGTGTGTCTTTATTGACATTGGTGTGTGTTTTTAAGTACACAAACATATATGCAAGCATAAACCCACACACACATGTGTTCTATATGTATATAAGTATAAACATAATCTGTTGGGTGGTAGTGTCCATACTAGGTAGTAATGTCTATTTTTTGTCCCTAAATTGTGGTTGTCTTANGTGTTCTATATGTATATAAGTATAAACATAATCTGTTGGGTGTTAGTGTCCATACTAGGTAGTAATGTCTATTTTTTGTCCCTAAATTGTGGTTGTCTTAGCTAAAGTAATCTCTTGACTTTTATATTGTGGATATTCCTTTATGAAACTAGGGTTTAGAACGCGGGTCTGTTTGATTGTAGGTGGATTTGGTGTATTTGCATGTTGGTTTTGTATATGATTTCAATTTGCCGATTCTAGTCCTTTGGTCAACATGGGGTATGTCTGGTTGCTGAGAAAATGTCAGTAAGGTAAGGAAAGGAAAATTGGGATTTTGCAATACGGGTTTGTATAATTTTAAGTAGGTTTTGTGTAAAATTCACAATATTGGGGATACTTGAACTTTGAACAACATATGGTCTGCTTGGTTATTGTGATTTTTTTTGCTACCGCACATCATCCAATAGTGACTACCCTATCAACCATGGTAGTCAACTCTCAAATCCCTTTCTTGGTCCGCTCCTTGAATATGGTAAATGTGAATTTTGTGGTACTGCTGAACCTGGGCTATGTGAAGGTATGTAGGATATTCCTTTTTTGGCTTTGCAATTTTTGTAGAAACTCTATTTTACTTATCAATTTTTTTTTTGTGGACAGTGACCAAGTTTTCACTATCAGAAAACTTTGAGCTAATTGTCTTACTTTTTTTATGCAATCACAAAAATACAGCTGAAGTTCTTCTCTGTTTCTCATTTCAGGTCATTTTGGATATATTTAACTACCAATCCTAGTATACCATTCAGATCATGATAGTGAACTGAAACGGATATTAAACTTGTTGTGCTTGAAGATGAAAAACAGGATGGTACTGTGTCTGAAATGGGCTTGGATATATTGAACTACCAACCCCAGTATACCATCTGGATCATGATAGTGAACTGAAATGGGCTTGCTCTATTTTGAGATCAGCATAAAAAAAGTTAATTTTTACACTGGTAAAATGATTTAATTTTATGTAATGTGCGTTTGTCCTTTTTGTGAGAAAATACTCCTTCATTTTCTAATCGAGTGGAGCTTATAAGTGTGTTATGTCCTGTGTTTAGATGACAAGAGTAGGCTGGATTGGAGACATACCCATTGAGAAAGGGGAGAGATTGAGATTCAAAACTTTTGCTCATTTCCACTGGAAGGGTATTCTTTTGCCTTAGATGGGTCATCTATTGCCTTAGCTTAAAAAACTCTTCCACCATGGAAACACTTTTACTGTTATGTGCTTCCTGTTTGAAATATCTTTGTTACTAGATGATGTGCTGACCAGTGTGAATGATGAACTCTGAATTATCTATGAAAAGCATTTATCATGGTTAAATATCATCTACAGGTTAACCAGAAAGCTTCAGAATCTTTGGCTGATCCAAAAGAGTATCCTAATTTGTTTGAGGACTGGCAAGTCGCACTTGCAGTCGAATCAAAAGTTGTAGAGACAAGGTTCCATTTAGCGACCTACTACTACCTTTCCTTTTCTTTTCTTTCTCTTTTTGTTGTGATATTGTTGCTGTTTGATTAACCTGCCTAGTCATGTATATGTGTGATATCTCCAATTTAGTTCATCAACTTAGTGTTAATATCGGTGCTCCCCCCACCCAACCCCCCACCCAAAAAAAACACAAAACACAAAAGAAAACAATAAAAAAAGAAAATGAAAAAACATATCCAAACTTCATTTTGTGTTACTTTTTAATGCTGATGGGCAATGCCTCCAATATGAGTCTACTTTTGGGGAGTTTTTGAAGCATGGTTAGCCATTGGTGTATCATATTCAATGATAGTCGCCTTAATTTATGAATTAGGAGTTGTATGCATAGCAAGAGTCTGGTGTCACGGTAAGCCTACAAACTGTTTGATATAGTTTTTCAATTCCTTGACATAACTTGTTCTTTTAATTATTATTCTGTGTTCAATTAACATCAAAATTTCAAATAATTGCAGTGCCAAAGCAGTTGAATGCTTTGCTTGAGGTTGTCGATTCGGAGATTGCTAATATTATCGAGCTCGAGAAAGCGAGACAATGGAAGGTACTCATACTCTGTGTATACATGTTTGAGAGAGAGAGAGAGAGAGAGAGAGAGAGTGTGTGTGTGTGTGTGCACGTGTGCGCGCCAACTGGATGTATAAAGGGAGAATTAAATGTTCCTTTTCTGTTCCTGCAATTTCTAAGCAACCAAAGGATATTTCTATTTAGAATTCCTATTCAGCATGATTGTGAAATTGCATTTGAACCTAGAACTTATCATGTTTTATGGAACTTTTATGCCGTGTTTTTATAGGGACTTGAGCTCATTCCCTCAGAGAATTTTACATCTGTTTTTGTGATGCAAGTAGTTGGGTCTGTAATGACTAACAAATACAGTGAAGGATATCCCGATGCAAGATACTATGGTGGAAACGAGTATCTTTCTACTTTTGTTTTTTCTTTCTTTCTTGTTTTTCTTAATAATTATACTTGCTAATATCAGTTAGCATGAGCATGTGCACACAACTTCTTCTTTTTTTGGTTGATTTCCTTTTCATTAGTGCGTTTATGCATAGTTCATCCCATTTTCACTGTGTAGTCTTTATTGACTTTCTGCTATCAGGTACATTGACATGACAGAATCCTTATGTCAGAAACGTGCTGAAGCGTTTCGGTTGGATCCTGCAATGTGGGGAGGTAATTGCATTTTTATCTATCTATCTACATATAGCAAGGTTTTATCAGTAATCTTGTGGTATACATTGTAACTTGTAACATTTGCTCAAAAATTTTATTTTTTTCTTTGGATTCATTGCTATTTTTTTATATTTCGAAACGCATCTGCATATGAAAATTGAAAAATATAAAATAATATTTCCTTTGGATTTTGGCATACTAAATGTAGTCTCATATTTCCTTTATTTGGACAGACTGACACAAAGAAGATATCAGCGGTCTCTATACTTTTTGAGACCATGCCATACAGATTGAATGAGAGCACTGGCTATATTGATTATGACCAGGTAGCTTTCTACTTTTTTTTATCATGCTTCGTTCTGTTTCATTGCTGTGCTATTTTCTGGGTTACGTTATAAAGATATTGTGAGGACTTACAATCTGCTACTTTGTGCACTACAATTATCATATGCCAACATCAATTTGTGCTTGAACTAGGTGTCTCTACCTGTTTGTTGAATTTCCTGATTGAATTATGTGTTTATTTCCCCAGATAATGTATGTAGAACATCGTTCCTGGTCATTTAGCTATTTGAAAAAGGATAAATATGCCTGTTTTGGCTTTGATTCCTTTTTTGTTTGGCTGGACCAAAGTTCTGATCCCTACAGATAAAGTGGGAGAAGTGAGACTATTGATTTTTTCATGTGTTTGTCATCCTGTTTCCTTCACGAATCATTAGAAACTCGATAACCCATAATGGTCCTCCTCAAATTCCACTTCCTTTAATATGGTTGCCCTAATAGTTTTAGTATTAAAGAAAAATCTGACTCTTGGCAATGGTCTTGTGTTGGATCTTATTTAATTCGTGGCAAAGGAAAAACTAGGAATCCCTTTTCTTTTTCAATCTTTCAAAAATGTAATAACTATGATTTGTTGTGGGTAAACTCTTATTTTCTAACTCTGTAGGAAAAAAGCACCATGAATCTCAATATAGAGAAGGTGGATAGGGTTACATGGCGTAATTAGAGAGTTGATATAGTTTTGAGCTTCTACCTGTGAGAAGTATATTTTTTTTTTATCTTGGGAGTCAAATTCTGCTTAAAACAAGCTAGGCTCATCACTAGTCCAATTCCATGCCTCTTTTCTCAATCCGAAACAAGTAAGTCATGTAATTAATATAAGTTTGTGAGATGGCATATTCTTTGAAGCTATGCATAGAGTACTTGATTCATCTAAAGTTACAACTTTCATCTAATAATCTGTTTGCCATGCCGTGACATATTTAAGTTGTTGTCACGGTTGATAAAGCATTGTAGCATCTTTCTCCCATGGTAAAAAAGCTTGTCAAAATTAGTACTAGTGTAGCTGCAACTTGGATGCTGGTCTCTTTTTAGCGTAGGTGGTGTCCTCTACAACAGAGCTATTTAGGTCTAAAATAGAAAAACTAAGGAAATGAATACCATAGTACAACAATTGAAAAACATGAACTGATGAACTGTGAGTAGGGAGACATAATAGTTGCTTTGATTGATCTGCCCACAAGAGTGAGGTTTGTTTTTGCACAGTTTGTACTTTGAGATAGCATGGCACATTGACAATTCACTACTGGATGTTATGTGGAAGAGAAGCATATTTTCGCCACTTGCTATTTGCTCTATCTAGCAAAATGGACATGCATACTCTGCTATTGATGCAAATATTTCTGTGATATAGGGTTATCACTCCTTATTGCTTCTTTGTTTGCAACGTTATGGTCTATTATCCTTCGCCTCACAAAATCAAAGCCTTGTGTGGCAATAATGCATGCAATTTGATGTGATGAAATGTATGACAAACTATCGGTTCAATTTTGTTGCTAGACAGGTGCTATGGCCATTTTCATGTAGGAAATACAGGAAATTTTCAAAATTGCATGCCGTAAACTGCATAATGGTTGTGTGGTGGTCAGTTTGATTATGCAGATCTTGGATAGTGTTGAGCTTGGAGATGGTATTTCAAGGCATGAAGCTGGACCGTTGGAGTTGTTCAAGTTTAAGAGACATTAATGTAATTAGAGATGATTTAAATCCTCTTGAAGGATTAAAGCCATTTTTTCTATTTTTAGAACTTCTTGTTCTTTGATTCTTGTAATTCATTCTTTTTAGAAATAATTTTTTTTTTTAAAAAAGATGTGAAATGTATTAATTGTGCTAGTTTTTTATTGAACACTTGTATTATTGGTGTACAGGTGAAAATTTTTATTGGAATATCATTATTTATGTAAAATAAAAAAAAATGAGTTTTTTTGTGACGAAATAAAAATCATTGCGAAAAATTGCAGGAACAAGCTTTTTTGCGACGATTCTTATACGTCGCAAATGTATTTATTCAATGATTTTTTACATTTTTAATTTATGTAAGAAATTATTTGCGACGATTTTTTTACGTTACAAAAAATTAATTAAATTATTATTTTTTATATTTTTTATTTAGGAAAAAATTATTCGCGACGATTTTTTTTACGTTGCTAAAAATTAATTAAATTATTATTTTTTATTTATAAAAAAATTATTTGCGACGATTTTTTTACGTCACGAAAAATTAATTAAATTATTATTTTTAAAATTTTTTATTTATGTAAAATATTATTCACGACAATTTTTTTAAGTCGTAAAAAATTAATTAAATTATTATTTTTTATTTTTTACGCTGGTGGAATAAATTTTAGCTATTTTTTACTTTTAGCGACGTTTTTTTTTTGTTGCAAATTTTTTTTTTTACAATGAAAATAAATTTGCGTCGCAAAATACTTTCTGCGACGAACACACGACGAAAAAAAAATGTCGCAAAAAATAATTGGCGACGATTTGTTTTTAATTTGGCGACGAAAAAATCGTCGCAAAAAATAATTTTTGTTTTAGTGCATGACGTTAATGACACCACGAGTACTCCCATCAAGCCAAGTGATTCCCTCATGTCTTGCTCCACTTCCATCCACTTCCATAAAATGGTGGACTGCTAAAATGCCGGCTAGGGCTTGGCCTTTTAATATGTGCTATAGCAAGCAATGGAGTGAAAATTCCATCAGGCCAAAACCCATTTTCCAATTCGGCCTTTCATAATTGGCCTCGTTAGCATGTACTTAATTAAACTAGTTTGTGCAACAACATACACTACAACTAAAATCATATAAACTCTCAGCTTCTATGATGCAAAGTACAATGCTAAACAAAGTTTCTCGATTGATTTAAAACCTGTCTTGACCAGAGTTAGTATTCTACTTAAATAATAAATGGCTTGCTCTTTGCGTAAGCTATTATTGTAATCCATTAACTATCCAATAGACTCATGTGCGACTGATAAGTACAATAGTAGTGGCCTACCCTTAATGGGTGGCATAAGAACTGGTGGGCTCGCCAAATATTTCTTGATCTGACGGAATGCCTCTTGATGTTGTGCTTCCTATTTGAATTCTTTTGCACCTTTTAGCTTTGAAAGCGGAGAGAATGCTTGTACTTTTCCTGCACAATTGGCAATGAATCGCAGAAGGAAATTAACTTGATTGATTAGGCACTGAAGCTCCTTCTTGGTCTTTGGAGGTGCGGCCTTTATGATGGCCTTCATCTTGTTATTGTCTACCTCAATCCCCTTCTAGTGCACCAAGAATCCAAGGAGGTACCCAACTATAACCCCAAAGGCGCACTTTAGTGGGTTCATTTTTAGCTGATGGACACACATCCTTTCAAAGACTGACCTTAGATCATTAACATGCTTTTTCATGTCTTAAGTCTCAACTGTGATGTCACCAATGTACACTTCTACGACCTTACTGATCATGTCATGGAAGATGGTTCTCATGGCCCTCTAGTATGTGGTCCCAGTGTTCTTCAGTCCGAAAGATATCACTCTCCATTTAAATGTCCCAATTGACCCAGGACATCAGAAAATAGTTTTGTGTTGATCCTCTTCCACAATGAAGATTTGATGGTAGCTGCGTTGCTATCCATAAATGACATGATTACGTTCACGATGGCCATATCTACAAGCTGGTCTGCTAATGGCATGACATACCCATCTTTGGGAGTTGCCATGTTAAGGTCACGGTAGTCGCAACAAATTCTGATCTTATTGGTCTTCTTCATGACTGGCACGATGTTAGATATCCATTCTATGTACCATGCCACCTAGATGTACTTTGCCTTTAGAGGGCATTCAATCTCTTCCTTCACCAAAAAAGTTACTTCTTAGGAGATCAACCTTAGGGCCTACTTAATCGGCATGTATCCTTCCTTGATCAGTAGTCGATGTTCCATTACTGTTGAGTCTAGCTTTGTTATTTCCTCATAACTTTAGGCAAAGCTGTCACAGTATTCTCTCAACAGCTGTATAATCCGTGCTTAAAATTTTAGTCCTAGCAGCTTGCTGACAAAGGTTGGTTGATGCTCCCTCGGCCTACCTAGGTTAACTTCGAGTAGTGAATCCTGAACCTCTATTAATTCGTCAAGCTTAGTGAGAGTTGTATCGATTTCATCTAATTTGATGAACTCTCATGAGGTAATCTGCCTAGATTCGTCTTCCTCACATTGCACCATGTTAATGGTGCTTTGTTAGCTACTGGTCGCGTGTAGTGCATGGACCCTTTTTTTGCCAGGTAAACTCTTATCCTGGTGATACAGGCCCTTACAGCTTGCCTTTATTGCTTACTATTGTCAAGCTCCATCATTAACTGAGCTTTCAAGTTCTTCTGTATTGTTCAGCCTTTGCACATTAGTGGATTGAAGGACTTCTTCCTCTATTTGACATATCTCATTGGACCTCAAGTCATTCTGAAACAGAATTTCGCTTGGCTTTTTGTACTTTTCCTGGCCTTGAAATATTATGGGCCCTATTCTTTCTTTATAGAACCAAGCATCAGCCACGTGAACATTCGCTATAAATGGCATTTGTTTTGCTTCCAATACTTCAAAATCTCCCAAACTTCATAGCACCAGTTACTGATGGAGAGTTGAAGGAATGCACTCGCTCAAATGGATCTAGTCTCAACCCAAGAGATCATTGTAGGACATCATTGTATTAATCACAAAGAATGGCGTAATGTTGGTCTTACTATTGATAGCCAATTTAATGGGTAGGACTCGCACTATCTTGTTAACTTCCTCTTGAATCCCCTCATCATTAAATCGTTGGGGACTAGGTCCTTTTCTTTCCTCCCAAGCTTTTTCATATTCATTTTGGGAAGAATGTGGATAGCTGCTTCATTATCCACTAAGACCCTATTGAAAGGTTTCCCTCCCGGTGTGCTCGAATGTATATCAGCTTCAAATGTTGAGTCATGGGCCGTATAGGTCTACTAAACGGCTAACACTTAAGGATGTTGGGAAGTGACACTTTATTTGTCCATTCTTCCTAGCTCGGACCTCCCTTGAGATGATGCTCTTCCTTGCACTTAGACACTCAATGCTGATCTTGGCATCCCCGTGTCTTTGACATATCGTTCTAGGGATTCTGCTTGAGGTCCCTTTTGAATGATGTTGACAACAACCCAAGATCATAAATAGACATTACCCTAAAATGTGAAATTGGATGGATTCATCTCCAACACTATCGTCTCCGTCGGTAGGGTCTGTATGGTCATATTTTTTCCCTCCCTTGCAAGTCTCCAGGGGGATGTTAAGCACGATCCTCATTTGTTCTACCACTCTTTTAACCATCTACTCCTCGAAACTCTCCTTGTGTGTGGGCTCGGGCTCCACCTTCTTTTTTCCTTTCTCCATAGCTGTGGCTTTCTTCGAGCACATTGGACGCTGTGTAGTTGGGGATATAAGGAATTGGGATATAATCTCCCTAATCTTGGGCTCTAGATGATGAAATGTCTCTTAGGCTTCTCGAGCCTAAAGTTTCTCTTCTTCTCACTTGCACAATTCTACCTATATGCATTGTTTCTTATGCTTTTGTGATCTCAACAGAGGATAAGGCTAATGGTACTGTGGGAACATTGGGTGCTGGGCTACATACCAATGACCCTCTAGTGGCTTGGTTAGTTTCACTATCCTTGGTTAATGCCGATAACCCTTCGTCCTCATGGGCTGATCGGGTGCCAAACTTGTGGCATACTCATCGTATTTCAGTCCTGGTCGTCCCCTTGAAGGCTTTGGTATGTTTATGTTATGCCCTTTATAACTCAGCCTCGGAAACTTGCCTGATCAATCCTTGTTGCCTTGCTTAGGCGACAACCACTAGCCCTACCATTCATAGTGGTTTCCCTTGTAGTGCCTCTTTTCCCGTAGCCTCTTGGACGACTCAACTCACTCCTCTTGACGACTTCATGCTTCAAAATTATCCTGTAAAAATCTTTTCACCTGGAACATAAATCGTTCTTGACCATGTCGAGTTGCTCCTAGAGTCCCGGTGATATGCGTGGCTTACCCCCAAAGTCCTCTTTTGATGATTCATCTTAGGGTGCATCGTCCTTCTTTCCCCTTAGCTTTTCATCATCTATTGACCTGTCCTTGTCCAAGTCAACTTTATTCCTGGGATTTTTTTCTTGTTCCACTTCCACCATGTTAATGGCGGCTGTCTTTTGAAAAGGATTTTATTGACCCCTATCTCTGGCTTTCCCTTGTCTCTGAAGATTAAGTGGCTCTCAGTCAAATTTTCTTGAATGGCGACACCACATAATTTTTAATAGAATGGCTCCACAAATTATGTCATTTATAGTATGTCTTATTCTTTAGCTCTACAATTGACCGAATCTTATGACCAAGCGACCATGATCGGCCTTCAAAAAGATCAAAAATTTGATCGGCCTTTGAAATGTTGAGGTCTTAATTTTGGCTACTTTTTTTGATAGTACCTTTATATGCACTTAGCATAACATGTGCTTGATTTTATGGTGGCTTAGTTAAAGCCTTGCACACATGTGGCCGTCTTGCCACGATCTCTGCCATGTTCACCTCTAGCTCTTACCAATCCACGTGACTTGCTTCACGAACGTCAACGACGGAGACATCATAAATTGGTCTGCAGGCATCGTGATAAGTCCTTTGTCCTACTATAGGTNTGGCCTGCGAAATGTTGAGGTCTTAATTTTGGCTACTTTTTTTGATAGTACCTTTATATGCACTTAGCATAACATGTGCTTGATTTTATGGTGGCTTAGTTAAAGCCTTGCACACATGTGGCCGTCTTGCCACGATCTCTGCCATGTTCACCTCTAGCTCTTACCAATCCACGTGACTTGCTTCACGAACGTCAACGACGGAGACATCATAAATTGGTCTGCAGGCATCGTGATAAGTCCTTTGTCCTACTATAGGTGCCACGACAACCTTTATCAAGTCCAAACGATTGTCGACCATCAGATCTGCTAGTCTGTAATATTCAACCCAGCCCACAAGCACAAATCCTCATAGCGGAATTTAATCTTTCAGTGTTGGGGTCTCTATAGTATGTTTCCTTGGATGAATTTCATCAATCCAACTCTTCTAGCAGGATGTGTTCATATCGTGTAGCTCACGTGGCTAGCTTGACCAAGTCATTGAACTCCATCACTTTGAACTAATTTTAGAGCTCGAACCCCAAGCCATTCTGTGCGATTTGCACATACTTCAACTTGGACAGCACTAACTTTCATTGGTTTCTAGCCTTCTTAAACCACGCAATGTACTGCTTCACCAACTCCCCAGTCATTTGGTACAACCTAGCCAAATTGGCCATAACAACTTCTGGCTTAGTGCGGTAGAATTGAGCATGAAACTTGCCTTTGAGTTGTTACCAGCCTAACATAGAATTGGGCAAAAAATCAATGTAACACTTGAAGGTCACTCTTGTCAAGGAATTGGCAAATAGCCTAAATTTCAGGAATTCATTGGCCCTTGCCTCACTGCACTGAACTGTGAAACAACCAATGTGTTCCTTGGTCAACTAAATGTCTTCACCCAAAAACACCCGCCACACTTCTCTGATATTCCTTGTCCACCTAGTCGGGATAAGGTTTGCGGTATGTCGAACTGATCACACTTCTCATCTCAAGGATGACATATTCTTGAATAATTTTGTCCTGTTGGTCTTTATTGACAACTGCCTTATTTGCACCCAACCTAGGGATTTGGGGGTCCTTTCTCCTAAAAGAGAGGATTATTGTTGCATTTGGGGCCATTCCTGGCATGTCGTGCCCTCTAAGGTGGCACATACGGTGGAAGCACAGGCTGAGGTGCTTCCATTGGAATCGTCTATGCAAGGGAAATAATGGCTGTCTCACGCCCCCTGGATGGCTTAAATTATCTGCTAGTCACTACAATGCTTGTGCGGTGCGACCGAATTCTTCTTTGACCAAATCCTTTAGGCCTTAAATAAAGATGGAGACTTGTTCAGAAACTTTATGTGAAATAGCCTTAATGGAGCCCTCCAGCTTTGAGTCAGACTCGTGATTTTCTTACCCTCCCGAGTGGAGGCACTTCTTCCTACAAGTTAGGGATGTCATGCTTGCTTTCTTCCATTAATTTGAATGCTAGAGGCACTTTAGATGAGCAAATTTTGGCCTTACCTCGAGTGTTCGCCATGCTGTCTCCCTGATGGTCCCATTGGGCGTGCTAAAGTCTAGGTGGACTCTGAATCTAAGCACATACAAACTCGAACCAACTTGGGATTTTAAAATTGTGACTGTTCAGGCCACTATAGCTAGATGTATGGTGGCCTCTAGTTTCTTTTCTATNTTAAAATTGTGACTGTTCAGGCCACTATAGCTAGATGTATGGTGGCCTCTAGTTTCTTTTCTATGCCTTGGAGCTTCAAGGACTTTCAATAATTTCACCAAATAGAAACCTGTTTATGATGGAATTGAATGACATAATTACTACAAATATAGGTTATTCAGATTAGTATTAACTTAATATCTATCTTACCAATTGCAAGCTAACACTTTGTGTTGATATTTGGCACCTCTTAAACTTTTTAATTGGTTTGAGAGATGTTAATAGAGCCACCAAAGTCTGAACCGGTGATGGTTAATTCCATTTTTTAATGTATAGTTGTTTACACCACAAAATAGCGAGATCAGAGGGTGACAGATAGAAGGGATTCGACGGTTACAAGGGAGTCTATGAGAGTCCATAATTGATAGAGTAGTTAGAAGAGTAGGACTCTTAGGATCTCGTGAAATGAGGAAATATGACATCATGAGTCACCCGTTGGAGACAGTTCATCATACATTCACATATCTCAAGGGATAGGTTCATGATTACAAGTTATGGCTGAAAAAGACCGATCNTAATTACTACAAATATAGGTTATTTAGATTAGTATTAACTTAATTTATATCTTACCAATTGCAAGCTAACGCTTTGTGTTGATATTTGGCACCTATTAAACTTTTTAATTGGTTTGAGAGATGTTAATGGATCCAACAAAGTCTGAACTGGTGATGGTTAATTCCATTTTTAAATGTATAGTTGTTTACACCACAAAATAGCGAGATTAGATGGTGACACGTATAAGGGATTCGACGGTCACAAGTGAGTCTATGAGAGTCCATAATTGATAGTGCAGTTAGAAGAGTAGGACTCTTAGGATCCCATGAAATGAGGAAATGTGACATCATGAACCACCTGTTGGAGACGGTTCATCATGCATTTACATATCTCAAGGGACAGGTTCATGATCACAAGTAATGGCTAAAAAAGATAGATCAACAATTGAGAGCCATCTCTTTAAATAGTAGAGGCTAGGCCACCAAGAAAGAATCCCATGATCAACCACAAAAACTCTTCATAGAGCCAGCCTATCTTTTTACCTATTTCATGCTTCTTAGCAATTTTACTATTTAGGTAATACATCACTCCGATGATCTTTTATTGCTTTCATTTAATGCTAAGTCTAATGTTCGATTCGTCTTCCAGANTGCTTTCATTTAATGCTAAGTCTAATGTTCGATTTGTCTTCCAGATTTGAATTTAATTCACTTGGTACTTTGCATTCCTACTATTTACTTGACAAGAATGCAATCATTGAAGGAGTATTTTGATGTCTTTAGATGAAGATGCACAATTTTCAAGGCAAGAAGACCATTTGGATGCAAATCTTTCTTCCCGACGCAACTATTTCTAGCAATTTAGCAATGTCCAGATGCAACTTTCTTGTTCAGACATGCCTTTGATCTTTTATATTAGAAATTTTTACATTATTTTTTAGAGTTTCTTATATCTACCATATCTAGTGAAATGAGGAGGTAATTCTGGTAATTAGAATGCTTTGAAAATGAATAAGAGTAGGAATTATGTTGGAGATGTGGATTCTGTGCCTATTTCTAGTAAGTCGCAAGAAACATTTCTTGTGATGATGTTTTTAATAGTATGAAAAAGGATGAACTGGTCATTCTGGACATACTAGATGATTCTAGTGTAACTCCAGGTGTTGAGGAAGGTGAGATTATTACTTCAAAGACAGCTGATATGTTTTCGTTGATGAACTCTGGGAATATTGATGTGGAACGAAGGACTATTCCTAGTGATTAATTCTAAAGAAGTTGCTTGTCGCATAGCTAAACTAATGGATGAGATTCAAAGGATCAAGCACGCTCTGAATGGTAACTCTCAGGAGTTAGTTTACGAGGGGAAGGCTGGGCAAGAGAGGTGTTTGGTGCAAATGATGCCTAAAGTATCTTATGAGCTTTCATAGGCACATGCCAGTAGTTGAGGGTAATTTGGTTGAACCTAGAAGTGTTATAGATGCAAGTGGCCTGTTTGCCAATAATAATGAGTCAAGTGGTAGTGGGCTTAAAGCCCAATCCCCTAATATTAATTTGACTTCTGCACACCTTGAAAATCTAAATTAGGCTCTCCAGAATTCAGGTGGGCCTTGGCTTGGCCCTATTTTTGGGAATATTTTGAAGTCAGCTCATACTCAAGGATGGAATCTTACGTGGAGCCAAATTTTGTAGAGAGAGTTGCTTTGTCTTGGAAGTTGTAAACCCAAGTATACGTTGTCAAGTAAGTAGTAAATTTCATATTGTGAAAAAGGATTAATAAAAGAAAATATGTGAATGTTTGAGAGAGTGATTTGGTAATTTGAAATTTAAAACAAAAAAGCTAAAATTGATTAAGAAAAGTAATTTGGAAAAATACCAAGGCATTGGGTAATATTTCAATAAAACTTGGGTAGCAAATTAATCCTGATTTCCAATCTTAGTTGGGAATCAACTAGGGAGTGAACCCAATTGGAGGATTTGACAATGAATAATTAGGAAATTATCTATTGTATAATCAAAGAGTTAACCTCAATGAATCCGAACATCTAATCATCAATTACAAGCATTCATCATACCTGGAGTCTATGATAACTCATGGAATTGAAGACTTAAATACCCAAATTTCATAGAAACCAACAAATTAAATAGTTAAAGGCAATCTCCAACAGTTCAACCCAAGCATGTATATCTAGCTATTCAACTCATAGGGAATCTCAAGCATTCATCACATATATCATAATAATTCAAGAGATTATATAGAGAGAAAGAATTGCAAAAATAAGAGAGGGATTAAATTATCAAAGAAAATCTTAAATGGAGAATTTAGGATTTAATTTACATACCCAAATGGATTAAAAAACCCCTAGCCTTAGTAAGAGAGTTTATCCATCCATCAAAGAGGAAGAAATCATAAAAATTAATCGAAGTACTGAAAATTTACCCAAACAGATATAAACCCTAATAGCTATTTGCCAATAAATACCAAGGTACTTTCCCTAAAGAGGTAGAAGAAGCCATTCTTGCATCATTCTGGCTTTACTGATTGGTTGCAAGCAAAAACACGCATCAGGATGTGACTTTATGAACTCCGGATGTAGACTTCTGGGAGCTTGGCTCGTTTCTACCTTTGATGAAGCATCTCACATCCGGACATGGATAATTGATGTTTAGACGTGGCCTTCAAAACTTGAATTTTATGTTTTCTCCTTTCCTTTGTGTATTCCACTCCCAGATTTGCCTATTTACCTCCTAATCTTTTCATTGCTCTTGCAAAATAGATAAACACCAATCAAATCAAGATAGAATCAAATGTAGCATTAATCTCACACAATTAAGTCCAAACTCGTGACAATTATCCCACAAATGATAGGATAAATATGCAATATTTTAGGGCTAATCACACCCCCCAACTTGGCTCTTACTAATCCCTACGAAGAAGCAAAGTAAGAAAATAAACTAAACCTATATGTACATCCATTTTCATTTGACTCACGATTGCATTTAGCCCATGCTACAAACCTTTAAACCCCTAGGTGATCCCTAGTGAACGAATGTAGTCTCATGAGGGTTTACAATGATGCTATCCACAAAAATTGAATGTTACTAAATATCAAAATAATAATTTCATAATACAAATGAGCATCACAATCCAAAAACTTAAATTCATATGCAATCAACAAGCATTTGCCAAGAAAGATATAGAGCACATTGCAATATGAAAGTATACACCTATCTAGTTACCATGAAAACTATTGTGCAGTGTGAAATGATTGTACCAAATCAGCAATCCACCAAATGCTCACCCTTTAAACTATCAATCTAATGCGTTTCAATGTCAAGCCTCACAAGGTAAGTCCTCTAAAAGAATCTCTCAATTATAGTTGCTCATCACTCATATATCACATGCAAGTAGGAGATATTTAACTCAAAACAAGATAACGTCCACAAGTTGGATATAATAAACAATAAATGAGAAGAAGAATTTTGGCATGATCTCATGAAAAGAAATCAACAAATGACATGCAAACAACCTCTATCTCTATCCTCACCTGCACAAGTAATCCAAAACCAATACACGCTTTGGGATCAAAAAGGACTTTATTAGGTTGTAATGGGGCCTTGGGGTTAAGGTTTGATAATGAAAGATATTCAAGAATTCAAAATTTTATGGCAAGATAAAACATTACATTACACAACCATTCTCAATATAAGTTTACCACCTTTTTTTTCCTTTTCTTTTAATTGCTCTTTGAAAAGGTAAAATTCCCCCCCCCCCTTTTGTTTTTAAAATAAGAAGGTAAGAACAACTCATTCCTAAACCAACATCTTCCCCACAACATATATATAAACATTCAATGCTCTAACTTGGGATAACCAAATGCGTATGATATTCTTCTTATTCTAAGCTTGGTTATATATGAGGTGGCTCAAGAAACAAAAATATCTTATTATTAGGCTCAAACACGACTTCTAGAGTCAAAGATATGTGAAGAATAGGACTAAGGCTCAAATGATAACAAAAATGGCCTAAGATCGTTTTCCAAGAGTTTCTTAGCAACACACTTTCTCATGCACACAATTCAAGATCAAGAAGTCATTTAACACATCAATGTTAATCAAATAAAAATAATGAGATCATTCAAAGAAATAAGAGAAAAGATAGTCAATTAAAGAGTAAATGTACATAAGCACTCCAACAATGATAACCTCAACACTCACGAAGTTCTTTGTAGCTCCACTATTTTTCTCTAGTCTCCGGACAATATACCTAATGAACTGCCAACTTAGTACAATATGGATGTGTACTAAGGTTAAGCTCTCAAGGTAACACAACATGAGATACAAAAAGATAGAATTTAGTTATATCTTAGTGCTTCAACACTTGCAAATCTCAATCTTAACTCATCATTCTTTAATTGTGATTTCCATTTGCTCATAAAATTATTATTAAAGTATTGAATGATCAACTCATAATACAAGAAAAATGCTCAAGAAAATAAGTAAACATCTATATATATCACAAAAAATGGCTACATGACAAGCAAAAGATGGTTTGTTACAGCCTAAACAACTAATAACCTAATGCTTTGATCAACCATTCCTAAACATAAAATAAAAAAACAACTAAAACATAAAACAATATATAATATCAAAGTGATCAATAGAAGCACTGGACCCTTAGAAGAAACAAAAGAGACTGAGCCCTATCCCTCAGGCTCAACTCCTGCATCATTTGGGCATCTTTCCTAGCACCTTTAGCTCCTATAGCTTTGCATCGGCCTCTGTCACGTCCTTTACCACATAGCAAATGTCTTATCTCAGTCAACTTTGCATCTTGCCTGTCTATCCTCCACAAAATCTCAAATAGTAGTTGGCGGTCAATGCAGGGATTAGCCTCCTTATCAAAGGGATCCAATTGTGGTCCCAGATCGAAATACCCCATCAGCCTCAGGATTAGCTGCCTCTACACTCCTGGCTGCATCCGTTGTTGTCCGAATCTTGTATAAAGTCCCATAATTGATCTTTGACACTCTATGTAGCCTCATGTAGCTGGGGTCTATCATTAACCTATTGTGAAGGCATAGGATAGTGGAATGGTAGAGAGCTCCTACTAGTCCACTCTACCTCGTGCCCAGGATGGGGGATCAATAGTCAAACCTATGGAGATGGCATGAATAAGTCGGGCACAGTCCAGATACACCTCATTATTAAGCACCTGAGGTAAGAATTTAGATGTAGATATCATGTTAAGAATTTGGTATCTCTTCAAAAGAGCTCCCTAATCCAAGTATTTCTCCACAGTCAGGTTCCAAACATAATCTATGTCACCCAACAACAACTGCACACACTCATATGGGTCCACTAGAGAAGAAGGGAATTGAGGCTAAGGCACTCTAGCTTTCTAAAGCTGTGCCACCACAGCAATGTCAATGACATGCACTACAAATCCCTATCCCTGCACCCATGTCCTCAAACATCCAATCTGGGGGTCCCAATGAGAGTTGTAGTAGAACTCTCTCATAATGACTGGAACCTCCTCCCAAATCATCTCTAAAAACTAACTCCAACACCTGGACACCATAATCTCCCTAGTGCCCATCCTCTCAAAATTGTCTAGCCGGACTGGCTACTCTAATGGCATAGCTTGGTCTCAAAATGATTATGAAACCTTCGGCTAAGCTCGTGCAAAAACAATTAGGCCCTATCATAATTAGGCTCGGGCTATAGTTCCTGAGATGTAGAGGTGCAGGCCCTTTTGCCTGCAGTGCTCTTGGGAGGAGCTATAATAATAAAATAAAGACTAGAGTGGCTAAGGTATGAAGGAAAAGGATGAAGGAGGGAAGAGAGAAGATTTTTAAACTTTAAAAATGAAGTTGTCACATCCACCTTTTATAAGAAAATTTTAGAAACTGCATCCGTACGTGGGTCAAATGACATTCGGGCGTCATTAAAAATAGGCAGTTGGGGCATTAACAATTAATGAACAACGTCCGGAAGTGGAATAAGTGACATTTGGATAAATTTCTTGAATTAAACTTCATCCGGACGTGAACATATTTATGTCTGAACGAGATTTTCTTAGGATGCCTCCTTTCTCCTGATGAAGTGACATTTAGACTTGACCTTTTTAACTTCAGATTTGAGGTTCTAGAATAATTTTGTCAACACTTAGAAAAATTTTTGATCCTCAATAAAACACATCCCAACTTTTAGAAAAAAAAATATTTTCTCTCCAAAATTCTCAAAACTTCACACTTAACCAAACAAACAAAATCATTTCATTCAAACACAAAATCAAACAAGAATCCTACCAAGCAACAATGCAAAACAAAGTTAGCCCAAAATTAAGACATAAACTATGACAAACACAACATTACATGAAGTGTGATCTCACCCCCTAATCTAAACATTCATTGTCCTCAATATATGCTAAACAAAGAGAAATTCACATAAAGATGCCCAAGGGAAAAAATTATACCCCCTGCCATTTTGCAAACCTAAAAACAACAAAACTCAAACAATAAGTTAGAATTATTGCAAGTATGTACAAAAAGTGGGTTTTTGACAGAATTACTCATAGTTGGTATCCACCAACTCAGTGGATTCCACTTCTTGAACCACACCTTCCAAAAATGATTTCAACTGTTTACCATTTATCTTAAAAACATTCCCATTCTTGGGATTTTCAATCTTAATAGCTCCATAAGGATATACTTCTTTAAAAATGAACGAACTGGTCCACCTTGAACTTAACTTTCTTGGAAAAAGATGCCATCTAGAATTATAAAGGAGGAGGTTTTTAGATGGTTCAAAAGATTTTTTCAAGATATGCTTGTCATGAAAAGTTTTCATCCTCGTTTTACTAATCCTAGAATTGTCATATGCTTCATTCTGGAGTTCCTCAAGTTCATTCAATTGTAATTTCCTTAGTGAGCTTGCATTGTCAAGGCTAAAATTAAAAAACTTAATGACCCAAAAAGCTCTATGCTTTAGTTCCACGGGCAAGTGGCAAGCTTACCATAAACTAAATGATAGGGCGACATGCTAAGAGAAGTCTTAAAAGTAGTCTAATAAACCCATAAATCATCGGTTAACCTCAAGGATCAATCTTTCCAGTCCAGGTTAGTGTCTCTAAAGAATGTGCTTAACTTCCATATTGGCAAGCTCAACTTGCCCACTTGTTTGAGGGTGATAAGTGGGCACAATCTTATGAGTGACACCATATTTATGCATTAAATTTCCAATTGGTTGTAAAAAAGTGACCCTCTATCACTTATCATGCCAAGAGGGATGCCAAATCATGAAAAATGATATTCCTTTAAAAATTTGAAAACGATTTTGCTATCATTGTTTTGGCATGGTATCACCACTACCCATTTAGAGACACGGTATTTTTTGATCAAACATTTAGAGACATAGTCTATAGCCACCAAAAATGTATTCATAACCAAATGATGGGGGAAAAGGGCCCATAAAGTGTTTCCCCCAACAACCAAATATTTCAATTACTAAGATAGGGTTTAGAGATATTATATTCCTTCAGGTTTTTCCCCCAAGCCTTTGACAAGGCTCGCAACACTTACATGATTCAATTACATCCTTAGACAAAGTAGGCCAATACAATCTGCATTGCAAAATCTTTGCAGTGATTTTTGGTGTGAAAAATGGTCACCACAAGCCTTTGTATGACAAAAAGTAATGACACTTGTTATCTCGTCATCGGGAATACATCGTCGGATGATTTGATCCAAGAAATATTTGAACAAGTATGGGTCATCTCAAAAGAATTTATGGGCCTCTATAAGGAATTTCATTCTTTCTTAGGCACTCCAATGCTTAGGTGTTTCACATGTAAAAAGGAAATTTACAAGGTCAGCATACCAAGGTAATGAAGGTGTAAAAATAAATTGCTCGTCTAGAAAAGTATCCTTAATGGGGGTTGATTCGATAACCACATCGCTTTCAAGCCTCGATAGATGGTCTGCCAACATTTTTTTCACTCCCTTTATATCCTTGATAGTAAGGTCAAACTCTTGTAACAATAAAATCTATCTTAGCAAGTGGGGTTTATCATCCTTCTTGGTCAATAGGTACTTGAGACTAGCATGATCTATGTAAACAATAATTGGTGAACCAACAACATAGGAACATAATTTGTTTAATGCAAACACAACTGCTAGTACCTCATTTTCTATAGTAGAATAATTCATTTGTGCATCATTCAAAGTGTGGCTAGCTTAATAAATCACATGGAGGTTTTTATCTTTCCTTTGGCCCAGCACCGCCCTCACTGCATTGTTGCTAACATCACACATTAACTCAAATGGGAGGCCCTAATTAGGTGGTTGCATGATTGAAGTAGAAGTGAGCATGCCCTTTAATTTCTCAAATACCTATTGGCATTTCTCATTCCACTCAAAAACAACATCCTTCCCAAGCAAATTACATAAAGGCCGTGAAATGGGACTAAAATCCTTGATAAACCTTCTATAAAACCCGACATGCCCTAAAAAATGATCTAACATCTTTAAGGGATTTGGGGATGGGAAAATTAGCAATCAAATCAATCTTAGCTCTATACACTTGGATGCCTTTGGAAGAGATGATATGCCCAAAGACAATGCTTTTTTGTACCATGAAATGACTCTTTTTCTAATTGAGCACAAGATTTTGTTCTTCACACTAAATCAACACTTTCTCAGGATTAGTCAAACAATCATCAAAAGAATCTCCATATACGGTCATCCATATATACCTCAAGAAATCACTCTACCATGTCGGTAAAGATGGTTAGCATACACCATTTAAAAGTTACAGATGCATTGAATAAGCCAAAGGGCATTCTCCTATAGGTAAATGTATAAAATGGACTTGTGAATTTAGTTTTCTCTTGATCCTCCAGAGCAATTTCTATTTGGTTGTACCCGGAGTAACCATCAAGAAAGCACTAATAAAGGTGAGCCACAACCCTTTCAAGAATTTGATCAAAAAATGGTAGAGAAAAATAATCATTTCTAGTCATGACATTAAGCTTCCTATAATCAATGCACCTCCTCCATCCGGTTATAACTCTAGTAGGAACAAGTTTATTATGTTCATTAGAGACCACTGTCACACTGGACTTCTTAAGAACCACTTGAGTGGGGCTTACCCACTTGCTATCCACAATAGAGTAAATGATTCCCACATCTCATAACTTTAACACGTTTTTTTCTTACCACCTCCTTCATATTTGGATTCAAACGCCTTTGTATTTCCCTTGAAGGTTTTGCATCATCCTCTAGATAGATCTTATGGGTGCACAAAAGAGGGATAATCCCTTTTATATTGGTAATAGTCCATCCAATGGCTGTTTTATGATTAAAAAGCATTCAAAAATGCTTACCCTCTTGAGTCTAATAGGGATGAGATGAAATGATTACCGAAAAGGTGTTATCTTCTCTAAGGAAAGCATATTTCAAATCCATTAGCAAGGGCTTCAATTCTAAATTGGGCATTTGAATGCTTGAGGGAATTGGATGGGTGGTCTTCGATGAAAGTTCTTTAAACTTAGATCTCCACTCTTTTGTCTCAAAAACCTGTGAAGAATTTAGCAAGTTAGTAAGCTCACTAACATCATCATTATAATTATCAAGTCCTAAGAAGGATTTATCCTTTTCAAGTAGACATTCTTCAAGAGGATCAAACAATGAAGAATCATTAAGTTGATCATGCACAATTGAATCAATTAAGTTAACTTCATGCAAATCATCACTTAGATCACCATATTGCTTACTCACATTGAAGATGTTCAACTCTAATGTCATATTCCCAAAACAAAATTTCATCACTCCATTTCAGCAATTAATCAAAGCATTGGATGTAGCAAGAAATGGGTGACATAAAATGACAGGAACTTATGCATTTGTGTTCACAACAGGTTGAATGTCAAGAATAATGAAGTCAATCGGAAAATAAAAATTTTCAACTTGGACCAAAACATCCTCCACCATATCCCTTGGAATCTTAACCGACCTATCCACCAATTGGAGTGTGACGGAGGTGGGTTTCAACTCCCCATGTCCTAATTGTTCATAAACTGAGTAGGGAAGCAAATTCACACTAGCTCCTAGTTCAAGTAATGCTTGTTTAATTTTGAACTTCTGTATGACACATATAATGGTGGGACAACCTAGATCCTTATATTTTGGAGAAGTATTATGTGGTATGATGGAGGACACTTGTTCGATCAAAAAGGCTTTCTTTTGAACATTAAGCTTCCTATTGATGGTACATAAGTCTTTCAAAAATTTAGCATATGATAGAATTTGCTTGATGGCATCTATCAATGGAATATTAATCTTGACTTATTTGAACACTTTCAAAATCTTAGAATTCACATTAGCCTTTGATGGTGAAACCAACCTTTAAGGAAAAGGTGCAGGTATAGGACATTTATGTGGATCACTAGGCACATCTTCTATGCTAAGCTTAACATGGTGAACATCCCTATCATCTCTAGTGATTTTCCAACTCTCATTAGGCTCTTGAGCCTTCATAGGGATGGTATTATCAAAAACCTTCCCATTCCTATTCACTTGTTATTTAGTGAAATCCAGTGTAGAAGTGGAAACTCTTACTTGGAGTTGGCCTTGTGGATTTGGTTGAGGTTGTACCAAAAAATTTTCTTTTTCTTTGTGGTAAGGGATTGTGGTCAACTTGTTAAGAGTATTTTGGATGTCATGATGGCTTGTTGCTATTAAGTGAGGTTTTGGGTCAATTGACTAAGGACATAAGTGGTTTGGGTATTCATTATGGCTTGACTAGGGATGAATTGTTGTAAGGTGTCTTCGAAAGACCTCTTGGATAGTTATGAATAAGGAACAAAGTTGGATGGCCCTTAAGGAGATGGTCGAGAAAGCAGTCGTTGTGTGACATTGTCATTTCTTCAACTAAAGTTGGGGTGAGCCTTGCACCCTGAATTGTAAGTGTTTGAGTAAAGGTTGTTATAGGGCTTAGAAAAGTTATTCACCACATTGGCTTGGTCATTCAACACCTCATTCAAAGCTGGGTTCATATGTCACTAACTAGTTGAATGCCCTTTGATCTCAGAAATTGAGCATAACTCTTCGTGAGGCACAATTTGTACCTCATTCACTTTTTTCATCTCCATCGTCTCAATCTTCTTAACTAATATTGCAATCCTTACATTCAAGTCATTCTTCTCCTTCAATTGATACTTTCCCCCTCCAAATGTGCATTTGAGGTCTTAGACTTAGACTTAGGGGATTGAGTGTCCCAAGCTTGGGTACTCTTGACCAAGGAATCAAAGTAATCAAACGCCTCCTTCGGTTCTTTAGCCATAAACTCCCTGTTACACATCATTTCCACAAATTGCCTCATGTGTGAAGATAAATCCTCATAGAAAATACTTATGATCCTCCAAATTTCATATCCATGATGAGGGCATGTTGCAAGTAGTTCCTCGAACCTCTCTCAACATAGGTAAAATGTTTCATTTTCATTTTGAGAGAAATTTATTATTTGTTGTTTCAAAGTGTTTGTTTCTTGAGTTAGAAAATACTTTTTAAGAAAATGTTCTTGTATTTCCTGTCATGTTCCAATAAACCTTGGCCTAAGAGAGTTTAACAAAGTTTTAGCTTTATTTTTTAGAGAGAAGGAAAAAACCTTCAAACGGATTATACTCTCTATAGTCGTGGAATATGGCATAGACCTCCTCAAGATCACAGATATGAAGGTAGGGATTTTCAAAATCTAAACCATGAAATTTGGGCAACAATGCAATCATGTCTAGTTTAAAGAGAAAATGATGAGCTTGCACTGGAAAATAATGCATGAAGGTGTAGTGTGATTGGTAGGATGTAAGTACTCTCTCAATGTGAACACTTACTACATTTACATGCTTAGCTTGAATAGTTCAAGGAAACTAAACACAAAAGGCTGAGAAACTAAGCTCCACATTCCCTTGACCCGAGCAAGAGTGAAATATTATAGGATGAGCATCAACAACTCAGTAGAGTGTCTCAATTTCCAAACATGCGAGTTTGAAAATAGATACTTTAGCATGATTAGGCATCATTAAAATAGACATTTGATACATATATAACAATAATAATTTCATTTCATGTAATACGATAATAGCCATGTCAAATAGTGATATAAAAGGGAGTTCAAAACTATGCGTATAGTGCTACACTGGAGAGAAAATCTTATATGACTATGCAAGGGTCCTGATAATCTAGATCAATCAACTAAACCATTTAGGGGACTTGCACCCCAAGGAAGATACGTTCCCCAAATCAATTTGGTACCTAAGTATGAAGACGACTACACCACCTAGGCATTTATAAACTCAATAAAACCCACTACGGTCTTAACTTGCAATGTAAAGCCTCTGCTTCTCGTCCTATGTGCACTTACATTTCATTCAAAAGGATAATGGAGTTCAGTTCAACATGTTTCACACAATCAACTGTGCAATCGGGTCTAAAGTTCCAACATATTGCAATTCGCCCAACCATTTTTCAAATAACATTGTAAAAAATTTAAATAACATATTTAATAAGTTTGGAAGAAGTTCGGAAAGTCTTGCCCATCCAGAAATTGAGAACCCTTACCTCGGACTGTGTGTCAATCCAAAAAAGCAAAAAATAAAACAGTGTTATTGTTTGATGAAATTTCACAAACATACTCATTTTAACTATTTAAAAGTGAATGTAAAATTAGTTTGGTCAGAATCACCCAAAAAGTAGGTCAAATCGGGCTTGGAGGGCAGACCGAACATTTTGCACCTCGTTTTCGCCAAAAACCTAGATCACAAAACAGAGACCATGAAGACCTCTATAAGGAAGTGGGGGAGTCCATGGGGACCAAATAGGGATCCACCAGTTCCCTGACAAACCCCTCACATGCCATCGAGGATCCCCCGCCTCATACTTCCTTCCTTCCTTCCTCGTTTTCTTCTTTCATTTGCCCTTTGACTTGTAGCCCTAGTTCAACACTTTCTGCCTACCCACCAGTTTGCTCACTTTGTTATCACTGCACATGCTACAAAAAAATTTCATTCCAAAAACCTAGAAACTCCCTACAAATCCTATTTTTAAACCTTACAAATCACTCCATTAAACTTAGCCTCAAACTCCACTAATCCATGGTCAAAGTAAGCCCAAAATTGGACTTCCAAATATGGACTAGACCTGAAACTTCCTTTTTCACTCCTTAAACATTCTCAAAACTTGAATCCAAGACAAAATTTTGATTCCTTGACCAAACAGATAGAACTATGCCCCCAAAGCTTAAACATGTTTTTCAAAGAATCAAAATCCAAGTTTTAAAATCGTAGCCCAACCTCGGTTCTACCTCCCTTATCCATGGACACCTCTCCAACCACTTTTAAAATACTCCAAATTCATCCAAGAACATAACCATAAGGTTTATTTTGAAACAAACACGAGTTATGTATGAAACCAATTTTTATTTTACAAACCCATCACATACTTTAAACTCAAATTCGAAGCTCTACACGACACCAAATCAAAATCCAAGCTTCCCACTAGATTCAACAAATTGAACGTAAAAGATCTGCATTGCCTTTGCACCTTGATTCCTCCTTCAATCAAAACCCAAAAATCCTCACTTCCTTTATCCTATTTCTCTCTTTTCTCTCTCTGTTCCAGATGATTTCTCTTGTTCTAATCCATCTCCAGCAACTTTCTATATGATTTCTATAAATGAAACCTTTACTTTGCATTGCTGCAAAGCCTTCGCAAGTGATACCTCCATCTTGCACCATGTGAGGTGCTTGGTGGAAGGGGTATTTTGGTCCATTTTAACCAAATACGTATTTATCTTCTTCTGTTTTTTAAATTATAATCATATGAATAGAAGGCCTAGAAAAATGTCAATTAAATCTCACAAAAAACTTAAAGATTTTTTAGTATTATGGTGAGTCTAGGGTTTTGAGGTCTTTTTGGTTAAGTTGTCTACATATTTAATTAAAGAAACATAAAAAAGAAAAGAAAATTGACACCTAGCATTTGTTGTTTTTATTTGTAGAACTTCTATAATGTAACAGCAACCAATATACATTTACCAATTTATTAAAAAGATAGTATTGTGATTTTAGAAGCCAATAAAGTTTGGATATGTGCACTACTAAACTAGTTAAGAGGTGGCAATGTAGGATCCATGATGCAACATGACATAACAAGCAAATGTCCATCCATAAACTATAAATTCCTTGTCTCTAAGACAAAATTGGCAACATCAGTATTGGGGATGATGGTGTAGTAGTTCTCGTAGGTTGGAGATAATCTCTCATTGTTCATACAAGAGGAACAACTGGGAGATTATTTCCACCATTGCCCAGATTTATGGGAGGAACAACTGGAAAAATATTTCCCATATTCCTTTGATCTTATACATCATCATTATTTACTCAGTCCATGCCTAAATGTGGTCTTTGTTCATGTCTAACATGTCTATTATTTGTATGATCACGTGCCCACATGCAAAACTAAAATTCTAAAATTGAAAAGAAAAATTCAAAAGCAAACTACAGTGAAAAACATACTTGAGCTCATGGTGCAAATCACAAGACTTACCTACCGTTGATCTGAATTACCCTTGAAATGGTAACGCTTACTTCCCCGACAAATGCTTTGTATAATTGTTGAATAATAGTGATGAAAATGTCGAGGAACCCTAGCTGCTAGAACCCGGTAAAGAATTACTAGGAAAAATCAATGGTAATTGTTGAATAATACTGACGAAAAACGTTGAGGAACCCTAGCTGCTAAAACTCGATGAAGAACTACTGCGAAAAGTCAATGGAAGAGATAGAAAAGTTAAAAAAGTGAAAAAGTATCTCCACTACAGTCTTTGATTTTAAAACAAATTCCACCCAAAAATATCCTAAATTATCTCTTCCTTCCTTTTAGCTTAGTCTCCTCCAATAAGAGTCTTTGAAATTACTTCCCATAGTCAACTGAGTATCTTTCCAAATAGGAGTCCTTGTTGCATTTGAACTCTTTTGAACTGGTAGAACAATAATGTTAGAACTAGTACCAAAGTTCATGTTCATGACATTCCGGTAGAACAATAAACATGAACTTGTAGGAAAGCTTCATATTTGAATGGACTGGTAGGGGAAAGTGATAAATCAGTAGAACTATCCTCGTCAGATTGCTTGCGCGGCCAGAAAGCGGTAACAACTGGCCAACTCAGTAGCCTCCTCCGATTTTATCCCAATGTGTTCAAAGACCTCTCTAGCTGAATGCAAGTGAGTAGCGAGTGCTTTCTACTGGTTTGACAGTTAAAAACCAAGCAAAAACTAGCCCTCTTGAGCACTAAATGATGTTGCTCTANAGTAGCGAGTGCTTTCTACTGGTTTGACAGTTAAAAACCAAGCAAAAACTAGCCCTCATGAGCACTAAATGATGTTGCTCTACTAGGATCCAATATATGACTCATTTTATGTTTTCAAAACTCATTTAGGGTTTAGAAAAATATTTGTTGAAAAACCTAAGAGTGATTAGCGAATTTGCCTAATCCTTTTTCATAATCCTAATCATCTTAAGCCTAAAATTAAACCAATGGGTCTTAGCTCACTAGGTCACTACCTTTGTCCTAATCTTCATGGTGCATCGAAGAACTATTGATAATGCTTTTTAACTTGAAATCCTTCCTTCCTTGATTTTTTGGATATGGATCTTTGAAGCATCATAACCATGGAAATAGGTTAAGATTTACAACAAGACTTCCTGAAATTTTCTAATTACAAACATTTTCCTAACACTTTTTTATAGAGAGAATCTTTTTTTAAAATAGAGGGCATCTTTGATGAAAATTTGAAATAGAGAGTGAAATATTTTAGAAAAATCCATTGGGCTCTCTATTCTATTAATAACATAGCCTTATAGTTAATAGCATTTAATAAAGAATGCATATGTGTCATCTTTTTTTTCACTAAAAATAGAATAGCGAATGAGTTGAACTCTCCAAGTGTAGAGAGTCAAATCAAGCTCTCTATTTTTGATAGTCTATGTAGAGAGCCTATTGGAGCTTAATTTTTTGTGGTTGGCTCTAGCCATTGAAGATGCTATAAGACTAAATGATCAATCTTAATCCTCATAGTCAAGATCAACATCTGGATACATCTCGGGTTCCACACCCAAATCTGAAAAATGTTAAAATAAGGAGTCAGCATAACTAGCTTAATAGAAAATAAGTTGACAAATATAAACAAGGTTATAAAACACAAACATCAAGTTCAAGTCACTTTTCACAAATATATAGTGTTTATAATAGAGCATGTCTATAACTTCAGCATTGCCAAAGAATATACCTAAGGTTTCATGTATCATTAGCATAAACCAATTCAATAAAATACCATTAGATCCAACTACCAAGAATGATCATGTTGAATAATGTATAATATTCAATCAATCAATCATCATCCCTTGGGAGTTTTAGCGAGGATTTGTAACAGGAATCTATAGCAAAACACAAGCTACTATAATAATGCGAAAACCATTACCCAAGGAATAGTAGGATTTCATGGAACCTAGCATAGAACCAAAACCATCTACTAATCCTTGGTGTTTACGTGAACAAATGTTGGGAACCTATGGCACCACGATGGCCACCATAGTCATCCACTACAACTAACCATTGCATCCTCAAAAGGAACCAAAATCATCTACTACNCCATAGTCATCCACTACAACTAACCATTGCATCCTCAAAAGGAACCAAAATCATCTACTACCTTCCAAAATCAGTCAGGTTCATTCAAGTTCATTGAACCATGAAATAGGAACCCACATGTCTATTTCAAAAATTATTTTTATGATTCAAACCATTAAATGACCATGTATATAGATATATAATCCATCAATACAATTGAAGTTCGATGTAGACAAATATTCAAAAACTAGGGTTTAGGAACCCATAACATGTTCATAGATTTACTCCAGAATACCTCATATATTTGATTGGAAATTGAAAACAACTTAGCTATATGTAATATATCATTTTATAATTAAAACCCAATCAAAGCAAATCTAGGGTTTCAAAGCCTATTACAAGAAATAACCGAAATCCATGAAGCTTTACTAAAATCCAATGTATCAAAAATATAGATTTAAACGAGNTTTCTTGAATTGTTATGTTGGAAAAATACCTATGGAATTGGGGGTTTATGATTTATTTGTGATTTGGAAAAACACTTCTGAAATTGGGGGTTTTGAAATTACTTGTGATTTGAGAAAATGGTTGGTATTACCTTTCCTGTATGGTTTGTTGTGATGGACTTGAATTACCTTCGAGAATTGTCGTAGAGTGTTAGAGGTTAGTCTATCCTAGTGGGGGTGAGATGGTTGCCTAGCACTTGTAGTGGATTGTTGTTTGTGAGAGCAACCACTATTTTTCACGTAAGTTTGAGGCTGAGGGATGATATACCTTTTCTTAGAAGGATTCGTCAATGCCGTGGGAGATGGTATATGCACTTCCTAAAATGGTTTGTGTGGATATGATGGGTGAACGAGGAAGATTCGTCGTGTAGATTCATGGGAAACAATCAACATACATGAGAATATGGGATGATGTTTTTGAATGATTAATTGATTTCTTCAATTCTGACATGTTTATTCCTTTCATTTAACTTATTGTTATTGCAGTTACATGAGATCGAATAAATTGTCACTGTTTTATTTCAAATTATATATGATATTTTGGAAAGTGAGACTGAACTGTTTTATATGTTTTCTAAACCTTGTTCAAGTATGGGAGGATGTTGCTACAAAGCTTAGTGCTCACCCCTATAAACAATATCTATTCTCAGATTTCGGTTTAGAGGAAGAACTCGGAGGTGATGAATAGGTAGCTTGGGAAGTGCAAATAGATGGAAGCGTGGATCCCGAGGGGAATGTCTAGAGTTGATCTCTCAATGCCCTAGACTAAGAGATGTATTGGGATACAATGGATGGATGATATTTTGTTTATTCCGCGACAAGATTAAGTTTTATTTTGAGATATAATTGTCATAGTTTGACATATTCTTTTTGGATGTAGATGTCATGGTTTGGCATATTCTTTTGGATGATGTTGTAGATATTATGTATGATGAATGAAATTTTCCTTATTTATGGACTTTATTAGTTGCTCTCATAATGTGAATGATTTTAAATTGCAATGTCGTCCAAGGTAGATTTTGGGGCATAGGCCAATAGAATCTGCATTGCAAAATCTTTGCAGTGATTTTTGGTGTGAAAAATGGTCACCACAAGCCTTTGTATGGCAAAAAGTAATGACACTTGTTATCTCATCATCAAGGATACATCATCAGATTATTTGATCCAAGAAATATTTGAAAAAGTATGGGTCATCCCAAAAGAATTTACGGGCCTCTACGAGGAATTTCATTCTTTCTTAAGCACTCCAATGCTTAGGTGTTTCACATGTGAAAAGGAAATTTACAAGGTCAGCATACCAAGGTAATGAAGATGTAAAAAAAAATTGCTCATTTAGAAAGGTTTCCTTAATGGGGGTTGATTTGATAACCACATCCCTCACAAGCCTCGATAGATGGTCTCCCAACATTTTTTTCACTCCCTTTTTATGCTTGATAGTAAGGTCAAACTCTTGTAACAATAAAATCTATCTTAGCAAGTGGGTTTTAGTATCCTTCTTGGTCAATAGGTACTTGAGACTGGCATGATCTGTGTAAACAATAATTGGTGAACCAACAAGATAAGAACATAGTTTGTTTAATGCAAACACAACTACTAGTATCTATTTTTCTATAGTAGAATAATTCATTTGGGCATCATTCAATGTGTGGCTAGCTTAATAAATCACATGGAGCTTTTTATCTTTCCTTTGGCCTAGCACCGCCCTCACTGCATAGTCGCTAACATCACACACTAACTCAAATGGGAGGCCCTAATTGGGTGGTTGCATGATTGGAGTAGAAGTGAGCATGCCCTTTAATTTCTCAAATACGTCTTTGCATTTCTCACTCCACTCAAAAATAACATCCTTCCCAAGCAAATTAAATAAAGGCCATGAAATGGGACTAAAATCCTTGATAAACCTTCTATAAAACCGGCATGCCCTAAAAATGATCTAACATCCTTAAGGGATTTGGGGATGGGAAAATTAGAGATGATAATGGATTTGAATGCTTAAAGGTGTTGACCATGTTGATCTTAGCATAGAAGATGTTAGATCACTAGAGATGTTGAAAATCACTAGAGATGATAAGGGCATTTGAATGCTTGAGGGAATTGGATGGGTGGTCTTCGGTGAAAGTTCTTCAAACTTAGATCTCCAATCTTTTGTCTCAAAAACCTGTGAAGAATTTAGCAAGAGAGTAAGCTCACTAACCTCATCATTATAATTATCAAGTCATAAAAAGGATTTAGCCTTTTCAAGTAGACATGCTTCAAGAGGATCAAACAATGAAGAATCATTAAGTGAATCATGCACAATTGAATCAATTAAGTTAACTTCATGCAAATCGTCACTTAGATCACCAAATTGCTTACTCACATTGAAGATGTTCAACTCTAATGTCATATTCTCAAAACAAAATTTCATCACTCCATTTGGAAATTAATCAAAGCATTAGATGTAGCAAGAAATAGGTGACCTAAAATGACAAGAACTTCTGCATTTGTGTTCACAACGGGTTGAATGTCTAGAATAATGAAGTCAATCAGAAAATAAAAATTGTCAACTTGTACCAAAACATCCTCCACCATATCCCTTGGAATCTTAACCAACCTACCCACCAATTGGAGTGTGACAGAGGTGGGTTTCAACTCCCCATGTCCCAATTGTTCATAAACTGAGTAGGGAAGCAAATTCACACTAGCTCCTAGTTCAAGTAATGCTTGTTTAATTTTGAACTTCCGTATGACACATGTAATGGTGGGACAACCTAGATCCTTGTATTTTGGAGAAGTATTATATGGTATGATGGAGGACACTTGTTTGATCAAAAAGGCTTTCTTTTGAACCTTAAGCTTCCTATTTATGGTACATAAGTCTTTCAAAAATTTAGCATATGATAGAATTTGTTTGGTGGCATCTAGCAATGGAATATTAATCTTGACTTATTTGAACACTTTCAGAATCTCGGAATTCACATTAGCCTTTGATGGTGAAACCAATCTTTAAGGAAAAGGTGCAGGTATAGGACATTTATGTGGATCACTAGGCACATCTTCTATGCTAAGCTCAACATGGTCAACACCCTTATCATCTCTAGTGATTTTCTTACTCTCATTAGGCTCTTGAGCCTTCATAGGGATGGTCTTAGCAACAACCTTCTCATTCCTATTCAGTTGTTATTTGGTGACATTCAGTGTAGAAGTGGAAACTCTTACTTGGAGTCGGCCTTGTGGATTTGGTTGAGGTTGTACCAAAAAATTTTCTTTTTCTTGGTGGCAAGGGATTGTGGTCAACTTGTTAAGAGTATTTTGGGTGTCATGGTGGCTTGTTGCTGTTAAGTGAAATTTTGGGTCAAGGACATGAGTGGTTTGGGTATTCATTGTGGCTTGACTAGTGATGAATTGTTGTATGGTGTCTTCCAAAGACCTCTTGGGTGGTGAGGAATAAGGAACAAAGTTGGATGGCCCTTAAGGAGATGGTTGAGAGGGAAGTTGTGTGACATTGTCATTTCTCCAACTAAAGTTGGGGTGAGCCTTGCACCCTGAATTGTAAGTGTTTGAGTAAAGGTTGTTATAGGGCTTGGAAAAGTCATTCACCACATTGGCTTGGTCATTCAACACCTCATTCACTTTTTTCATCTCCATCGTCTCAATCTTCCTAACTAATATTGCAATCCTTGCATTCAAGTCATTCTTCTCCTTTGATACTTTCCCCCTCCTAATGTGCATGTGAGGTCTTAGACTTAGACTTAGGGGATTGAGTGTCCCAAGCTTGGGTACTCTTGACCAAGGAATCAAAGTAATCAAATGCCTCCTTCGGTTCTTTAGCCATGAACTCCCTGTTACACATCATTTCCACAAATTGC
Source organism: Ilex paraguariensis (assembly GCA_963454935.2). NCBI lineage: Eukaryota > Viridiplantae > Streptophyta > Magnoliopsida > Aquifoliales > Aquifoliaceae > Ilex > Ilex paraguariensis. The sequence goes on from CAUOFW020003747.1 coordinate 583,030, forward strand.
CTCATGTGTGAAGATAAATCCTCATAGAAAATACTTATGATCCTCCAAATTTCATATCCATGATGAGGGCATGTTGCAAGTAGTTCCTCGAACCTCTCTCCACATAGGTAAAATGTTTCATTTTCTTTTTGAGAGAAATTTATTATTTGTCGCTTCAAAGTGTTTGTTTTCTGAGTTAGAATTTTTTTTTAAGAAACTCTTCTTGCATTTCCCGTCATGTTCCAATAAACCTTGGCCTAAGAGTGTTTAACCATGTTTTAGCTTTATTTTTTAGAGAGAGGGGAAATAGCTTCAAACGGATTATACCCTCTATAGCCGTGAATGTAGCATAGACCTCCTCAAAATCATGAATATGAAGGTTGGGATTTTGAAAATCTAAACCATGAAATTTAGGCAACAATGCAATCATGTCCAGTTTAAAAAGAAAATGATGAGCTTGCACGGGAAAAATAGTGCATGAAGGTGTAGTGTGACTAGTGGGATGTAAGTACTCTCTTAATGTCAACACTTACTACATTTACATGCTTAGCTTGAACAGTTCAAGCAAACTAAACACAAAAGGCTGAGAAACTAAGCTCCACATTCCCTTCACCCGAGCAAGAGTAAAATTTTGTAGGATGAGCATCAACAACTCAGTAAAGGGACTCAATTTCCAAACATGTGAGTTTGAAAATAAGTACTTTAACATGATTCAGCATCATTAAAACAGACGTTTGATACTTATATAACAATTATAATGTCATTTCATGTAATACGATAATAGCCATGACAAATAGTGATATAAAAGGGAGTTCAAAACTACATGTATAGTGCCACACTAGAGAAAAAANGGTTCTACCTCCCTCCTCATGGCCACCTCTCCAACCACTTTTAAAATACTCCAAATTCATCCAAGAACACAACCATAAGTTTTAATTTGAAACAAACACGAGTTAATTATGAAACCCATTTTTATTTTTACAAACCCATAACATACTTTAAACACAAATCCAAAGCTCTACAGGACACCATATCAAATACCAAGCGTACCACTAGATTCAAAAAATTGAACGTAAAAGATCTACAATGGCTTTGTACCATGAATCATCCTCCAATCAAAACCCAAAAATCCTCACTTCCTTTATCCTATTTCTCTCTTTTCCAGACGATTTCTCTTGTTCTAATCTAGCTCCATCAATTTCTATATGATTTCTATAAATGAAACCTTTACTTTGCATTGCTGCAAAGCCTCCACAAGTGACACGTCCATCTTGCACCATGTGAGGTGTTTGGTGGAAGGGGTATTTTGGTCCATTTTGACCAAATACCTATTTATCTTCTTCTGTTTTTAAAATTATAATCATATGAATAGAAGGCCTAGAAAAATGTCAATCAAATCTCCCAAAAATTAAAAGATTTTTTAGTATTATGGTGAGTGCAGGGTTTTGAGGTCTTTTTGGTTAAGTTGTTTGCATATTTAATTAAAGAAACATAAAAAAGAAAAGAAAATTGACACCTTGCATTTGTTGTTTTTATTTGTAGACTTCTATAATGTAACTGCAACCGATATACATTTACCAATTTATTAAAAAGATAGTATTGTAATTTTAAAAGTCAATAAAGTTTGGATATGTGCACTACTGAACTGGTTAAGAGGTGGCAATGTGGGATCCATGATGCAACATGACATAACAAGCAAATGTCCATCCATAAACTATAAATTCCTTGTCTCTAAGACAAAATTGGCAACATCAGTATTGGGGATGATGGTGTAGTAGTTCTCGTAGGTTGGAGGTAATCTCTCATTGTTCGTACAAGAGGAACAACTGGGAGATTATTTCCACCATTGCTCAAATTTATGGGCGGAACAAGTGAAAAAATATTTCCTATATTCCTCTGATATTATACATCATCATTATTTACTCATTCCATGCCTAAATGTGGTCTTTGTTCATGTATAACAAGTCTATTATTTCTATGATCACAAACCCACATGCAAAACTAAAATTCTAAAATTGAAAAGAAAAAAATCAAAAGCAAACTACAGTGGAAAACATACTTGAATTCGTGATGCAAATCACAAGACTTACCTATCATTGATCTGAATCACCTTTGAAATTTGTAACATTTACTTCCCTGACAATGCTTTGTATAATTGTTGAATAATAGTGATGAAAACATTGAGGAACCGTAGCTGGTAGAACCCGATGAAGAACTACTGGGAAAAATCAATGGTAATTGTTGAATAATAATGATGAAAACGTTGAGGAACCCTAGCTACTAGAACCTAATGAAGAACTACAGGGAAAAATCAATGGAAGAGATAGAAAAGTTAAAAAAGTGAAAAAATCTCTCCACTCCAGTCTTTGATTTTAAAAGGAATTCCACCCAAAAATATCCTACATTATCTCTTCCTTCCTTTTAGCTTAGTCTCCTCCAATAAGAGCCTTTGAAATTATTTCCCATAGTCAACTGAATATCTTTCCAAATAGGAGTTCTTGTTGCTTTTGAACTGGTAGAACAATAATGTTATATCTAGTACAAAAGTTCATGCTCATGACATTCCGGTAGAACAATAAGCATGAACTAGTAGGAAAGCTTCATATTTGAATGAACTAGTAGGGAAAAGTGATAAATCGGTAAAACTATCCTTGTCAGATTGCTTGAGCAGCCAGAAGGCAATCTTAACTGGCCAACTTAGCAGCCTCCTCCGATTTTATCCCAATGTGTTCAAAGACCTCTCTAGTTGAATGCAAGTGAGTAGCGGGTGGTTTTTACTGGTTTGATAGTTAAAAATCAAGCAAAAACTAGTCCTCTTGAACACTAAATGATGTTGCTCAACTAGGATCCAATATATGACTCATTTTATGTTTTCAACACTCATTTAGGGTTTAGAAAAATATTTTGTTGAAAAACCTAAGAGTGATTCACGAATTTGCCCAAATCCTTTTTCATAATCCTAATCGTCCTAAGCCTAAAATGAAACCAATGGGTCTTAGCTCTCTAGGTCACTAGCTTTGTCCTAATCTTCATGGTGCATTGAAGAACTATTGATAAGGCTTTGTAACTTGAACTACTTCCTTCCTTCCTTGATTTTTTGGATCTGGATCTTTGAAGCATCATAACCATGAAAATAGGTTTAGATTTACAACAAGACTTCCTGAAATTAGCTAATTACAAACATTTTCCAAACACTCTTTTATAGAGAGAATCTTTTTTTCTAAAATAGAGAGCATCTTTGATGAAAATTTGACATAGAGAGTTAATATTTTAGAAAATCCATTGGGCTCTCTATTCTATTTAAAACATAGCCTTATATTTAATAGCATTTAATAAAGAATGCATATGTATCATCTTTTTGTTCACTAAAAATAGAATAGGGAATGAGTTGAGCTCTCCAAGTGTAGAGAGTCAAATCAAGCTCTCTATTTTAGCTAGTCTATCTAGAGAGCCTATTGGAGCTTAATTTTTGGTGGTTGGCTCTAGCCATTGAAGATGCTATAAGACTAAATGATCAATCTTAATCCTCATAGTCAAGATCAACATCTGGATCCATCTCGGGTTCCACACCTAAATCTGAAAAATGTTATAACAAGGAGTCAGCATAACTAGCTTAATAGGAAATAAGTTGACAAATATAAACAAGGTTTTAAAACACAAACATCAAGTTCAAGTCACTTTTCACAAATATATAGTGTTTATAATAGAGCATGTCTATAACTTCAGCATTACCAAAGAATATATCTGAAGTTTCATGTATCATTAGCATAAACCAATTCAATGAAATACCATTAGATCCAACTACCAAGAATGATCACACTGAATACTGTATAATATCCAATCAATCAATCATCATCCCTTGGGAGTTTTAGCAAGGATTTGTTACGGGAATCTATAGCACAACACAAGCTACTATAATAATGTGAAACCATTACTCGAGGAGGAGTAGGATTTCATGGAACCTTGCACAGAACCAAAACCATCTACTAACCCTTGGTCTTTATGTGAACAAATGTTGGGAACCTATGGCACCATGATGGCCACCATAATCATCCACTACAACTAACCATTGCATCCTCGAAAGGAACCAAAATCATCTACTGCCTTCCAAAATCAGTCAGGTTCATTCAAGTTCATCGAACCAAGAAATAGGAACCCACATGTCTATTTCAAAAATCATTTTTATGATTCAAACCATTAAATAACCATGTATATAGATATATAATCCATCAATACAACTGAAGTTCGATGTAGACAAATATTCAAAAACTAGGGTTTATGAACCCATAAAATGTTCATAGATTTACTCCAGAATACCTCAAATGTTTGATTGGAAATTGAAAACAACTTAGCTATATGTAATTTAACATTTTATAATTAAAACCCAGTCAAAGCAAATCTAGGGTTTCAAAGCCTATGACAAGAAATAACTGAAATCCATGAAGCTTTATTGAAATCCAATGTATCACAAATATAGATTTAAACAAGAACAAATACTTCATAAAAAATAATCTTCAAGGAATCATAATTTCACATGATATGCCTCAATGGTTATGAATGGGAAAAGGAACCTACCTTAAATTTTTAAGAATCCCAAGTTCTTCTAGCCTTCTCCCACCTTCTCTATGAAGATCTCCCTCATTCTCTATCACTACTATAATGTTTATGGTTGAAGAGTAGAAGAAAAATGGGAAAAAATCAAGGTTGGGTGTATTCGTAGGGCCAAAATAAGTCCAAGGAGATGTTGTTCGTCATTAGATTTTCCATCAATCGCTTAAACACCTAGAAAGCCTTAGAGAGTGGTCAGAGAGCGCTACTCTCTACAACATTGTTTCTTAAGGAACCACTCGAGCGTTCATTTTTGGCTCGAGTGCCTTTCTTCAACAGTGCTACTAATGACCCAAATATCCTTCGCAGGAAATCCAAAAGCCCTTTCAAACTCCCTTTAAACTTTTATCGAAATTTTATACTTTCAAATGCCTAATTTACTATTTTACCCNGTGAACAAATGTTGGGAACCTATGGCACCATGATGGCCACCATAATCATCCACTACAACTAACCATTGCATCCTCGAAAGGAACAAAAATCATCTACTGCCTTCCAAAATCAGTCAGGTTCATTCAAGTTCATCGAACCAAGAAATAGGAACCCACATGTCTATTTCAAAAATCATTTTTATGATTCAAACCATTAAATAACCATGTATATAGATATATAATCCATCAATACAACTGAAGTTCGATGTAGACAAATATTCAAAAACTAGGGTTTATGAACCCATAAAATGTTCATAGATTTACTCCAGAATACCTCAAATGTTTGATTGGAAATTGAAAACAACTTAGCTATATGTAATTTAACATTTTATAATTAAAACCCAGTCAAAGCAAATCTAGGGTTTCAAAGCCTATGACAAGAAATAACTGAAATCCATGAAGCTTTATTGAAATCCAATGTATCACAAATATAGATTTAAACGAGAACAAATACTTCATAAAAAATAATCTTCAAGGAATCATAATTTCGCATGATATGCCTCAATGGTTATGAATGGGAAAAGGAACCTACCTTAAATTTTTAAGAATCCCAAGTTCTTCTAGCCTTCTCCCACCTTCTCTATGAAGATCTCCCTCATTCTCTAACACTACTATAATGTTTATGGTTGAAGAGTAGAAGAAAAATGGGAAAAAATCAAGGTTGGGTGTATTCGTAGGGCCAAAATAAGTCCAAGGAGATGTTGTTCGTCATTAGATTTTCCATCAATCGCTTAAACACCAAGAAAGCCTTAGAGAGTGGTCAAAGAGCGCTACTCTCTACAACATTGTTTCTTAAGGAACCACTCGTGTGACACCCCAAAATCCGGGGGTCCGTTGATTACCCATCAACCCGCGGAATANTGAAAAATTTGACTATCTCAGAATTCGACAAAAATTGACGTGGTAACTCGATTTCATGAATTTACAACCCGAATCATGGTGACAATTTACCATTTTACCCTTTATTCATAAAAGTTTAAATCNTAGAAAGCCTTAGAGAGTGGTCAGAGAGCGCTACTCTCTACAACATTGTTTCTTAAGGAACCACTCGAGCGTTCATTTTTGGCTCGAGTGCCTTTCTTCAACAGTGCTACTAATGACCCAAATATCCTTCGCAGGAAATCCAAAAGCCCTTTCAAACTCCCTTTAAACTTTTATCGAAATTTTATACTTTCAAATGCCTAATTTACTATTTTACCCATTTGGACTGCTATGGTAACAAAATGTATACCCCAAGGTTTCTCAGCATTCTGAGTTCAATAATAATGTTATTTTAAACTAAAAATTATCTATTCATCCCTCTTAAGTTCAAACACTTCCAAAGCTCAATTTATTCTAAAAGCCAATACACAAAAAAAATTAATCTACACTACTACTTTCTTTAACTTCAAAAAAAAATTTCCTAACATCTCTTTTATCATTTTACAAGTAGGATTAAGATCTCATACTCAATATTCAAATAAAAGATGGAGGCTTACATAATGCTTTCCNTTCAATCTACACTACTACTTTCTTTAACTTCAAAAAAAAATTTCCTAACATCTCTTTTATCATTTTACAAGTAGTATTAAGATCTCATACTCAATATTCAAATAAAAGATGGAGGCTTACATAATGCTTTCCATATTGGCTAGGGAATGGATGGTGGTTCAGTATAAGATTTGTGATAAAACATGTGCCCCATGCCAAAAGCCAGATGAGCCAAATACATTAAGTTTTGAAATTATTTTACTATTCAAAATTTAAAGTCTCAAAATTCCAAAAACAATTAGGGATGTAAAAAGGATGGGGAGTAGCAAACGTTACATAGTCAAGTTAGGTTTNCAGTATAAGATTTGTGATAAAACATGTGCCCAATGCCAAAAGCCAGATGAGCCAAATACATTAAGTTTTGAAATTATTTTACTATTCAAAATTTAAAGTCTCAAAATTCCAAAAAAAATTAGGGATGTAAAAAGGATGGGGAGTAGCAAACGTTACATAGTCAAGTTAGGTTTACTACACTCAAGTTGGTATTAATTTCACTTGTTTGAATGAGTTTAGGAGTGTTATAGTGTATTAACACCTTATCCTAGGCATACTTTTGNTTACTACACTCAAGTTGGTATTAATTTCACTTGTTTGAATGAGTTTAGGAGTGTTATAGTGTATTAACACCTTATCCTAGGCATACTTTTGAGATCGGGCTAGAGCATGGAGAGATCATTTTAAGATGTGAAGTTCAAATGATTTGATTGATATTAAATTTGTAGAAGTGACTGAATTTTTAAATTTAATTCGATAAACACTTGGGTGATCAACGTGTCTACATATTTTGGTTAGTTACCATCAATGGTTATCAGATCAAGTTATAGAAAATGAAATCATGATTTGAATGAACAAAATTAGCATTGATCATATACTACTTATAGTAGGATCATATACACATTTTTAGTTTATTGCATTCATCAAGTTTTCACCAGGGGCACATTTAGCTTATTGGTTAGCGAATGATCATGCACACTTTAAGTAATGAGGTAAATCACATTGACAGTATTCGCCACACAGGCAAAATCCATCACATAGACAATATTCACCATACAGGCATAATTCATCACATAGAGAATATTCACCACATAGGCATAATTGCTCAAATAGACAATATTTGCCTTACAGGCATAATCCATCACACAAACAATATTTGTAACATATGTATAATTTTTCACACACACAATATTCTCCCCACAAGAAACATCAACCATATAGGCCATCTCATAGATAACGAGTCTACCCTATGGCCATCTCACATTTGCCACTAAGGTAATAAGCATTCACATCATACCGTTGCAAGTTATTATACATAACCATGCTCACATTCCATTAGTGCATAACATTCATAAGACCTTAGGTGTATGAGTTAGCACACTCACCTCAAGTCCAATGGCAACACGACCCAATCTCTAGCTGAGATGAGACCTTAGGCATACATGATAANTTAGTACATAACATTCATAAGACAATGTAAGATGTATGAGTTAGCACACTCACCTCAAGTCCAATGGAAACATGGCCCAATCTCTAGATGAGATGAGACCTTAGGCGTACATGATAAAGGTGTTGATGCCTAAACTCCTACCACACATTATCACAACCCACATATAACACATTCTCTACACAGCATTACATTATAAATATGTATGATTGAGTGCTTAAACATGCTTTTATTAGTACATCTTCAAATCCCAAGTGATCTAATTTAGTCCACTTTAACAATTCCTTGTTGTTTCCTCATTACACACACACTAGGTTGGAATTCACTGTAAAATGATGCATTTATAATAATTTAATCCATAGGGAGTTGATTTAAACTAGATTGGATGTCCCATAAAGATTTGGAGATGATTGGACAAAAGCCTAGAACACCACAACAAAATAACCCAATTTTACCCTGAAGAATAGGTAATGCAAATGTGGCACTAGTTAATTGCAAGAAAGAAAGTCTAGTACCGGTTCTACACCTCTAGAATTGGTTCTAGACCATCCCAAACCCGTCACACTAGTTCTAGCCTAACCAAAACCACAAAGCCCAACCTAAACTCTTCATTCCTTCTTTTCTTTCATTCCCACACACCTACAACCATAACTCACTTAAACTACCATCTTATGATGTAGATTACATGTATGGTGGAATTCTTGAAACACCCATTTATAGACCAGTTTGTCATAATTCTCACTAAAAATCTTCAAGTGACCCACTTAGATACTCTAGGACCCATCACTACCCCATAGCACCCAAAACCCTTCCAAAATCACCCCAATACTTATTCCAAACTAGTTCCCATGGAGATCAAGAAAAGATGATAAGATTTACAAAAGAGAATCCTACCTTCAAAATGCTACACTTCCTCATTCAAGCCCAAGGCCTTCACCAAAAATTGGCAAGAGCTCTCCATTGGAAATGGAAGAATTCCTTCAAGTCGTTTACAACTCTTCCCCAAAACCAAAAGTGGTTGCATGAAAAGGAAGAAGACCCCTATTCTCTCTCCCACTAATTTTCCTTTAATTGGGACATTCTTGCCAAGCCAAGTGTAGCCACAATCAATATATATATATATANGCTGAACTAGACTCACGTGTCTATAGGATCTAGTAAGCCTAAGCTCTAATACCAAAAATTGTAATACCCCAACCCAGAGATATACATATACTTGTTAATAATAGGATAAATTTGGATATTTTAAATGAAACCCTATAAATTGGACATATATTTTGAAAATACGATATTACTATAGCCATTGTAATAAACAAAATAAGGTTTAAGTTTAGAAACATACTTAGGTTGGTAGCGCTCAACATTAGACCACATGTTTACAGACCACCAACATTATATACAAAACCCACTAATTACAATGTTCCAAAAACATAAAGGAAACACAAAAGACTCCAAGGAGATAATCCCCCTCAACCACCTTGAATCAACAGTGGACTCCTTTCATAGCATAGAGTTCCTAAAAACATGAAACCACAAGGAGTGAGCATAGTAAGCTTAGCGAATGATCATGCACACTTTAAGTAATGAGATAAGTCACACTGACAATATTCCTCACACAGGCAAAATCCATCACATAGACAATATTCACCACACAGGCATAATCCGTCACATAGAAAATATTCGCCACATAGGCATAATTCCTCAAATAGACAATATTTGTCATACATGCATAATCCATCACACAAACAATATTTGCCACATAGGTATAATTTAACACACACATAATATTCTCCCCATAGGAAACATCAACCATATAGGCCATCTCATAGATAACGAGTCTGCCCTATAACCATCTTACATTTGCCACTAAGTCAATAAGCATTTACATCATACCATTGCAAGTTATTATACATAACCATGCCCACATTCCATTAGTACATAACATTCATAAGACAATGTAAGATGTATGAGTTAGCACACTCACCTCAAGTCCAATGGAAACATGGCCCAATCTCTAGATGAGATGAGACCTTAGGCGTACATGATAAAGGTGTTGATGCCTCAACTCCTACCACACATTATCACAACCCACATATAACACATTCTCTACACAGCATTACATTATAAATATGTATGATTGAGTGCTTAAACATGCTTTTATTAGTACATCTTCAAATCCCAAGTGATCTAATTTAGTCCACTTTAACAATTCCTTGTTGTTTCCTCATTACACACACACTAGGTTGGAATTCACTGTAAAATGATGCATTTATAATAATTTAATCCATAGGGAGTTGATTTAAACTAGATTGGATGTCCCATAAAGATTTGGAGATGATTGGACAAAAGCCTAGAACACCACAACAAAATAACCCAATTTTACCCTGAAGAATAGGTAATGCAAATGTGGCACTAGTTAATTGCAAGAAAGAAAGTCTAGTACCGGTTCTACACCTCTAGAATTGGTTCTAGACCATCCCAAACCCGTCACACTAGTTCTAGCCTAACCAAAACCACAAAGCCCAACCTAAACTCTTCATTCCTTCTTTTCTTTCATTCCCACACACCTACAACCATAACTCACTTAAACTACCATCTTATGATGTAGATTACATGTATGGTGGAATTCTTGAAACACCCATTTATAGACCAGTTTGTCATAATTCTCACTAAAAATCTTCAAGTGACCCACTTAGATACTCTAGGACCCATCACTACCCCATAGAACCCAAAACCCTTCCAAAATCACCCCAATACTTATTCCAAACTAGTTCCCATGGAGATCAAGAAAAGATGATAAGATTTACAAAAGAGAATCCTACCTTCAAAATGCTACACTTCCTCATTCAAGCCCAAGGCCTTCACCAAAAATTGGCAAGAGCTCTCCATTGGAAATGGAAGAATTCCTTCAAGTCGTTTACAACTCTTCCCCAAAACCAAAAGTGGTTGCATGAAAAGGAAGAAGACCCCTATTCTCTCTCCCACTAATTTTCCTTTAATTGGGACATTCTTGCCAAGCCAAGTGTAGCCACAATCAATATATATATATATATGGCAAGAATGTCTATATATATATATAAACGCACTAACCTTTAATTTTTGATTCCAAAATTAATTCTCCATTGGTTACCCCATCACATTCTATAATTTTCAATTTTTGAAATTAAATCCAAAAATTATTATTGAAGCTCATACTTTTAGTTGTCGTGGTATCAAAAAATTTTAATTTACATCACACGACTAAAATAAATATTCGCATCTAAACTCATGACACAATATGAAATGCCTGCTTTACATATTCAGTTCTCACATCATGCTCTATACATGGGTCTTCTAGCTTTTGAGCATTATGGTCCTCGAATGGTCTTCCTTGATTTTCAAGGCCAAAGAAGCCCATATATCAGGTTGAACTTTCTTGTCTTGAGATATTTATTACAATATGAATTTATCAAACATCTCTAGATCCTCTTTTGTTAGCTACTAATAAAACATAAGAATCTCATATCTTGGAAAATATTATCTAGAGATCTAATTCATGACAAGTTGTGAATTCGAGAAGATGTGTATGTGCTCAACAACCAAGTTGCTGCAAGTCGTAATCCTATGAGAAGTGCTTAATATTCTACCTCATTGTTTGATGTGTGGATATCCAATGCTATATACATGTTGAGGCTGGGGTGGTTTACTCACTTATTCAAGTTTGAAAGCACTTGAAAATTTTTGCAAGTATGGGGCTTCTATTTATGTTGATGATGGTAGCTTGACTAGGACATTTTCAATAAGTTCCCTATAATTTTGGTTCTAGGTTTGTTACTCATCTCATATTCCCCCACTTGTACTGCCCACTTGGACATATTGCCCAATGTCTTCAACTATTGGTTGGTTCAGACTGTGATGGGATGGGTTCTAAAAGTAGTGCCTTAGCTACCTTTCCCTACAAAGCAGGGCAAAGGTAAACTTCTCCTGCAACAAATACCTTGTCTCTACGTCTAAGAGAGTCTTACTCTCATAATACGTGGAATTCATATTCCTCCCAACTTTCTTCATTAGCGCCCTAATTACCTCATTCTCAGAAACAACTAGGTTCATATATAAGTCTTCATGATGCTCAGATGTCAATAATGGGGGTTCTACCAAATATTAATTCAATCTCTTGAAGACTTTATTGGATTTCCCACATCATATATATCCTCCTTTCTTATTTAGGGCATGAAAAAAGGGTATGTACCTATTGAATGACCTTGAGATGAACCTGTTAGGGGCCACTATCATTCTTACCAATCTTTGAATCTCTCCTATTGTCTGTGGGGGTTGAAAAGACTAAAAAGCCTCAATCTATCCATGATTATCCTTGACCCCTATTTTTTTTACTAAAATTCCCAAAAATTATCCTAACCCGACCCGAAATGCACATTTTGATGCATTAAGTTTTATCTCACAATCTTGAAGCACCTTAAACGTTCTCTACAAGTCATCCAAATGGATGGGAACTTTGTATCTCTTAACCTACACGCCATCTATATTTGAACATACAGGAGACCAATCTCAGGTATATCACCCTTGCATTTTTCAACTCGAACTGTAGTAGTTTGTAACGAAAAAATTCCTCTAGGGGTTATAAAGGAGATCTTTTTATAATCTAACCCTTGAAGTGGGATCTAATGGTAACCCATATATCAAGGAAGCTCGTTGTTTCTTGGCTCGTAGTGGCATCTGCTTGATATCCAACATATTCACCCAAGTGTAGATGGTCAAGAAGTAATAATTTTTTGGGAGATAGAGTTCAAACCAAATGGATTAAAGGGAATTTATAAATAAGTTAAAAGAAGAATAAAAAAAATTAAAGTATTGGATTGGTTGCAAATAAATTGAAGCTAAATGATTTTTGGAAGAATGACCCTTTAACATCGGGATCTGGATTTGTCCATGTTCATCAGATAATTATATTTATGCATTTTGTAATTATCTCAGTTGATTTTCCAATTAATGTAGTCAACTAAAAAAATATAACTCTGAAATACAATTAGTTCGAGTTTAATGAAAATAGGAATTGAAGAACTAGTTTTATAAAACTCATAGGAAATTATAAGTATATAATATACAAAGAACTCAATATTGTTAATAGACTATCAAATAATTGTATAGAGTACAAAACTTTGCTAAAACATTCAATCAATCCGAGAAAAATAAATATTTAACATTAAGAATTAAATAATAATTGCATAAACATAATATCCAAATGAACAATCACAAATCAATAAAACTAAGCTAAAGAGTACAAAGGAAACTACACACTAGTCATGAGTAGATCCTAGAAAAAATAAAGAAAGATGTAAAAGATGGGATCTAGAATGATTCATATCTCAAAAGAAAAAGCCTATATTTATAATAGAGAGACTAGGTTTGGCCTTGGAACAAGTCCTCGTCAAAAAATGAGTACATTTAGGTCAAAGCTAGCAAATCATATTCTGGGGGCGCGTCCCAGCGTGAGTAACTTATGTGCCGAAACTTTAAGCTTGATTTTTCCATAGTTAGAGCCAAGTCAGTTTTATGAAATTCACTTTTCTAGCCCTTGAATCCTTCTTTCTAATTCAATAAAGATCAAGTCAATTAGACATCAGGGTAAAACTTTGTGACCAAAATACAGAAAACATGTCAAATATTAACTTTTACAATTCTTTCCTAATCCAATCATAAATGAGTCTCCTACTAAATTTGTGAAACCTAGGAAAAAAATTGAACTTTAATTNTCAAATATTAACTTTTACAATTCTTTCCTAATCCAATCATAAATGAGTCTCCTACTAAATTTGTGAAACCTAGGAAAAAAATTGAACTTTAATTAAAGGGGTAAAATAGTAATTCGTTGTTAAAACACGGGCTCAAAAAGTTGAGTTTGTGTAAAACTCGAGAAAAATTTAAAATTTTTCANCAGAAAACATGTCAAATATTAACTTTTACAATTCTTTCCTAATCCAATCATAAATGAGTCTCCTACTAAATTTGTGAAACCTAGGAAAAAAATTGAACTTTAATTAAAGGGGTAAAATAGTAATTCGTTGTTAAAACACGGGCTCAAAAAGTTGAGTTTTTGTAAAACCCGAGAAAAATTTAAAATTTTTCGAAAAAAGGGCAAAATGGTAATTTGTCACTATAATGTGGGTTTAAAATCCATACTTTTTTAGAGCTCAAATGACAGAAGGGACCTCTCCGTTGGATTCGTATTGCAAAATCGAGCTGTCCTGTCAATTTTCGTCGAATTCTACGNGGGCTCAAAAAGTTGAGTTTTTGTAAAACCCGAGAAAAATTTAAAATTTTTCGAAAAAAGGGCAAAATGGTAATTTGTCACTATAATGTGGGTTTAAAATCCATACTTTTTTAGAGCTCAAATGACAGAAGGGACCTCTCCCTTGGATTCGTATTGCAAAATCGAGCTGTCCTGTCAATTTTCGTCGAATTCTAAGATCGCCGGATTTTGCACATTTTACAAGATAATTGGGTGACGAATGACCTTTCAAAGGTCCCCAAAAATAAAATTTATTAAATTTCCTTATAATTGAATAAAATTTTAAATAAAATTAATTTGAACTTAAACCGGAATGAAATGAATCATTTTGGGATGAAAAACGGACCCAGAAGTAAGAAATATACGGTGCGATGTGGACTGCACATTTGAGACTATAAATATCAACTAATCTGATTTTTCTGGAGATATATTTCTACTAAAACTAGTGGGTTTGTTGGTCTGAACGTTGGAGAGAAATANTTAATTTGAACTTAAACCGGAATGAAATGAATCATTTTGGGATGAAAAACGGACCCAGAAGTAAGAAATATACGGTGCGATGTGGACTGCACATTTGAGACTATAAATATCAACTAATCTGATTTTTCTAGAGAGATATTTCTACTAAAACCAGTGGGTTTGTTGGTCTGAACGTTGGAGAGAAATAAAAAGTGAGGTTTCAAAGTTTCTCCCTTCAATTCACAGAGTTCCGTTGGTCAGAATCCTTCAGACCAAGAGTTAAATTCCATGTCATTGACGAGGGCTACGCCTACGTACTAAAAAAAGCTAATTTCACCAAAGATCCAAAGATAGAATTTTAGAGAAATCAAAGTTTTGGGCTTGAATCGTGTTCTTGAAGCTTCCTACGGGTGTTTTACGCTTTAAAAGGTAGGGTCCCCTCCTACACTAGTTTATTTCCATCCTATGGTGTCCATAGGAAATGAGTGGGCTGTTTTTTAANAAGATCCAAAGATAGAATTTTAGAGAAATCAAAGTTTTGGGCTTGAATCGTGTTCTAAAAGCTTCCTACAGGTGTTTTACGCTTTAAAATGTAGGGTCCCCTCCTACATTAGTTTATTTCCATCCTATGGTGTCCATAGGAAATGGGTGGGCTGTTTTTTAAGTGTTTTTAACACTTGCCTATTATAGTTGGTTTAATGGAAATAAGTAGGCTCAATTCTAGTGTGAATTGGTAATTAGAAATTACTAGTTTGCGATTTCTTGGAAGTTTTGATAATTGAGTATGTGAAAATCATTGAATCTGATTTTTTTTTGAGTTAGATGATAAATTTGGGCATTTTATGTGATTACATGATTTGGTGCCTTGAAGGTGTTTGATAAAATGTCTATGTGAAATAAAACGTGTTATATTGACATAGATTACGTAATAACATGCTTATGTTTGGTTTTAAGTATATTGATATATGTTCATTGATATATTGTCATTGTGTTGGATAAAGGTAATTATATGCACATGATATAATTGGCCTTGGTATATTGATATACGGTTAAATTGCTCATTTGACATTCATTGCATCTTGGGCATGATAATGGCATCACATTCATGGACTTTATGCATGAGTGTGCGTGCATGGTTTAATCAAACACCGTACTTGGTGCTGGATGGGTGGGCTTGGGAAAGTTGGATTGAAGATTTGACTGAATTGCTCGGTTACATGCATGGAAAACTTGTGTCGGATATAGCAAAAAGGGCTAGATTCTCCCTCGGGTGCAAAACCCGGCTTCTTGGTTCACACACTCCCCTAAGGTGAAATTCCAAAAAAGTGTGATAGTGTACAAAACCGGTGGTTGTGATACCAAAATCCGTTGCCCAACAATGACACAAGATTTTGTTTTATAAAAATAACCATTCAATGGGTAACATCCACAATGATTTAGTTTTATAAATACATCACTTTTATTTCAAACAATCATTAGATGTATTTTTTGTCAATAGATGGATTAATTACACATGTGCATTGCATTGTGT
The DNA here is from genome assembly GCA_963454935.2 of Ilex paraguariensis. Taxonomy (NCBI): domain Eukaryota; kingdom Viridiplantae; phylum Streptophyta; class Magnoliopsida; order Aquifoliales; family Aquifoliaceae; genus Ilex; species Ilex paraguariensis. Next base: position 599,295 of record CAUOFW020003747.1, read on the forward strand.
TGTGGGAGTTGATGAGGACTCGGGTTGAAGTTGCATGAGTGAGTATCATCTCATATCATGACATGACATGGTAGAATTTCAATCTTGAATTACATGTTCTTGTTTGGAATGGATAATAGTTGTTGATTGTTGCATGTTCGCATTTCATATGCATCTAGGTTGGGAAGTAACCTCTGTAGGAGATACTCTATTAAGCGTAGCTTATCCTATAAGAGAAAACATTTCAAGCGTAGGATATACACCGGTGGACGGCTCTCATTTGGAGCGTCAAGGGTGAAGAGAGGCCGCCTTGTAGCTTTTAGTCCTTTTTTTGTACTAACTTTTGCACAGTTAGTTTTGGGCATGTAATGTATGTAAAAGAATTATAATCTAACTTATATGAATTATTTTTAATATAACCTTGCATGTATCTATATAAGTATGGATAAATGGACCCGATGTGGTCAATGTTTACTCATAAATGGACCTGGTGTGGTCATTGTTTTATATTGGACCTCAGATAGGTCATGTGAATTTATATTGCACAGGTTGGATTTTGGATAGAGCTCCCCATACAAAGGAGACTCTATCCGAATTTCATTAAAATTATGGACCCTGGTAAATGGGGCATAACAGCGTGATATCAAGTTACTCGGTATCCACGGGTATTTTGCGGGTTGATGGGTAATCAACAAACCCCCGACGACTACATGGCCACAGATATGGCCAAAGTGAGGAAGTTTAAGGATAGTCTTAAGTTGTCAATCCGAGGTAAAATTGTGGGTCTTCTTCTGCAAGACTTAGACTCGATGGTCGCGACTATTATGACCATTGAGAGAGAGGTGGATGATGCAAAAAGCATCCAAGAGTCTGGTGCAAAAGACAAGAAGATGGAGGCCCAATCCTCTTCTTCTAGCTTAGGGAAGAAGTAGAGGACTTCTACTCCACAATGGTTTCAAGGACATGGCCGCAGCTATCAAGGCCAAGGTCAATCCTCCCAAGGTGGGAGGAATCAGAGGCCTTCCTTCGAGGCAGGCTAGAGGATTTGCTATTATTGCCACCAATTGGGTCACATGAAGCGGGATTATCCTCAGAGGCAAGGATCCCAAAGTTATGGGTCATATCAGTCCCAGACTTCGGTGGGGCAGCCACAGACACATTATACTCCTCACTACCCGACCATAGGCTAGGGGAGTCAGTATCAGTTCCAGGGCGCTGCACAAGGCCCTACTACTTCTTGTGTGGGAACTCGCAATCAGGCCAGATGGGCTAAGGCATGGGTCGAGGTCAAAGCCAGGGCTTATAAGCTGATACTTCAGGGACCTAGGGGCATGTCTATGCCATGATACCTCAGACTGAGCTGACAGATCAGTCAGTGATACATGGTATATTTCTACTCTCTCGTTTATGAGCTAGAGTATTATTTGATTCTGGTGCACCGCATTCATTTATGGCTGCATCTTGTGTGAAAGACTTGGGCTTAGAGGTTGAAACCATGGAAGAGCCATTGTATGTGAGTTCTCCCCTAGGAGCTAGGGTGAGAATTGATCAGATATGTCGAGGTTGCGAGTTAGAGATCTCAGGGATTCTACTCACCGTAGACCTTAGGGTTATGGACATGTCAGAATTTGATGTTATCCTCGGGATGGATTGGTTGGCGACACACCATGTTATCATTGATTGTGATCGAAAAAGGGTCACTGCTTACACCCCAGAGGGGATTTGTTTCAAGTTTCAGGGGGAAAAAGATGATGCTTTACCTCAGGTCATGTATGATTCCCGTTGGCACATGCAGTTGATGGGTTGGCTAGCAAGCCTTACCCTGGAGGATGAGACAATACAGGAGTTAGATCAACCTCTGGTCGTGTGCGAATATGAGGACATTTTTCTGGATGAACTACTGGAATTACCTCCACATAGGGATGTAAACTTCACCATTGAGTTGCATCCTGGTACGTCGCCCATTTCTATGACTCCACATAAGATGGCGCCAGCTGAGTTACAAGAACTTAAGGTCCAATTGCAAGAATTGTTGGACATGGGGTTTATAAGACCGAGCACTTCACCTTGGGGCGCTCCGGTATTATTTTCCAAGAAGAAAGATAAGACTCTTCGGTTGTGTATCGACTATCAGCAGTTCAACCGGGTCACAATCAAGAATGGGTATCCTTTGTCGAGAATTGATGACTTGTTTGATCAACTGAGAGGGGCACGGGTCTATTCCAAAATAGATCTCCATACCGGTTACCATCAGTTGAGGGTTAGGGGCGAAGATATCCCTAAGAGGATGTTTAGAACGTGGTTTGGACATTTCGAGTTCACTTTGATGCCATTTGGATTGACTAATGCTCTAGCGGCATTCATAGATCTCATGCATAGGGTGTTCCAACCCTATTTAGATCAGTTTTTTGTAGTCTTTGTTAACGATATCTTGATCTACTCCAAGTCTGAGGAAGAACATAAGGGTCACTTGAGGATTGTTCTTCTGAACTTGAAGGACCATCAGTTGTACGCCAAGTTCGACAAATGTGAATTTTGGCTTACTAAGGTGAAATTTTTTGGACATGTGGTGTCAGTTTCTGGTGTATTTGTAAACCCGGAGAAGGTGGAGGCAATCAGGAGTTGGGAGAGACCAAAGTCAGTCTTCAAGATACACAATTTCTNTTTGGACATGTGGTGTCAGTTTCTGGTGTATCTGTAAACCCGGAGAAGGTGGAGGCAATCATGAGTTGGGAGAGACCGAAGTCAGTCTTCAAGATACACAGTTTCTTGGGATTGGCAGGGTACTACAGGAGGTTTATTGAGGACTTCTCCCAATTAGCTGCACCTATGATGAGATTGACCCGGAAGGAGGTCAAGTTTGAGTGGAATGATTCGTGTGAGAAGGTATTCCAGGAGTTAAAGAGGAGGCTTACTTCAGCCCCTATTTTGATTGTTTCGGAGAGAGGATAGAGGTACACGATATACAGTGAAGCCTCCAGAGACGGGCTGGGTTGTGTTCTAATGCAGTCCGGGAGGGTGGTGGCTTATGGTTCTCAGTAATTAAAGAACCATGAGTAGAATTACTCCACACATGACATGGAGTTGGCGGCCATTATCTTTGCCTTGAAGGCTTGGCGCCACTATCTATATGGTGAGCAATTTGAGGTATTTTTTGGACCACAAGAGTTTGAAGTACATCTTTACATTGCGGGACCTTAACATGTGGCAACACAGATGGATGCAATTTCTAGAGGACTACGACTTCACTTTGCATTACCATCCTGGTAAGGCAAATGTGGTGACTGATGCACTCAACAGGAAGTCAAGGGGAGTCTTGGCTAGTGTGGCTTCCCGGGAGTGGTAGATGCTCGAGATTGTGGGACAATTTGGTCTACGTTACATGGGGCAGGCTCAGGGTACTTTAGGGGGTTTGGTGGCTACACCTTCCCTACTGAGCAGGGTGATTGAGTCCTAGAGTCAAGATACAGAGTTATCATCCATCAGAGACCAGGTACAAGCAGGTACGGGTGACGATGGCTGGACCATTCATTCGGATGGTAGTCTTCAGTTTAGGGGAAGGCTTGTGGTTCCCCAATCTATGGAGCTCAAAGAAGAGATTCTTAGGGAGTTTCATTGTTCTCGATTTACTGTACATCCAGGTGGCACAAAGATGTACCATGATCGTCGTCGCCAGTATTGTTGGAGTGGGATGAAGAGAGACGTTGGAGACTTCATCAGACGATGTCTCACTTGTCAACAGGTTAAGGCTGAGCACTAGAGACCAGCGGGATTACTCCAGCCTTTGGAGGTAGCTGAGTGGAAGTGGGAGTATATCACGATGGATTTTGTGACTCACTTGTCTTGGACATCGCAAAAACATGAGGCGGTGTGGGTGATAGCGGACCGGCTTACAAAGTCGGCACATTTTTTAGCTGTGCAGATGAACTTCACACTAGAGAAATTCTACAGGTTGTATATATGGGAGATTGTCCAGTTGCATGGAGTGCTCGTATCTATAGTATCGGATCGGGATCCCAGGTTTACGGCTCATTTTTGGGAGAGTTTTCAGTGAGCTATGGGGACACAGTTGATGATGAGTACTACTTTTCATCCCCAGATAGACGATCAGTTTGAGAGGACTATTTAGACGTTAAAGGACATCCTACGGGCATGCGTCCTAAATCTCAAGGGTAGCTGGGAAGATCACTTACCCTTAGTGGAGTTTGCCTACAACAACAGTTATCAGGCGAGCATACAGATGACGCCCTATGAGGTATTATATGGGAGGTCGAATCAATCTTTGGTTTGTTGGACAGAGGTGGGAAAGAGACCCTCTACGGGTCCAGACTTGGTTAGAGACACCTCGGGGAAGGTGGACTTGATACGAAAGTGTCTTCTCATGGCTCAAAACTGGCAGAAGAGCTACGCCAACAAATAGTGGCGACCTCTAGAGTTTGAGGTGGGAGATCATGTCTTCTTGAAGGTGATGCCAAAAAGAGGAGTGGTCAGATTCGGCAAGCGGGGAAAGCTGTCGCCAAGGTATATCAGGCCCTTTGAGGTACTCAAGAGGGTTGGTACAGTGGCTTAACGGTCGGAATTACCGCCAAATTTATCGGGTGTTCACTCGGTATTCCATGTCTCCATGCTTCGGACATACACCCCAGATCCGACACATGTGGTGTATTGGGGTGAGTTTACTGTTGATGCTGATGGGACCTTCGAAGAGGGACCGATGCGCATCATGGATAGCCAGGATCAAGTTTTGTCAAGCAAGACCGTCAGACTAGTGAAGGTGTTGTGGCAGCACCGGGGAGTGGAGGAGGCGACATGGGAGCATAAGGACACTATCCATACCAATTATCCTTTCTTATTCGAGGATGGAGGTACATTTTTATAATTATAAGTATAACATACTTGTCGCATATGCATGTGGTTTAATGTGCATGTGTGTTCAAATTTTGAGGATGAAATTCTTTTTAAGAGGGGAAGAATGTAAAACACGGAAAAAATTTAAATTTTTTCGAAAAAAGGGCAAAATAGTAAATTGCCACTATAATACGGATTTAAAATTCATATTTTTCTAGAGCTCGGATGACGCAACAGACTTCACTGTTGGATTTGTATCGCGAAATAGAGCTGCCATGTCAATTTTTGTCAAATTCTGAGATAGTCAAATTTTATACGTTTTACAAGATAATTGGGTGACGAATGACCTTTCAAAGGTCCTCAAAAATAAAATTTATAATATTTTCTTATAATTGAATAAAATTTTAAACAAAATTAATTTAAACTTAATCCGGGATAGAATGAATCATTTCGAGACGAAAAATAGACCCAGAAGTAAGAAATATGCGGTGCAACGTGGACCGCACATTTGAGACTATAAATATCAACTAATCTGATTCTTTTGGAGAGATATTTCTGCTGAAACCAGTGGGTTTGCTGGTCTGAACGTTGGAGAGAAAAAAAAAGCGAGGTTTTAAAGTTTCTCCCTTCGATTCACAGAGTTCCATCGGTTAGAATCCTTCAGACCAAGAATTAAAGTTGATCTCCTCGACGAGGGCTACGCCTACGTACCAAAAAAAGTTGATTTCACCAAAGATGCAAAGACCAAATTTTGGAGAAATCAAAGTTTTGGGCTTGAATCGTGTTCTTGAAGCTTCCTACGGGTGTTTTACGCTTCAAGAGGTAGGGTTCCCTCCTACTTTGGTTTATTTTCATTCTATGGTGTCCATAGGAAATGGGTGGGCTGTTTTGAGTGTTTTTAACACTTTTCTATTATAGTTGGTTTAATGGAAATGAGTAGGCTCAATTCTAGTGTGAATTGGTAGTTACAAATTACTAGTTTGTGATTTGTTGGAAGTTTTGATAATTGAGTATGTTCAAATCATTGAATCTGATTTTTTTTGAGTTAGGTGATAAATTTGGGCATGTTATGCGATTACATGATTTGGTGCCTTGAAGGTGTTTGATAAAATACCTATGCGAAATAAAGTGTGTTATATTGACATAGATTATGTAATAACATGCTTATGTTTGGTGGTTAAGTATAAAATGTGGATATATGTTCGTTGATATATTGTCCTTGTGTTGAATAAAGGTAATTATATGCACACACATGATATAATTGGCCTTGGTATATTGATATACGGTTAAATTACTCAACTGACATTCATTGCATCCTGGGCATGATAATGGCATCACATTCATGGGCTTTATGCGTGAGTGTGGGTGTGTAGGTGCATGGTTTAATCAAACACCATACTTGGTGCTTGATGGGTGGGCTCAGGAAAGTTGGATTGAAGATCTGACTGAGTCGCGCGGTTACATGCATGGAAAACTTGTGTCGGGTATAGCAAGAAGGGCTAGATTCTCC